>CM076904.1:10038222-10487155 GCA_039519145.1 Kokia cookei | reverse complement strand
GAAAGGCTAGCCAAATCCTTTAAAATCTTTAAGAGACCCTCATTTATCAAAATTTTAAGGTTTCATACAACTTTACTATTTTAGCAATACGTAACTGAGCGATAAATAACAGATAAAAACGTATAGCTATTAAATATATTTTGTTTTTTAAAAACATCAATTAATTTATATATATATATATATATATATTTTTTTTTTTTTTTATGTATAATACTTGTATGTCAAATATTTATTTTCTCCACCTACATTGTGTTGTGAGTATGGTGATTTTTAATATTACAAAATCAAATAATTATTTCAAATATCATTGTTTTTTCATCTACGTTGTGGGTATAATTTTTTAAATATTTTTATATGTGAAATGTTTCAATTAATTATTTCAGATTCATACTTTTATAGGCAAAATATTTCAAAAAGTTATTGAAATACAAATATAATAATATATAATACTAAAATTTACTACTCCATGATATGCATTGAAAAATAAATATTTAATACATAAAAATTATATATAAAGAAAGATATATCAAAAAATTAGTTGATGTTTTTAAAAAATAAAATATATTTAATATAATGATAAATATAATATATATTTATTAATATTCATATATTTATTAATGTATTTATATAAATAAATGAGGTATTAATTAAAAATATTTTTAACTTTAAAAAATAATTTTTATTATATAATTACATATTTATTATTTTATTTATATAAATAAATAAAAGAGTTATTAATTAAAAAGATGACCTTAAAAAAATTTTGAAACAACATGAAATAAAAAATATAAATGTGCTTAGAAGAGGAACTAAACTTGAGAATAAAGGATAAAATCGTTATTATTTGATCATTTAACTAGAGAAACTGATGTGTCAAAAAAAACCACATTTTGTAGAAAGCGCTTTTCTCGGGATGTATTTTTTATTTCTCTATTAAAAAAAACCTATTTCTTTAAATTTCGAAAAAAAAAACAGCTTAAAACCCTCATTTCATTTTAAAATCAACATATTTACATAATTAAATCACCTTTTTATTAATTTGTTTCCTTCTTTTTACCGAAATGAATTATATTGCTTATGATTATTCTATTTCTAATTTTTTAAAATTTATACTTGTGTTTTATTTTCAAGGAAATTTTTTAAGGATTTAATGCATATTTATATTGATTTACAAAATTTTTATTTTCTTAATATTTTAAACGGTTGAATCGATGATTAAATTTAATAAATTATTAAATAAAAAATAAATGATTTGATCGATTCAATTATCGATTCAATTTTAAAATTAATATTTATATATTAAATAAAATTTCCTCTTATTATCTCATCAACCAACCAAACAAGTTGTTACTATTATTAAATTGAGAATCGCCTCTTATTATTTTACTGCAAATAAAGGTTGGTTTTTCAATGTTTATATTAATTTAGATTATATTAAATTGATATTGAATTAACTCAATTTATCGAGCTCAGATGTATTTTATTAATTTTAAATTTTTATTTTTTTCGCAATTAAAAATTCTAGAAAGCTATAAAAACTATTTCCCTCTTAATATAATCTTAAATGGTTTTAAAAAGTTGAATCAAAATGAAAAGCGAAATTAGGAGTGAATTAAAAAAAAATTCTAATTAATTGATTGACTATTTGTTCAATTGACATTAACATTGTTGTTAGTGTAAAGAAATCGTAGATTCGAACGCACTAAAACACGTTTATCCTCTTATTTAAAAGTTCGTGAGAGATTATAAATAATTCTAATTTTTGTATAAAAAAACACACTCTTAACTATATAAATTAAAGATCTAATTATATGTTGTTTTTGCTTAAATCCTCCCTCCCAATGCTGCCTGTTGTCTGGTCTTCTTCGCTAGACAGTTATCTTAGTACTATATTCTCACTATGAATTTTTGTTGTTGATTTTGGTTCAATTATATTCGTAAATAAATAAAGCGTTCAATGAACAATTTATATATAGTTTGATTTTCATTTAGTTATCTTAATTTCTTAAATAAATAATTTTGAGTAAGATCTTGAAGCTAATTTATTAGACTAATTGAATATAGAAAAAAATACTTGTTCAGATCATTTGTTTATGAGTAAATTCATTCATGTTCATTTAAAGCCATTTAATAAATACAATTAATTATTTTATATCTAAAAGATAAGATATATTTTCATTTATTGTTTGTTTATTTATTATTCATGAATATTGTTGTAAACATATTCAATAAACAAATATGTTTAATGTTTGAACATGTTTGTAAACAAGTACACTTAATGTTTGAATATAACTTTTTATCCGAGTTTTTTGACCAATAATATTGAAAAAGTGCTTACAAAAGGTGGTATTATAGTGCTGACCAGAAAATAATTGTTGATATGGAGAAATAAACTGCGTGTACTCATAATTATATAATTTCTTCATTAACCTAACTCTAATTTTTATAGAGAAGATATGTCTCACATCCACCAAAAGCTCAAAAGATTCACAGAGAGATCCGAATGTAAAAGATATGTCTCACCTCTGTCGAGAACCTAAAGGGTTCACGGAAGGCCCGAATGTCATGTTCCCAAACACATAGGAGGAGGCCAATAGAAGGTCGTAAAGTAACATTGCTCTCAAACACATAGGGAAAGGTTACGGAAGGTGGGAAGATAACCCTGCTCCCATATGCATGGGAGAGGCTTATAGAAGGTGGTAGAGTGACTTGCTTCCAGACGCATGAGGAAAGGTTCATGGAATGTGGTAAAGTGATCTTGTTCCTAGATGCATGAGGGAAGGCTTATAGAAAAAATCACTGGTTTATCGCATTACCATAAACTCTCATCACCTAAAATTACGTGGAGAGTGAAGTCTTACCGTATCAAATCACAACCGTTTATCAAATCTACTCGACTTGATTTTACGTGACGAAAATAGAATTGTTGATATAACATATAAAATTATAAATATGACATAAGTGTATATAGTGGACGTGATTATTCATGGGAATCCTTCACAGATTCCCTTTATCTAACAATATACACTATGTAAATATACATATATACAAGGGTATAACCTCCCATGAGAACCCCTTTCGGGTTCCCTGTATCGAATATTGCAATTTAAACAGTGGCATCAGGTGGTAATCGTACGTGGGGTGTAGTGTTGCAATTTGAACCGTATGATATAGAAAGCTACAACAATGAATTTGGATGGTTACAACAATTACACTCCTAAGAAGAGACCAAAAAAAATAATATCAGGCCTACAAGGGAGACAAGGATCAAATGAAGAATTCACCATGGGAACACCCTATCTCCATTTCAAAAATAAGCAGACTAGGCAACACAAATTATGCCCCTCATTGGGTCTTAGATGATCTAATGGAGGATCCAATTAGGTCTAAATTGAAGTAGAGATGTTACATGTATTCACAAATTAAATTAGTGTCATAAGAATAAACTTTTGAAATTTCACCCCAATTCAATTTTGTATGGAATGAGATAAAAGTAGAAATATTTTTCAACTAAACTTCTTGAACACATTCCTCAAATAAGAAAAAAAATAATCACACGAAATCATTTTGAGTTTCCTTAATGAAACATCTTATTCAATAAGGTATATTTGCTGCACAAAACGCTTTCAATAATGGCACTAAAATGAACATTTCAAACCAGTCAAAAGATACAAACAAAGTAAATAACTCTAAACATGGCAGTTGCTGCAGTCAATTGCATTTACCAACACATTACAATGTTTAAATACGATTTCATGTTTTATATTTTATAGAGTGAGACACTAATTCATATGGATTGAGATTGTCAAGAGATTTAACTCTCAATCTGTCCCTTAAAATTGATTCTCCAAGATCATCATCATCTCAAAAGATGTACAGAAATGGAAGTATATCAATTATAAGAAAATTAAATATTCTAATATTTTAAAAATATAATTTACATAGTTAATGAAATTAGATATTGTATTACATGCCTGTCAACCCCCTTTCATTGTAAAATCTTTTTCTTTAAAAACCTGTCATCGAAATGGGATTGTAAAAGATTTGTTTAGAGATTTTCTTTACCAAACTTGACCTATAATTCTTCACCAACTCATGGTTATGAGCCTCCCTGCACCACAGCACTAAAGCAAGTAGTAGGAAGAGAAGAAAATGTTGAACAAGTCAATTACTATCCCCATGCTTTGTGTTGCATATTGGATAGCCCTGGTCTATCCTTCACATTCTCAAGGTACTCTCTTCCAATCTCAATAAACACTTCCCTTATTGATCTCTTTTGGGTATTAACATATTGATAACGTTTGTAGGGGAGCTTAAATTTTGCCCAGCTGAAGTAAATATAGCAGGGCAATGCGGCATCAGAGGAGGTTAGAGTGTTTCTTAGCCATAAATGCCAAGGTTGGAGCTTCAGGAATGGCTATGAATTGTCGTTGTGAACCTTGGCCGAATGATGAGCGTAATTGTAGATGTCTGGTTGTTTGTCGAGATTAGATTTACAAGTTTATGCGTTGTAATACTCTCTAATTGAACCACCTCTATTTCTTTGGTTAGGAATTATGACATTTAGTTATTATGCCTCTTTTATTATTTTTCACAATTAAAGAATACTATTATTATTGTTATGATAATTATCATCATCAATCCAAAACTCGAATAAGTTCGAATCGATTCCATTGAGTTTGAAGATTGAGTTCATAAACCAAGCTCGTATGATAATGTGTATTCACAGGAAAATTACTTTATTCTCTTGCAAAATCACAGGTAAGATTACACACGATATCATATAAACACGTATTAAATCTAAAATTGATTATGTATTTATATGCATGTAACCTACTTAGTATTTTATACCAATGAACAATATTCATATTATATAAATAAAACAAACATTACAATCTAAACAGAACAGAAAGAGAAACTCAAAGACAAAAGGCAATGGAAAATTAGAGCTAACATTAGGACTAACGTAATAATAAAATAGGGTCATATTATCCTCACAGACCTTAGGACTAAGGGGATAATATATAAATATAAATTTCAATGTCAAAATAATATAGAAAATTAAAAAAAATTAAAACAAGTATATAAATTTTAAAAAAAAAACTGTAAAAAGAAAAACCAAGTTTTCATAACTTCAAATCCTAAAAATTCAAAACAATTTAACTATTTTGTAGAATATATGTTTTTGGAAACTTAAGTTTTCTTTTTTTGTAATTTATTAAAATTTAAAAACATCTTTTAATGTTTCCAAACTTTTTAATGTTTATATATTATTTTGGCATTTAAATTTTATAAAAATATATATTTTTAAATTTTAAATTCTTTTAAATTATTCTTATATATATATATATATATTACAATTTTTTTTATAAGAAAATATCAGAAAACATAAAGATAACACTTTCTAACAAGTCCACACATAATGGTCAAAAGTAAATCACCAACCAGCCAATATAATCAATCAATCAATGACCGCTTAACACGAGTCAAAGTAAATTTTAAAATCTAAATTTAATATTTTTATTTAAATAAACTTAATTACCTGCGATTTGTTGGATGAGCCATATACTCATTTTAATTAGTGCCATAACAATCAAATTTTTAACACCATTGCAGAAAAAACTTAGACGGGTAATGAAATAATAATTTAACTATTAATTTAAGACGAAAAAAATTAATATCAAAAATAAAAAAAAAGACATTATATATCTTTTTCTTTAAAAAAAGACATTATATATCTTTTTCTTTAAAAAAAGACATTTAAATTTTGATATTTTAAATATCAAAATCATCATTAAAGACATTAACTAAGTAAATGCAACATTTCATATGTAAATGGCTTGAAGTTTAAAGTATAATTTTTAACCTAAACATAAAAGCACACTATAGTTTCAGAACTGCTTTACATTTAAGCCTAAAATTAAATAATAATAAAAGAACACCAGGGTTAATGAAACTTACAGAATTGAAGGAGTTGACATAGGTTATCTTAATCATTGACATGTGAGTATCCACACCAAATCACACTCCGTACTCCTAAACATCTGAACAACCTTTCTACCTTCAAATATAAATTTACCCCACTGCCCTCAGCCTTATCTACAATCAAGCAAATTCTTCATCATTCTCTGTTACTCTAAAGTGTTGCGGTTGCTGACCTGCCCCATACACACTCCAGATCTTAAAGTAGGCCCGTTCAAGGTTCCTAACCTGAATTTATGAATTTTAATTCCAATCTTGTTAGCATTGATGATGAACTCATTCCTCTATGCTAAACCATGAATACAGATCCAAAGCTTTGCTTGAATTCAAGCATGAAATATAAATATCTTTGTACCAATTAAGCAAAGATAAAAAAAGGGGGAAAAAAAAAAGAATCTCACCCAGCGTGCTGTGTCAAAAAGAGGGCAAGTCATTCTGGCTGCTTTCAATTTATCGGAAAGCTCTTGAAGCTTTGGACGATTTAGAGCAAGTGACACCGCTTTATCTTCGTATTCTTTCAAACTGAATAGAAAAGGCACCATCATCAGCGAGAAAAAGGAAAAAGGAAAAAGAAAAAAGCAACAGCACTGAATGCTTCTTAACTCAGGAAAGCACATATGGATTAAGACAACTCGATTTTATTCCCCAAAAATTCTTCATTGACCCCTTAATTTTATCAGCAACCCATTTCATTCAAGGAACCTAAAATGGCAGAGTGCTAAAATTCATGGCCATGGTTTATAACGTGGAATGTTAGCCTGGCAAGAAGTTATGTGTAGCACACCCATCACCTTTTGTCAATATTAAGACTCAAAATTTTATCATTAGCTGCAACTTCTTATTATAACTACTATATTTTGGGGGTATGTTGACCATAAAGAGAAGCTAAGAATAAATGTGCCGCTATCTTCATCAAAGAATGCTCGGAAGCTAAATCAATTAGCATAAATAAAAATCTTTCCAATCCATGCTATTTAGTAATGAAAAGTGTTCTTTGCTCCTTTAATTAGATAGTTGGTCACATACCTACTGACGATCATCTCCTCCCCAACACCAGTAGCCAGGCACAAAGAACCAGCAACTCTAGTAGCCATCTTTTCAAGTGGAAGGGTCACCATTGGAAGACCAGCCCATAGAACATCAGTGCCTGTTGTGTGTGCATTGCATAATGGTCTGCTCAAAAACAAATAAAAAAGCATAAATATAATGAAATGTAAGCCATAGATTTTAATGTGCCTAAAGAGATCAAAATTTAAGAGGAAATCTGAATCAATTTATATCGCAAGTTTGGAGGGAAAAGAAAGTGCTCTAGGATTTATTTAAATATTTACGTATCAAGGCAGAGGTCTGCCAAGGCACTGCGTCTTATATGTTCACTTTTCATGGCAACATCTGTAAAAATAATCTGATCTGGCTGCACGCCCTGTTGAGCCGCATCTGAATCACACCAGAACCAATTATTTTAATAATAACGACTAATAATAATTCAAAGGCATATTTCACAGCGCAGAAGAGATTAATAGAAAATCTACAGAACACAGATGCCACCTACATGCGCGAAGTCTCATTTCACCAGCAGCTGGGAATCGAAGCAGCCAAAGAGCACTATTTGGAACACGCTTAAGAATATTGCACCTAAGTTTGATTGCAAGAAGACTTAAGTATGAAGAAAAAACAGGCAAGTAAAACAAGATTAAGAAACTGACATATATTTACCACGTGGTGAAAATATCAGGATCCATCTTGTACAGCTGATTGAAACATGCAAAGAGAAATTTGTCTTCAGGTAGTCCGTAATCAGATCTCTTAGGCAGGCTGTTTGGATCCAAGACATCAAGATTTTTCTAGTGACAATTGCAATGCAAAGAAGCAAGTTACGGAACCCAGACAAAAACATGATATTAAAAACATGCGGAGACAAGGAATCAAATCTAACCTGTTTATAGTCATTTACAAAATAACAATGAGGAAGGTGTACAAGCTTCTCAGAGTAGATATGAGAAAAGCGAAGAGGTGAAACAAACTGCAATGTAAAGAGGAAAATGATGTAAAAAGAAAAAATACAAGAGGATGAACCTGGAAGAATAACCAAAAAATGACCTATGGATTTCTAACCTCATCCGTGACCAAATAGTGTATATATGATGCACCAGTAGTCCCAGGAAATCCCATGTAAGAAATCTGAATAGGAGCAGGTTGCATAGCAAATATTTCATTCCTTGCTCCCTGAAATATCAGATTCGAAGCAATCAAACAAATAACAATATAAAATCCCAATGAGGCCAGACCAGAAATGACAAGCACGTTATAAAAGGTAGACCAGGTATCTTCATAAAAATTTGGTTAAAAGTATTTGTCCACCCAATAAAGCAGAACCAACTGAAAGCAAAAATATTTCTTTTCTCCGTATCTTTCATGAGTTTCAATTGGACTACCAAATAGAGAAAGGTTACCTTAGTATAACCATTAAGATTGACAAGAATTTGTATTTTGTCCTCATTTATCATCTTTGCAATCATATCAGAGGACATGGATGATACATCTATGAAATGCTCAGCTTCTAACTGTATTCGCAACCTCCACTCCGTCCCATCATTTGGACTCAATGCATAGCAAAATACCTGCAAACAAGTAATTCTAGAATGTACTGACAGAAACATAGAAAATATTCGAACAGCCAAATCAAATAATCTGGGTCATATGTGAAGAGAACAATTTACAAACCTCGACATTTTCTCTGTTGTGCATGCCAAACACTGAACCCATGAGATGAGATAGGGGATGGTTGCCAAAATCACTACTCACATATCTGAAAACCATAGTGCCTATTAAAGGAAAAGGGACAGGGAGAAATGAGAGGTGTAGAGGAAGAGAGGGAGATCTCGAAGCATACCCCACCCTAAGGCGTCGATTCCCATTCTCACCAGAGAAGGGTGCAGGATAGTTGAAAGGAGGAAGAGAATAACGGGAAGCAACAACAGAGCTGTGTGTCGCATATTTACGACTACAAAAAACAAAAATTAATCAGAACTCAAAATTGTAAAGGTCACATTCTCCTTACATTCAAAACAATCACACAACTTGCCTGATTTCTAGTGCGAGCATTGGATCTATAGGATAGGCTATTGCATGGAAGGGCTGCACACTAGGAATAACTGAAGTCTGAAGGGTAAAACAAAACCATCAATGCTTCTTGGCAAAGAATTGACTAGGAAAGTAATTTAAAGCAAGACACCAAAGCTGAAAAAAAAGGAGTAGAACTTATAGCGGATTGAGCATGAACCTTAATCTGTCTCCTGAGTATGCCTTCAACTTCAAGAAATTTATTCTCCCGATCCTCCCAGTCACAAACACACTGACCAAGGATATATCAAATTTATTAAACGCAAAAAGAAAAAGGTAAACGGACTTACCCAAGGCAACTAATATGATATAATCTAGGTAAAAAAAAAAAAAATGGACGGTCTAACCATTCATCTATTTTGCATATAACCAGACGGATAAAAGTGTGGATCTTTGTTCTCTTTTTGTCATATCACATTAACGATCAAATTCATCGGACAAAACTAAGCAAGACAAAAGGCATAAAATATTTTTTGTTTATGAACCACAATTTATTTGAAACCTGTCTACCCATGAATTTTAAGATAACATTAAATTATCACCTAATGACTTGGGAGAGAAAAACTTGGGGTACAGAAAGAAATACTCATTAATCAACAAAACTTACTGCTATGTGTGCTCAAGTAGACTATCTGCTGATTCCCAAACAAAGGGTAAATGAAATCTTCCCCTTTTGTTAAAATAAGTACTCATGTAATTACTACCACCAATAGATGAGATCATGTAGAACACTATCTCAAACTTATCAACATTTACAAACCAAAAACCAAGCGACACTTGACCTGCAGTTGCAATCACAATTTTGTTCCTTGGTGGTCTTTACCTGTAATGTGTGCAGAAGGTTACAGGTTGCTTCTGGGAAATCAGTGCGAAGAACCAGCGCCTGCTTGTAGCTTTTTATTGCAGCTTCAACATGCCCACTGCAAAATGTTGAAAGCACGACACATTGAAACAAACAGATTTCCGCAGAGAAGCAAATAGCTCCATTTAAGTATCACATACCTGTCCTTGTAAGCTGAAGCCAAATTTGCATGAGCTTCAGCCATTGCCGGCCTAATGTTGATTGCTCGTAGGTAGTCTTGAATGGCTTCATTTACTCGTCCACTCTCCTTACATGTATTTCCCCGGTTGACAAGTGCATCAGCAGCCATAGGATCAATACGGAGAACTTCATTGTAACAAGATATAGCATCTGCAAGATTACCCTATCAAAGAGAAGAAAAAGACAATCATGCATCAGCAGTGTGAAAAAAATGAATTTTCAAAAGAGAAGATGCACTTACCTGCTGTTTGTAAATGATTGCTAAATTGTTGAAAGAAGCAGAAAGTCCTATAGTTACAGATAAAGTTGCCTTGTAGCATGAAACAGCAGCACTCAACATATTCCTACAGACAAGGATTATCTCATTATAAAATCCTCCCAATGCACCAAGCAACCAGAATCATTCAAAAAAAGTGTAGTCAATCAGTACAACCATTCCATATATATATTCCCAAGATTTGTAAGTGCCTGAGGTTGGTTAGGTTGCAGGGCAAGACATTGCTTCATAAGACGAAAGACAAAAAATCAGAACAAAATCTGGAAAGGCATGATACAGAAAGAATCAGAATGATAACAGAATCGCATATCTAAAACAACCCTACCCTATAGCATTGCATTGCTTCATCAACTTTTCCAGCATCTTTCAAAGCATTGCCCTGATTTTAACATGTCAAGAAAGAGTGACTACAGAAATCATAAAGAATTAGTAAGTACTAAATTAGCAACCAATCAAAAGATATAATAGGACAAACCAAGTTGTTATATGCTTCCAAGAATCCCGAGTCAAAAGCAATTGCTCTCCTATAGTTGAGAATTGCCATATCCAGGTTTCGTTGTTCAAAATAAACACTAGCCAAATTACCTGCAAAAAGGGCATGATTGTATAACATTGTTAATAACTTTGAAAGCATTGCATAATGACACAAACTGCAGCATCATCTCGTTACTTCATTTAAAAGACACACCAAAACAAGTTTACATACGCATGCCTTGACTAGCTACTATTCAATGATGCATGAGAGACATGTTAGCCAGAAGAAAATTACGAAGACATGATAATTCTTAATTTAATTTAATGCCAAGGTTCTGTTTTACTTTTATATTAGTCAGGTCTTAAAACTGTTTTGGTAGTTTTCACACTGATAAACTGTGGTCAACAAATTTTTGGTTTTAAGCGTCCACATGCTACAATTTCCTTCATTCCATAACTCTAATCCTTCAACAAATCAAGGGACATATGAAATACCTAAGTTATGCACTCTAAAGTCAATACTTGTATACTATGTGCTCAAGTGTCATCTTTTCTTTTAGTTGTTTTTTTTATTTTGATTGCTTAAGAACAAGTAATGACTTAAGTGTGGGGGAGTTTGATCTGTTGTAATTTGATCTAATAGATTAAACTAGTTTCCACACTTTAGGAGCTTGAAATTAAGCATTATTCTTAGATTTTACTTAGGATTTAGTAGTTTTTTGTAGAGTCAATAAAATGTGTAAAAAGTACAAAACCAAATCTTTTATTGGCCTCGAGGCTGATTGAGGCCTAAAGGTTGGCTAATATACTTAATGAGTATGCAGGAGACTATTAGAAGGCAATCTATGTCGAGATTGATCATTATGTCTCGACACGGGACAACAGATGTTGCAACATAGGGACTAGAACAAAAGAATCTCGAAGTTGCCTTCGATGTCGCGACATAGCATAAGGAAGTCACGACAAACCCTTGAAAACGTCCCTGAAGGAGTAAACTGATCACTATGTTACGACATAGGACCTGGTGTGTCACGACATCAACCTCTGGACGCAGAATTACACTGAGTTAATGGCATTTTGGTCTTCACAATGCAACTTTAAACCCGAGAACAATAGCTAACCTAGGGTTAAGGACGACGACCATCAGAATGCTATAAATAGACCCCTTGAACACTCATTTTGCACACACCATTTTTCTTAGTTAATTTTCTTTTCTTAGATTTAGGTTTTAGTGATTTATTTCTTAGGTTTAGTTTATTTTTCCCTTTTGTTCTTTTGTTCTTCGGAGACTCGATTTGTAGACGCGCACAAACGCTTAGGAATTATTTCCATATCTTAATACAAATCAAGGATTTTCTTATTCTTTATAATTTCAATTCAATCTTCATGTCTACTTTTTATATTGCTTATGAAATGTAAGGCCCCGAAAATAGGTCTAATTGTTTTGGGTAAGTTTACCGGGTTCCGAGTGAAAATTGGGAATTAATCAGGTTAAGTAGCGATTCATATAATTAATTAGTTAGTTTAATTTCATCTAAAAGTTGGTAAATAATATTCTGGAAAATAAAAATATTTTTAGAAAAATTAATTTTATGGTTTTAAATAATTTTTGGATAAAATAAATATTTTAGGTCTAATTAGAATTGAAAAATAAATTAAAATGGGGGGTTTAATTGAGAGAATTTAAAATATTAACGAAATAGTACCATTTTGCAAAACAAGGGAAATGTAAGAGTGGTTTTATAGCAAATTATCCTTATTTTCGGAATTTTGGAGGGAAAGGAGTATTTTGAAAAATAAGGGAAATGTGGGGGTGGCCTGATGGGAATTTTCCCAATTTTTTAAAAAATTGGGTGAGAGTTTTCAGTTTTAAAAACGCTGTAACTACATCACTTTGCACACCATTTTCACCCGAATTGAGAGCTTTTTCTCTCATTTTTTTGCTTCTTTTCATAAACCAAATATAAGAGAATAGATCTAACCCTTTGCTCTTCCAAAATTCTCTCTAAAACCTCTCGAAATAATTTTCAAAGTTGGGAAAAAATTAATCCGAATTTCATCAAGCATTTTGATTCAAACTTCCAAATAAATGATTTGAGTTCAATTGAAAGGTAATTCTCATCTCTAAACCTGTTTTTAAGTTGATTTCAATCATTATTTGTTAATTAAAGTGATTATAATGGATTTTCAACTTTAATTTCTTCTTTCTTGAACTTAAGGATCAATAATGGTGGATCTTTAATTTTGAGTTGGAATCCAAATGTTAATGGATGTCTAAGCTCAAAATAAGTCTAATAAGAGGTTTTTAATCTTAAACCAAAATATCAAACATGTTTTATGGATCAATTTTGAGAAACTCGAATTTGATCGAGAACATGGATGATTTTTCCGAAAAATTATGAAATGGATTAAATTATGAAATTAACAGTTAGAATACATCTTATTGGACTAGGAATAAAGATTAGAAGTGGTTTAAGGCGCTGAAAAGGGAGTTTAGTTGACGAATTCCATATTTCGACTTAGTTGTGCAACATCGGTAAGGTAGTTTAGAATAATGATTTAGATTTGTATACTTTATCAAATTTCGTGTTTCTTGTTGCTATTGTTAGTTTGTAATGTATAATTTTTTTCTCTATTTAAGCTCCATATCAAAAGTAGGAACATGCGAATCAGAATTGAAGTTCAAAATTACTTGTTTGAACACATTTTTGCTTAAAGAGATAAGTGTGGAGGTGAGTGATATTAAGGATAATTTGGTAAATTGACCTATTATGTATTAAATTAAAGGTTTAATTGGTGTTATTAATGACCTAATTACATATTGGATGGTTGGATTTGCTAAAAATAGGTTTTATTTAATAAAATAGAAAAATGACAATTGGTTGGGTAAGTTGTGTACTATGCTTTTAGCATGAATAAATTGTATGGGATAAATTGATATTTGGAGCATGAGTTGCTAATTGTTGGACATTTGGTAAATGTTTTCTAATTGGTTTATGAATATTGAGAAAATGATATTTGCTATGCTTAATTTTATTGATGTTAAAATTGCTTAGCAACATGAATTTACTTGCATTTTAACATCCTAAATTAAGTGATTAAACAACAAATTTAATGCCTTGTATGTATGATTATAGTTGTATGGTGGATCCATTGGATATAGTTGACATGCTATAGGATTTGTGAGTGCTCACCATTATTTGTGATATTGTGAGCATATATCTTATTGTGGACTAATTTGTTTGGAGTATATAAGGGAGTGTTGAGATCGAGTCTCCATTCATCGGGCTATTTGAGGCACTATAAGGGAGCATGTGGCTTCGGTTTGCTCAATTCGGAGGACTGTATTTTATTTGTGGGAGTTCGGAGATTCATTTATCTAATGTATGATCAGACGTTTACTTATTGTCATGGATGTACTATGCCAATATAATTGATTGATTGCGCCATTATAATTGAATTTTTTTTTATGTTAAAAGATGATTTATACGAGCACGGATGAGGTGAAATTTATTAAGTTTCATTCACCGAAGCTGTCAATTTTTAAGTTTGGGAAATCAGCAGACTTGCGACATCTTTTTGGATGGGATCCAGGCATTTCTGGATTTAGATATCTGCATGGTGTTCGAAGATCTATCTCTTAGCTTCGACACACACTTTGAATCACTCGATTTTGAGTTCGGGAGCTCAAGTTATGACTGCTTTAATAAAGACTGCATGGGCAAAATTTTTGGACGTGATTATGATGGGAATTACGAGTTTCGAGCTTTTAAGTCGAGCTTAAATCATATTGAGTTTGAGTTTTGGACTTAATTTTTATTATGTATGAGCCTAATATTGTATTTATCAGCTCTTATTATTTTATTATTCCGAATTTTTAATAATTATTAAGTAGTTTAAGTTATTTAGGAGTTTTATGTCAACAAAAAAGTTTAGTTTAAACTACTTCTTGTTTAGTTTAATTAGAGTTCTAGTATACTTTAGTGTTTTATTTAGATTTATTTACCTAGCCTATATAAAGGCTTCTTTATTGTTTATTAAGGAGACAGTTCTCCATTAACAAAGTTTTCAACTCTAGGTCTGACAATAAATT
The DNA here is from genome assembly GCA_039519145.1 of Kokia cookei. NCBI lineage: Eukaryota > Viridiplantae > Streptophyta > Magnoliopsida > Malvales > Malvaceae > Kokia > Kokia cookei. The sequence goes on along the minus strand of CM076904.1, from coordinate 10,472,164 downwards.
TGCAATTTGTTAGTGGCATGACCACATTCATCTATATCTAACAGTGAATCTACAAATATGTAGTGGTTCAACCACACTATTATGTTTTTGGCAACATGATTGCACTATCTGGTGGCTAGTCCACAATTTTTGGTGTGTTATTGGATGGATGAGTTCTAGGGGACTCTTATTGGTGTGTAGCGGAGTAAGGTAGGATTTGTTTTAAAAATCTGCACTGTTTTCTAAAAAAGTGTTACATTGACATTGTAATTAAGCATTTTGTCATATCTAATTTTGCATTGAATAAAATATATGCTATGATCTATTTAAATAATAATGATGTAAATTAATTCTGTGATTATTATTATTTGAGACCCACACTAAGCTTTTTAAATCTCACCCCTTCAAATTCTGTTTCTTTCAAATAATCGAGGTTAGGATGGGCTCGACTACGGAGGCACTCACGATCATATTTTGAAAAACATTATTAATAATGGTAATTGATATACTAGGTTTTGTTTATTCACTATGGACTTTAATTTTGGGACTTTGGTTTGGTTTTTGTTTTGAGACTTTGGATTTTAAATTTGGGAATTTTTCTGCATGTATTAATATTTTAAACTATGATTTAAGCGATTTTGAGGAAATAATAAAATGATGGGTTTTTCACAATAAGATTAATTTGACTCAAAAGTAGTGATTTTAAACTGAATACTCAATTTTGAAAACTTAGTATGACATGCTTACGAAATGGATGATTTTTAAAGTATTGATATCAAATCTATGATTTTCAAAATGACAAACAACTTAGCTAAGAATTTTGTTCGGTGTGATGTTTTTAATTGAATCAAGATGTTTTTCTTAAACACTCACAAAAACTTGAGTTTTTTATTTCTAAGATGAATGATAAAATTTTGGTTTTACTTAAATCAAGATTCAAAGACAAGTTTACAAAGTGATTTTTAAAGAGGAAACTCCTAAACTTTTTATTGTGCCATTATCATGGTCAATGTGATCTTCGAGATTCAGCCATAACATCTAAGCTAAGTCGAGGGGGTTACATGGTTTCTATGGAAGAATCGTATTTCATATTCAACCAATCTAGCTGCAGTAGTCACGATCTCATTGCCTTAACTAAAGCATGGAAAAGATCTTTGACCACCAAGGGACATACCAAGCAATGGGCATGTATGTCCATGATGTATAAATGGTGGCAATTTCCAATCCTAGGATGAGTTAAGATTAGTTGATGGATCAGTTTTGATGAGTTGATCGAGGGCGACAATAAATGAAGCGATGAGAAGACCAAATGGAGGTTAATTGGTTGGTTTTGAAATGGAAACAATGCAACCACATCTTCTGCTGCAGCACATTGAGTTAGTTTTTATTTTTAGCACTTAGTTTAGTTTTCATGCATATCATGTAGTTGTAGTATAATTGTCCCTGCATTTTTATTGTCGCTGCATTTACATTGTCATTTCATTTCCATATATATATATATTAATATCAGTGCATTGGGGACAATACAAACTTTAAGTTTGAGGGGAATGTATATGGGATGGAAATGCAATTGCACCCACATTTAAAAAATTTGTTCTTTTGAGTTTAATGAAGCATGCATGGTTATTGAAAATGTGTTTGAATTTTTTTTCATTTGATGCTTAATTCTTGAATCATGTGAACTGTTAATGAATGAGTTGGATGAATTTGATTATCTTCAATTTTTGGATGAATGATTTAGATTGCATTAGTAATGAATGAATAATATCATTATTTAGATCTTGAATAAATTTTTCATTTACCACTACTTGTATATAAGTATAGTTATGAATAAAAGACACTCCAATGTGGGTGCATTGTGAACTATCAAGGGGGAACACTCCAATGCAAGTGTTAGAAAAAGTAATCTAGTCAAAGGTTGTCACTGCAAGAGTGTGTGTTAGCACAATTACATACTCCCTGGGGGTTTGTTGCACCCCATCGTTACTTCTCAGGGACAAGGGTATAATAATGCAACGACATCCCTCAATCACATAAAAAAAAAAGGAAAAGAAGAAAAAATAGATATATGTATATTATTTTACAATAAATGTTGTTTTGGTAGAATGAATTTAAGATTTAAAGCATGATGCTAGCATTGATGAAATTGTAATTTTAGTTATTCATACCTATAAATTGTCGATGCAATATTCTGTCGTTTGAATGTAATTCATGCATTAGAATTTCAGATGTTTCATGTTGCTAGAATGATTATTGCCTTAACAAAAATTCTTTTGCAGCCTTGCTAGTTTTTGTTTTGCTTGAGGACAAGTAAAAACATAAGTTTTGGGGTGTGATGGTACTAAAAAGAACATATGTTATCTCCCTATTTATTGGAGAATTTGTTCCCTTTCTCACTCAGTGGACCTTGGCCTAGTTTTCCTTAATTTTTTCATATTTTACTACTAATGTCGCTACATGAGCACTTCTAGCTTGCGCCTAAAACTGTAGCCGCATGAGCACTTCCATATTGCACCAAAACTGTCGTCGCAGCAATATTTTCGGAATGCACCCAAGACTATCACTGCATAAATATTCTTCAAATTGCATCTAGAACTATCGCTGCATAAGTATTCTTCAATTGCACCCAGGAATGTCGCTGCATGAACATATACAGAATTGTCGCTGCATGAACGTGTCAAAATTGCGCCCAGAATTGTCACCGCATCTGATAGCTGTCTGGTAAGAATAGAAATGTGTGCGCTGGCCAATCTAGTATAACCAACTTGTACAGCTCAATTTTACAGAATAGGCACTTGTATAATTTGGACTAAATATAAACACTCACAAGGAAAGAGAAAGGTGTCTCTCTTCCTTTAGCCTTCCATTTTGCAATATTATCTTCTTCAACCTAGCGTTTGAGCTTTTTGGCTATGGAGGCTTGAGACCCCTTGGATGAATCGATGTGAAGGCAGGGCAGATCAGCTCCTGACGAGGAGCATCCTAAGTGCGACGCAAGAGGGAGAGTAAGGGAGCATTTCGAGTAAACTAGGAATAGAGTACTCCATTTGTTCTTTTATTTTTCTTACTTAAATGCTGGTAATATTATCAACTTCAAATTGTATGAAAGTACTGTTGATGTTGGGATTTATATGATATCTATTTCAATCTTGTTTTTTTCTATGAATCTTTTGATTTAATTATTTTGACCACGGAAGTGCAATTGCAGTCACTATCACTGGAAGGTGTAGCGACAAATTAAATTAACAAGCAAGACAATGGAAGTTGCTTGAGGTTTGAAGGAATTCACTCCACTTGTTCTTGAATATGTTATAGTGACAACACTGGAAGGTGTGGTTGTTGTGCATATTTGAGTCTTAGATCTAATAGGCACTCGAGTTTGGTAAGATATTCATTATGCTTAATTGCACCAACAAATTACTTGTTATCTTAAACCTTGTAAGTCACACTTAGTTTCTGCCAAAATTGAATGTCAGGGACCCTTATTCATTATCAATGCATTTTGCTTTTATTTTTACATTATTGCTTCGACAAATTATTCTCAGACCTTTACTGCATTTTATTATTAATTTGCTTCGACATATTTCATCACAAGTTCTCTTGTTTTAACTATTCTTTGCATCAACAAATTTAAGCAACAAAAACATCATCCTCGTGGGATCGATATCTGACAAACTCATGTCTGTCTACTATACTTGCATCGACAGTGTCCGCTTTCACATTATTACTGTGACATTCATAGCGCGATCAATGGACTATCTACCTGATTATGGAAAACAATGACCAAGGTACAAATGATTATCTCTCACTAAGTTCTCATGAACTTACATGGGTTATACATTATGTTTCAGGTTGATTGTGAGATTGCGCCTAAAGGGACGAGACCAGGACTATGCCAAGGGAGCGGTGTATTTATTTATTATGCCCACAGAGCAAGTTTTGGTGGTGTGATCAAATCCAATTGATACGTAGAAATCCTTAATTTGGGACAGTTGTGTTAGATTTGGACTTCAATTCAGATATAGTTGTAATTCAATTTTTTATGTGTTATAGCTGTACTCACGTATTATATTTTTGTATATTAATTTGAGAGTTTTGTATTTAATTAAGTTGTAGTCTATTGTAATTTGTATAAGTCGATTAATTTTACATCTATATTAGTGTGGTAATACCCAAGCTCCGGATTTGATTCATCAAAGCGGGTTTAGGGTATTTCAAAATTGGCTCCAGTGAGTTTGAAGACAACAATGGTGGTAAGATTGGTAACACCTTATACCCAACATGAATTACCAAACTCGAACATAGGATTATTACAAAACTTAAACACTTAGCCAAAAATTTTACAATAGGTGTAAAACCTTTCTAATCATACTTCTTATTCCTTTATTTACTATCCAAAAACAAAAGATTTATAAATGAGAATGTTTAATAATTACATAAGGTTTTCAAAAATAGCATAGGTAGACTTCTCATTGCATAGAGTACTAAGCACCATTTTCCTATGGTGTTTCTATATGCATAACATCGCAACTCGAACTACTACCATGGAACATTGTTGGCTTGGTCCCTCATGGCATACTCACTCTTTCATTGGAACCTGCAACACAAACAAATGTTTGTACGTTCAAACGAACTTAGTGAATTTTAACTTATGTTACCTTTGAACCTTTATTGTTGAATTCCTTAATTTGGAGATTCTAGATTTCGTTTTAGTCTTTGGGGGATACTTCTCTAATATCGGGTGCATACATCAATCTTCACACTTGACGAAACTACACACAGTCCTCACATTAGGCAGATTTCATATTTCACCATTCAATGTATATCTCATTTTCTTCTTGGAAAACGATTATGCTCCTCAGAAAGATATTTATACAAAATCTACTTTCAACATATTCTCATATGGACAAATGTTGAATACCTCACCTAAGATGGTGTACTCCCTGATATTCTTCTTGGCAATTACTTATACTAACTTCTCTTTTAAGGTGAACTTCATACAAATCCTACCTTTGGTGGATTCTCACACCGAATTTGGTAGCTATCACGATACCAGTCCGGTCTTACATTAACCCAAACCATAACTTATTCTAATGGATGATACATTCTAAGTCATCCTAAAGAATCATAGAGAACCATGTTACTTATCATGAGAATGTTATGGTTTGGCGAACAATTTATACTTCAGATAACCTTTTTATATATATCATTAAACACTTAGATTTGGCAGATACCATAGAATTTAGATGACTTCCTTACATAGCATAGACAAACTCAAGTCAAACGAACACTTAGACTACCCATAAATATGAATACACCAAATTTCCTGTACTAATAGACTATTATGGCGGATTCACCCTTCAAAAACACAATTGAGAACTCTTTCAAGAAATTTCCTTAAATCTTATTCAACTTTCATCATAAGGCTATCCAAATAGGGATATTTCCAAACTTACCCAGATCTCTACCATAGTGCCATCTAGTGGTTATCTATATTTCCAAACTTACCCAGATCTTTAAACTTACCTTGATCTCGCCACAAAAGTGGTTATCTATATTTCGCCTCAAGGTCTTTATAGAATACACCATAAAGGCATCATAGAATACGCCACACGGACATCACAAAATACGCCACATATGCATCACAGAATAATACACAACATAAGCATCAAAAAATAAGCCACACATGTAACACCCAAAACTTGAAAACCATCGCCGGTTAAGGTTCTAGTGTCTCACTATTCATTTATCATTGTTCATCTTTAACATGACATTATTCAAACTTTACTTTTATTAAAGAATTTCATTCCACACGTTACAAATCATTATTTGATTATAGGCACAATTCAACAAGGGTAATAAGGTCATTTCTGACATTTTTGGAGACTTTTACCGGTACCTGTTGGACAAGTATCTATAGTTGTCAAATCAGTAAACAGTTTAAGAATAGTGCAGACTCCTACCGATATAAGTGATAGTTCTACCGATACAAGTCTTACTTCTACTGATAGTAAAAACTCCAAAAAGCTAACAATCTTACCCTGCTATTTCTACTGTATAAATATATAATACTACCAATACTTCTAAACAAATGACTACCGAAACTTGTTATTCATCTACTGATACAACTCAAATCAATGAACAACCTCTCTCCTACCCTGTACTTCTACCGATACATGCATGGGTTCTACCGGAACAAGTACGTAGAATCTCAAGAATTATGCCAAAATACAAGTTTATCAACTCAAACATACATGACCCCAAAATATGCATTAGGTCATCACACAAAATACATAGTTTCCCAAGTCATTACATAGCATTCTAAGTTCACATTCCAACTTAAACTATATGCATTTATGCTTTCAACATTCCATCAACATAATAAAATTTTTCCACTTCTATTACAAAAACAAAAGATAACATCATCCTAGTACTTGCCATAAGACCGAGTGATGTAAAAACTACCAACGAGCTCCACGATAGTGTGACTTCTGAGAAGTGATGATCCGATCTTCAGTCAGCAAACAATCGGACTGGATTGTAGTTTAAGAAAGACTTCAAGAACTAATTCGTCAATTTCCCTTTTTCGAAATCTGTAGCACGATCGTAGTTCAAATCAAAACTTGAAGCTTATGATGTAAAACCCTAATTTTTCCTTCTCTTGGCCAAATGTTGAAGAAGAAGGTGTGAAAATATAATAATTTTTATCATTTTTCTTTCTTTAATTATATATATATAATAATAACAAATTTGTAATTTTTGTAACTTTCATAATTAAACTTTCTTAATCACTTTTAGTCTTAATTATTACTATTTACCCTTAATATAAATCATGCTAATCCACCCACTAACAATCTTTGCTTAATTTACTCATTTGGTCCTTCTAATTAATCATCTATACTTTTGCACCTATTACAATTTAATCCTTTCTACTACATTAACTATCTTAACATTAAAGTTTCATTTCCAACTTTTAATACGATGCTAACAAAGTCATAAATATTTAAATGAATAAATTAACGACTTGACTCATCGAAGTTGTGATCTCGAAATCACTGATCCGACACCACTGCGAACTGGACTGTTACAACTCTCCCCCTTAGGGAAATTTCATCCTGAAATTTCTTACCAGTAAATAGTTTAGGGTATTGTGATCTCATTGAAGCTTCTGTTTCCCAAGTGGTTTCCTCTAACCCGTGACAATTCCATAGTACTTTCATCAACGGTAATCTTTTGTTTCGTAGCTCTTTTATTTTGTGAGCCAATATTTCTAACTGGTTCCTTTGAATATGACAAATCTAGTTGTATCTCAACCTCACAAGGTGTAATCACATGAGAAGGATCTGATTTGTACCGTCTTAGCATTGAAACGTGAAATACATTATGAATCTTCTCTAATTCCGGTGGTAAAGCCAGCTTATATGCTACAGGGCCAACCCGTTCAATGATCTCATATGGCCAGATAAACCGTGGACTCAGCTTTCCTTTCCTGTCAAACCTTAGCACCTTCTTCCAAGGTGAAACTATCAAGAAGACTCGGTCTCCCACTAAAAATTTTATCTCTCCTTTTAATATTTGCAAATGACTTGTGCCGATCGGACGCTGCTTTCAAGCAGAAGCAGATCACTCGCACTTTGTCTTCATTCTCATGAATCAAGTCAATTCCAAGCAACTTAGGCTCGCTCAACTCTGACCAATACAAGGGTGTTCTGCATTTCCTACCGTATAATGCCTCAAACGGTGGTATTTTAATACTACACTGATAGCTATTATTATATGCAAACTCTACCAACGACAAATATTTCTCACACCTTCCCTCAAACTCAAGTATACAGCATCGTAGCATATCTTCAAGAATCTGTATCACTCACTCTGACTGACCATCCATTTGCAGATGATATGCAGTGCTGAAACTCAGCCTGGTTCCTAAAGCTTCATGCAGCTTACCCTAGAACCTCGAGGTAAAACGTGGATCCCTATCAGAGATAGTAGATGTTGGTACTCTGTGTAGTCGTACGATCTCAGATACATACAGCTCAGCTAACTTTTCTAATGGATAACCCATTCGAATAAGAATGAAGTGGGCTGACTTAGTCAATCTGTCAACTACAACCCAGATTGAATCCTTGTTCTTCGGTGTCACCGGTAATCCTGTAACAAAATCCATTGTGACTCGTTCCCATTTCCACTCAGGAATGGTAATAGGCTGCAACAATCCAAACGGTACCTGATGCTCAGCCTTTACTTGCTGACACATTAGACATCTAGTCACAAACTCAGAGATTTCTTGTTTCATACCTGACCAACAATACATCTTCTTCAAGTCGTTATACATTTTTACACTTCTTGGGTGAATAGAATAAGTACTGTTGTGAGCTTCTGTCAAAATATCTCATCTCAAATCAGAATCATGAGGAACACATATCCTGCCTCTAAAATACAGCATCCCGTCTGTATCAACTGTGAACCTCGTGACAGCATCGCTTTGTATCTATTCTTTTCTAGTCACCAGCTTCGGATCATTTTTTTGCAACACTCAAATTCGCTGTAGAATAACAGTCTCGGCCTAAGCTCTACGATGATAGAACCATTACGCTCCAATGATAGGTGAGCATTCATCACCCTCAAAGCAAACAATAATTTACGGCTCAGGGCATCAATAACAACATTAGTCTTCCCCGGATGGTAGTCAATCATAAGATCATAGTCTTTCAATAATTCTAACCATCGACGCTGTTGCAAGTTTAGCTCCTTTTGCGTCATCAGATAATTCAAACTCTTATGATCGATGAATACGTGACATCTCTCGCCATATAAATAATGTCGCAAATCTTTATGGCAAAAACAATGGTAGCTAGCTCCAAATCATGGGTCGGATAGTTTCATTCATGCGATTTTAACTATTAAGAAGCATAAGCTATTACCTTTCTAGCTTGCATCAGAACACAACCCAAACTGTGCAGAGATGCATCACTATATATGACGAACTCTTTACCCGATTTAGGTTGTGTCAAAATCGGAGCTTTTGTACTCAAAACTCTGTTGACACTTTTTTGACCATATAAACTGGACATTCTTATGTAGTAACTTCGTCATCGGCAAAGCTATGATGGAAAAGTCCTTCACGAACCAACGATAATAACCTACTAACCCCAAGAAACTACGTACCTCAGAAACATTCTTTGGTACCTTCCAATCGAGGATAGATGAGACCTTACTTGGATCAGCTCGGATTCCCTCTAATGATACTACATGACCCAGAAATCCCACTTCCCGTAACCAGAACTCACACTTGCTAAACTTCGCATACAACTATTTTTCTCTCAAAATCCATAACACTTCTCTCAAATGCTGAGTATGCTCAGATTCTGTCTTGGAGTAAATCAAAATATCAACAACAAACACAGCTACAAACATGTCCAACTGAGGTTGAAATACTCGGTTCATCAAATCCATAAATGTTGTTGGAGTGTTAGTCAACCCAAACGTCATAACTAGGAACTCATAATGACCACACTGAGTCTTGAATATCATTTCCTTTATATCACAATCTTTCACTCGCATCTTGTAATAACCTAATCGGAGGTCTATCTTGGAGAATATGGTTGCACCTTTTAGCTAATCAAATAATTCATCGATCCGAGGCAATGGGTACTTATTCTTGATTGTCACCTTATTTAACTGCCTGTAATCTATACATATCCGCATCGATCCATCTTTCTTTTTCATGAATAACACGGGCGCACCCTAAGGTGATACGCTAGGTTGTATGAACCTTCTATCTAACAATTCTTGTAGCTGAGCTTTCAACTCTTTCAATTCGGTCAGTTCCATTTTACATGGTTAAATTAAGATCGGAGCGGTACCAGGTAACAATTCAATACCAAACTCTAGCTCTTTGGTTGGTGAAAAACTTGGTAATTCTTCTGAAAACACATCTGTATACTCATTAACAATCGGTACCTGTTTCAACACTGTTCCCGAACCCCGTGTATCAAGTATGTATGCTAGGAATGCTTTACAGCCTCTACAAACCATCTTCTGTGCTGAAATAGCTGAAATCACCCTAGTTACACTGTTCAATTTGTCGGACTCAACTATAATCACTTCACTTGTCGGCATTTCAAACTAATCTGTCTTTTCTTGCAATTTACTACTGCATCGTACTCAGATAACCAATCAATACTCAAGATCACGTCGAACTCAGTAATGGCCATAACATTAGATCAGTAGAAAATTCACAACCCTGAACTTTCAGTGGACATTTACGACATACTAAGTTAACAATGACACTATGACCTAATGGGTTTGTGACTTGCACATTGAATTCAATCGACTCAATAAACAATTTCTTATCAATACCTAAGGCAGTGCAAATATATGAATGAGTCGATCCCGAGTCAATCAAAGCACACACGATATCATTAAAAAGATAGAATATACCAGTCACAACATCGAGAGCGGTAACCTCTTCTCTAGCTCGGATGGCATAAGTCCAAGCAAGCGCTCGAGCTTTCGACCTACTTCAATTGTCTTTGCTTTCATTTTGGTTTCCACCTATACTGTTACTCTGCCCTGGGCATCTGCCTTTCTGTGGTGTAACCGGAGGATTAAAACTTCGATCTTCCCTTGCTTCAGAATTCATTGGGCAATTTCGCATGAAGTGATCGATACCTCCAGATCAAAAACAGGCTCCCTTAATCAACCGGCATTCACCTGAATGGATTCTTTTACAATGCTCGCACACTGGTTTTGGCACGTTACGAACACTAGCCACACTGTCAGCTGGTCGATTATGAAATCTAGATTTTGGTGGTCCTGATTGGCTTCTACTCAGAAAGCCAAAAGAGACTGCTCATCGGGCTTCACTATCTCTGAATTTCTTCGGTGGTGGCATTGAGAAGGTTCTGGTAGGATTCTTCTTCCCAAAATCTCGAAATCTCTTCTCTCCCTATTTCTTTTGGTTATATACTACTTCCTTCATTTTTTGTGCTCTGTTTGTCACAACGATAAATGGTCGTATTTCTAAACCACCTACTATCATCTATATTTCATCGTTCAAACCATCATCAAATTGGACACACATAGCCTCGTCTGTTGGTACATTCTTCCGTGCATATTTGCTGAGAAATACAAACTCCCGTTCATATTCTGCTACAGTCTTATTTCCCTATCTCAACTCTAGGAATTCTTTCTTCTTTTTATCCAAATACCTTTTGTTGACATATTTGTTTTTAAACTCTGTTTGGAAAAATTCCCAAGTAACCACATTTTTTGGCATCACTGCCACAATCATTAGCCACCAATTATAAGCTTCCTCTTTGACCAACAAAACGACACATCTCACATAATCTTCAGGTGGACAAGTCATTTCATTCAGTACCTTCTAGGTTTTTTCCAACCAATACTCAGCTCTAGATGGATCATCTTCTACATTTTCACGAAATTCTTTCTCCCCATACTTTCTTACCCTATCTGTTGGAATACAACACTTTTGTTCTTTTATCGAAAAAGGTGAAGGCATTACGAGAGGTACCGTAGGTCGAGCAGTAGGCTGTGTAGCTGTGGATGGAGGAAGTGGCGTCATATGGTTATTCTGCATAAATTTTGAGAACCACTGTTCCATCAAGTTGAAGAACATGTTTTTGGCCTCGCTTTCTGTCATTGGTAAGATAGGTGCCCCATGACTAGCCTTGGAATCACTAGTCGAGTCATTGCTGTTTACTTCGTTGGTCACATCCCTTTCAAAATCAGACATCTTTACTTTTATCTGTAAAAACTATAGTTAGATCGGATTCATCTATATCACACTATCATAGGTTCATATGGCATGTACTACTAAATCATTTAATATAGTCATAATTGTCCGAGAAACGGCTAAACCATAAGCTCTAATACCTCTAAATGTAACACCCAAAACTCAAAAACCATCATCTCTTAGGGTTTCGATATCTTACTATTCATTTATCATTATTCATCTTTAACATGACATTATTCGAACTTTACTTTTATTAACGAATTTCATTCCACACATTACAAATCATTATTTGATTATAAGCACAATTCAACAAGGGTAATAAGGTCATTTCCTATATTTTTGGAGACTTCTACCGGTACCTGTTGAACAAGTATCTGTAGTTGTCAAGTCAGTAAACAGTTCAAGAATAGTGCAGACTCCTACCGATACAAGTGATACTTTTACCGATACAAATGACTCTTCTACTGATACAAGTCTTACTTCTACCGATACTAAAAACTCCAAAGAGCTAAAAATCTTACCCTACTATTTCTACCGATACAAGTATATAATACTACCGATACTTCTAAACACATGACTACTGATACATGTTATTCATCTACCGATACAACTCAATTCAGGGAACAACCTCTCTCCTACCTTGTACTTCTATCGATACATGCATGGGTTCTACCGGAATAAGTATGCAGAATCTCAAGAATTATGCCAAAATACAAGTTTATCAACTCAAACATACATGACTCTAAAATATGCATCAGGTCATCACACAAAATACATAGTTTCCCAAGTCATTACATGGCATTCTAAGTTCACACTCCAACTTACACTATATGCATTTCTACTTTCAACATTCCATCAACATAATAAGATTTTTCCACTTCTATTACAAAAACAAAAGATAACATCATCCTAGTACATGTCATAAGACCGAGTGATGTAAAAACTACCAACAAGCTCCGCGATAGTGTGACTTCTGAGAAGTGATGATCCGATCTTCAATCAGCAAACTATCGGATTGGATTGCAGTTTAGGAAAGACTTCAGGGACAAATCCGCTAATTTCCCTTTTTCGCAATTTGTAGCACGATTGTAGTTCAAATCAAAACTTGAAGCTTAGGATGCAAACCCCTAATTTTTCCTTCTCATGGCCGAATGTTGAAGAAGAAGGTGTGAAAGTATAAGAATATTTATCATTTTTCTTTCTTTAATTTTATATATATAGTAATGGCAAATATGTAATTTTTGTAACTTTCATAATTAAACTTTTTTAATCACTTTTACTCTTAATTAAACCTACTTACACTTAATATAAATCATGCTAATCCAACCACTAATAATTCTTTGGTTAATTTACTCATTTGGTCCTTCTAATTAATCATTTATACTTTTGCACCTATTATAATTTAATCCTTTCTACTCCATTAACTATCTTAATATTAAAATTTCATTACCAGCTTTTAGTACAATGCTAACAAAGTCATAAATATTTAAATAAATAAATTAACGACTTGACTCGTCAAAGTTGTGATCTCGAAATCACTGTTTCCAACACCATTGAGAACTGAGTTGTTACAACACAGGCATCACAGAATACACCACAAAGGCATCACAAAATACACCACAAAGGCATCACTGAGAATTCTATGTTTACTGTCCCTATGGACTATTTCTAAGGGTGTCATGGGCTTCTCCCGTATGGTCTTATACATATCTTTATGTCGTGATTTGTTAGTTTGGTTTACATCTCATTGGAGGCAACACCATGAGTTTTCTCATTATCATACGGTTTCATGGGTCTCTACCACATGGCCTTATATGCATCTTCATATCGTGATCTGTCAATCCGATTAGCATTATAGTTGCCTTACCGGAGGCAACACAAACAAATTTCTTTCTCACCTTTTTACATATCCTAAGTTTGTTAGGAACTAGAATCATTTAATGAGATGTATTAGACAATGACTACACAAGAAAGAAACAACATCTTATTCATGCAGCATATCATATACCTCATTTGCAGACATGCACTCATATACCTTATGATACTTCACACACACATACACTTATCAATTATCCGAGAAGACACCAACATATGAATAACTATTGTAAATTAACATCCTTGAGTTAGGTTAAAGACTCACCTAAAAGTCACCTTTTCTTCAGCTCAGAGTTCCTATTCTGATAGCCCTACCCGAACCAGCAGTAACAACTGCTTAAAAAGGACATGGAATTCCATTAAAAAACTTGTTTTAAAATAGTTTACCAATATATCAACTCCTATGAAGGGCTTCCTATTCACTCCCTACTATATTTATGTCTTTTAACATCCTTATTGTTTCAAAATATTAACATCCAGAGCTATTAGACTTACCAAGAGGTTGAAACATCCACCGATTAACCCAAAAACCTTAGCTTTCAGTTTAACGCCGAAGAAGAGAATATTTAGGTTTAAGAAGAACCAAAATGTAGAACAAAAGAAAAGCTATCTGAATGTTTCCTTCTCACCATATATATAACAAGTTCTCTCTCAATGGGTCTTGACAAGTGTCAATTGCATACATAAATTGTCCCTTAAATGTCTTACAAAAATCAGGACAATATAAAAGAGAATCTTATTCAAATATTCTTTGACTAGTCAATCTATTCAGTTGACTCCTAACCAATCACGTTATATACCCCACCTTGAACAACGTTCGAGCAAACCGGGCGTGCCATACCTTTGGCGGTAACTCTCATAAGGCGTGCTCTTGAAGACGATCTAATCTCCCAAAACTTTCTCGTACACTTGATACGCACGTCATGTTCGATTAACTTTCTGAGGTGTACTGTTCTTCTATTGGGAAACATCCCGAGATGAAAACTCCAGATTCTACGTAGGCGGATACATTGTGCGCCAAACTTTAGTTCGCTAAAAGTCTATAATTGGCGGACTATACTACCATAGTGCGCCAAATCATGTAACATACATGCTTTCTTGTCCTTTTTCTCGGATCCACCGACGTTGGGGTGTGACAAGATTAAAATAAAGTTAGATGACATGGGTTTAAACCTTGTTATCCCCTTCCCTTCTCAATATTGTAATGACCAAAGAAAGAGAAGAGAGGGGAGAATGCTTCCTTTTGACAAAAACAAATGAAATTTGGCAATGGCGTTCAATAATGCCATTTTAAAAGTAATATTGGCATTCACCATTAACATTAAATAGATTTGGTTTAGGCCAAGGAGAGTGTAAAAGAGAGGTTTTAATTGTTCTTTTGAACAAAAAATAATAAACAATACTAGAATTTCTTTATATTTATGAAGAATGTTAAGATTTAGATTGTGAAAAGTAAACAATTTCTATTATATGATCTTGTGTCAAGTCAATGAATCAAGACCAATTTCATATAGAACAATCTTGAACACGATAATCTTCACCATCCCTACTCCTGAAGTTCATATAATTCACCAAGCACTTAAATATGTTTGATGGAGAAATGCTATGAAAGAAGAGTTTTCAGCCCTCAAAATGTCAAGGCGCAGCAAGACTCTTGTATTGTACCTTGTAGCTGTCATGTCAGACATATCACCTGCAAATGGATTTCGTGTGAAGTAGAATTTCTATGGGAGTGTTGGTGGTTACAAAGCACAATTATTTAACCTGAAGATTGGTCACTTTGTTAATTGGATATTAATAATCCATTCCTATATGTAGGAAGCTCACATGTCTCAACTATCTAGCTTTGTTAATGAAAAGTTTTCCTACCAGACACGTTTATTGTCTACATACTCCATTGGCACAGTATGAATAACTAAAATCTTACCTCATTTTGGCCACCACTTGTTCATCTTTACAAAGTGTAGTGTTACTATTTATCTCATAGCATGCATTGATGACCTTATTATCATTGGCAACACCCATGGGCCATTTCTTCCGTCACTGCTAATTTTTGTTAGGTCAAAATCACACTCCAATTGTCTATTGTGATCATCTTAGAGCTATGTATATGTGTGTAAATTTTGTTCTTCATTCTAAACAAAGCATATTGAATTAATTGATTATCATTTAATATCACTTCTCATTCGGAAAGGTCTTCTTTTCTGTTAAACTTGGGTGAACTGAAAAATAGTCACTTTTGTTTAGGGGTAAGTAAAATCCGATTCGATTCGAAAAACTCAAAAAATAATTCAAATTTTGAATTAAATAGTTCAAGTTATTTGAGTTAATCAAATTATTCGGATCAACTCGAATAAAAAATTAAGTTTTTCGGATTAACTCGAATATGAATTACACAATTTGAGTTATCCGAAAATCCGAATAAGAAAAGACAAAATTACGTCGTTTTCATAAATGCTTATCTTTTTTTTTAAAAGTTTAAAGTTAAAATCATTAAGTTAAAAGGCAAAACTACATCGTTTTAATAAATGTTTACTCATTAAGTTAAAAAGCAAAATCAGTATATTGTTTATGTAGATAAATAATCTTGTACTTCGTCTACTAGTTAAATAATATGTCCATGTAAATGCAACATTGGGTATAAATAATAGGATTCATTAACTCAACTGATTTGACTCGAATTTTTTTACTCGGTTCAATTCGATTTGAAAAAAAATTCAAATTGAGTTTAGTTGCTAAAATAATATTCGTCAACTCGACTAACTCGAATTTTTTTGACTCAATTTGACTCGACTCGATCGAATACTCACCCCTACTTTTGTTTGCCTCATATGGTCACTCTGCTGTTAAGCTCTATTACCTCCCTAATGATAATCCTACGTGACAATCCAAATGGGTTTTAAATGCCAAATTGAATATCCAACTAGGTTTTTCTTTATCAAGTGTAATTAAATAAATTTTCAATTAAATAAATTTATTTAATTAAAAATTTATTCTCTTCCTGGTAGACATTCAAGTTGGTATTTAAAACTCATTTGAATTGTCACGTAAGATTTTTGTTAGGGAGGTAACAGAGTTTAATGGCAGAGTGACAACTTTGTAACAAAACGATAACGTAAATGTTAAAATATAATATTTTAAACATAATTAACTAAAATATAATTTGAAACAATTAAAAATGATTAATTTTATAATTTACTCTAGCATTTCAAGTTTGGCATAATATAAAACAATGGTTGGCTTCATCATAATCTGTTTTCCAGGAGACTAATGGGTCACACTTTGACCTCCAAATTCAGAAAATATTTGCAGATTTGGAAATTGTAATTGTAATACCCTAATATTTGTACACTACAGTGAGTATGGACAATCATGTCATAATGCAGAACCAGAAAATGGCGCCAACTCTCCTTTTTTTCGCCTCCTTCTTCCAAAACTATATCCTCGAAAATGGTGACATCAAACCTCCTTTCGTCCTGTTCGTATCTCAAGGAACTTTTTGTTTGTATTTAAATACAAAAAAAAAAAAGGAAAAAAGAAAAGTGCCATCTACAACTGCATGCTAATGATTGCCAAAATCACTGTTTGCTTTGGTTTGGAAGGCTTTCAATCTTGTGGGGTCTTGAAGTAAGAGCCTGTTTCAGTAACTTGCCATTAATTCTCTCATACATTCCAGTCCTAAAAATTGCTTCCATCTTTTAGCTGCAACATTTTATCATCATCAGAAAGGTCTGGTCAGAATGATATTACCTTCTCCTTTTTAACAGTAATAATCATGCCACTACGACTGTAGCTACGCTCATGTCAACATCAAAATTATATGAAATAATTAACACTTGGTTACCGAGTTACCATATTTGAAGATAAGGCGAAAGGTAAAAACACAAAAGGCAAGCATGACCAAGCAAACAAGGTATGGACATAGATTTTTTTGAATCGGGAATGGCCAAATGGGACCGTGAAGAGGTGACAAAGGAGAAATCAGGCATTCAGGGTTTCCATTGGACAAAATGAGATAAGATCACTGTGCTTCTTCCACGTGGCAGGTTGCCAAAGATAAGGCTTCACCATTCAAGAAAAGTTTCCACCCTCTTTGTGGTCATTATGGTTGTAATGTCATCTGGTTTAGGATCCAACGGTCACCCTTTCTCCCAAACCAATCTCTAAATGTTGTAAGCTTAGGCCAAAATTTATGACTATATATAGGGGATTGCACCAAGGCAGTGACACTATTAAGGGATCGGTAAGACTCTTTTGTATAACTGTAGCATATAATACTAGTAAGCAGTAATAGCAATGGCCTCCTCCATGATCTCATCGGCAACCATTGCCACCGTGAACCGCTCCTCCCCGGCACAGGCCAACATGGTGGCCCCCTTCACTGGCCTCAAGTCTGCCTCTGCTTTCCCAGTCAGCAGGAAGGCCAACAACGGCATCACTTCTCTTGCAAGCAACGGTGGGAGAGTGCAATGCATGCAGGTACTTGGTGATGCATAAATACCACTTAAATTACCCCAAGTGTTTGAACACAACAAATTACATAAACTGAACCAAATATATATCTGGGTTTTTGAGTACAGGTGTGGCCTCCTACTGGGAAGAAGAAGTTCGAGACTCTCTCATACCTCCCCGATCTTACACCCGCACAGTTGGCTAAGGAAGTAGATTACCTTCTTCGCTCCAAATGGATTCCTTGCTTGGAATTCGAATTAGAGGTGTTTTCGAGCTCTAAATTATTCCATTCCTCCACTGTTTTTAGTGGGATGTTTGAGTTGATTAAGTGTGTTTTATATGTATGAGCAGGATGGATTCGTGCACCGTAAGTACTCGACCTTACCCACGTACTACGATGGACGCTACTGGACCATGTGGAAACTGCCCATGTTCGGGTGCACCGACTCGGCTCAGGTGTTGAAGGAGCTTGAGGAATGCAAGAAGGAATACCCCAATGCATTCATTAGAATCATTGGGTTCGACAACGTGCGTCAAGTGCAGTGCATTAGTTTCATTGCCTACAAGCCCCCAGGCTTTTAAGTTGTTTACTTTCCCTCCTAGGAATTCCATTTGTTTCAAAGTTGTACTTATATTAAGCCCCTCAAAACCCCCCCCCCCCCCCCTTTTTCTTTTTCTTTTATAATTGAGGTATTTGGCTTGGGGTCTTTCTCTTTGTTTTGTTTTTGGATTTCCAATGGAACGGCTGAGAACTAATGAATAAAAAGGTAGTTTCTTGCCATATTTCATGAATCCACTTTTTCCTCCATTTTCCATTAATTACAATAATAAAATAAAATTTGAATAATAAACACGATTCAAACTCAAATTATATTTGAAACGATAAACATTCTTGATCATAATCACATCACAGGGCTCACTTCTTCCTTCATTTTCAATGTTAAGAAATTCATGTTAAGATAGGATAAAATTTAAAAGAAAACGAAAGTGATTGGGTGGTCTGGCTTTAAAATAAGAGGATAAAGGTTTTGTGGACAAGCAATCTCTGAGGCTCATTATCTTAGTACATGTGATGTCATGATAAAAGAATTTAATAACCATTTTTATTAAATTATTTTATTATCACATCACAAGTTTCTATTATTAAAATAACAACTTTAAAAAGCTAATTTTAGAATTCAATGTGTTAGATCTCATGGTTAAAGGTGTTTATTATTTTAGGTGTGATTTAAATTCGAATCACGTTAATCGCGTTATTGTTAAGATTTTATCCTCTCATTATAATTCATAAAAAAAAAGGCTAAATTCAAATATACATTCAATTTATTTCAAATCAATTCATCTGATTAAATATTAAAATCACGATTAATTAATTCGTTATTGGTATAGTGATAAATGATTTTCATTACATAAGTTTTAGTTGACATCTTCGAATAATGATAAATTTAATACATAATATATTTTTATTTATTATTTTGACCCTAATTTTTTTTTGAAAAAAAGTTGTTTTGATCTTCAATCTTCAAATTTCAATCAAATTAGTTTGTTTTGGATGGAAAAGTTGAAGGAACTGATAAATTTGTAATGGTACTATGTGACAATGCATGTCAATTTACATATATTTCATTGTTCATGTGAGTAATTTTTAAAAGAATTATGATTTTTTTAAAATTTGTTGATTTTCAAAATAATTTTTTTTAATTTTTATGAATTATATATAAAATGTTACGCAAGCTGTTGCATCAATACCTAGTCATCTTTTTCATATAAAAAAATAATTTAACTAATTTTCAAGGTTGTGATCTCAAAAAATAAAACCAAAATAATAAAAAGAGTAAATGTTAAGAGTTATTATCATTATTTTAAAAATAATAATTATGATTAGTTTTATTTGTTTTTTTTTTTGAAAATTTAAAGGTTACAAATTCAAAAAAAAAAAAAAAAACTAAATCCTCACGGGGGATCTTTAAACAATTTTAAATTTGGTCTCTTGTCACGAATCTTTTTGACCATACTATCTATAATTGTGTTTTTTTCTTGGGGGATATGTTGAATCTTCTACTGTTTTATTGTTGTCAAGATTTGATGAATTCTTCTGAATAGAGTAGAATTCGAGATTCTAAAATCATCCTCTTAAACGACAGTAAATATCTCGAGACTATCTGTTTGAATTGAGATCCTTTCAAATCTCCTGTTTAAGATAAACTCTAACCCATTCAAGATATCCCAAAGTTCAACCTATATCATTATACAATTTTCTAAATATCTACAAAACCCAATGATCCATCTACCATTTTGATCGTACAATAAGTCTCTAACAACAACAAATCCTTCATCCTGCTTAATCGAACCATATTCATCGTTATTAATTATAATATTGAATAATACTTGTAGCTCTATTTCCTTAAAACTCAATTTCATTTCAAAAACTGTAAAAGGGTTAGGAGTTTTGGTTTTGTAATTGGTGATTAATTAGTGGACTATAATTCCCCTTCTCTTTTTTTTTTTTTAAAAAAAAAAACCTTAGGATAGCTACATTTGTGGAGGAACCAAAAGATAGAAATTCAGATAAAAATTGTCTCCTTCTCCCTCTCAGTCGAAGTGCGCCAATAATTGGAATAGAACTCTAAAAATGCAATTCTAAAAAGAAATTTGCCTATCATATATTAGGCTAAATATTGGTTAAATTGCAATTCGAATAAGTAATTAGGAATATAAAATATAAAAAAATACACAAAAAATTCATTCATGTTATTCAAAAATTTTGCACCATCTACAAGGTTTTACCCAAATATTTATTCGCACGTCCTTACTAGAGAATAAGATATAATTTAAATTCAACTTATTCTCCCACTACAATTTTCTTATTAAAAACTTAGTTATAAATTAATCGATAAAAACAGATTACTTAAAAAGAATTTACATTCAGATAGATTTTTAATATAAACAGAATAAGTGCTCCCTCAATCTACTCTAAAAAGTCGAAAATACATTTAAATAAACATTATAGTAATTTGTAAAAGAATAAATGTGATCGGAATGGATATGTGAAATTTCATTCCAATTAAATAACTTATTATAGAATATAATAAAAGAGATTTTCTTAAATCAATCTCTTTTAAATAAGGTAGGTATATTACATTAAGATTCTTTGAAAATTTTCTTTACTTAATTAAGTTTTTTTCAATATTGTAATGTACTAAAAAATATATAAATATATACATGTTTATCAAATATGTTGACTTTTAGCTTTTCCTTAAGTCGCAACTAACATTATAATTGGATTAAATTATTCATATATGTTTTTTTTAATTAGTTAAATAAGTTGTTTTTCTTTTAAAATTTAGGAAAATAAGTCGATTTTGAAAAGAGAGTATGAAAGCGCGTTCAATTGAACGAGTTTTTATTGACATATGAGGAAAGCGCGCCCAATTATAAATGTTTTTTGAAAATTCTAAAAAAACGCATCAAATTAGGCGCGCTTTCTTGATAACTATGTGAAAAACTAACCCAGTTGAACGAGTTTTTTTACTAATTGTACAAAAAAAAAACTCAGATGAACGCGTTTTTTATACTTTCTCTTTAAAATCGATCTATTTTATTAAATCTTCAAGAAAAACTTTTTTTAACTAATTAAAAAAATATATATATAACTAATTAAACCTAATAACTGATATTAACAAAATTCATAACTATTTCTCTACCATGTGTAGCTTAAAAATGTAGAGATTAGAGAAGCAATACGTAAAAGATAAAGAAAAAAACAATAAAAGTCACTATTATCAAAAAATTTAAAAAATATAAATAAATATTATTATGTAATTACATAATATATTAAAAAAAATTAAAGCATTTAGTCTATTAAATTGGACGGTAATTATCTAAAACTTTAAGATACACGTTAGAATACTCTCAACCATTAATTTTATTATTTACATCTTAGCCACAAATTTTAACTTTATGGGTACGGAAAATAAATGAAATTTGAAAAAAGAAAAGAAAATATATTTCTCAGGTTACTGAAATATCTTATATATTCGAAAAACAACAACTAGAATATATGCATCCAATAGAATACTGAGAAAGATAAAATAATTGTTGTTCACTCATATAAAATATAGTGTTAAAATCAAATGAAAAAAGATGTTTAATTTGTGTTGGGTAAAATGTATGATTAAGAATTTTATATTTTTTGTGAAATATTTTTTTGGATAAATGATGAAATTCATTAATTCAAGAATGCATTTAAACTGCTACAAAAGAATAAAAAAAACATTGTACAGTAACTTTAAGTTATACAAACAAATTAACCAATGATACTCTAAGAAGCACAAAGTGAAGCATTAACAAGATCAATTCTATTGATTCATCTTCCTCCTAAACGAGCATGCACAATCTCTTTAATTTGCACCAAGATAGCACCAAAATACCTTTTGTTCCTTTGTCTCCATACCACATACAAATATGCACCCCAAGCAAGCTTGAGTATAGCAACAAGCAAGGACTTTCCTTTAAGTTTCAATATCGCCCAAGCTAACTCTTGCCTCCAAGTTCCCACAGCCCTATGAATAGACCAAAGGTGCAAAATTGACTATCACACCTTCCATGAAAAACTGCACTCAAAGAAAATGTGATCATATCTCTCTGTAGCATCCATATAGAAAAAGTAACAAGTATCAACCGAAATCCCAAAAGCAAGCAAGTGGTCTCAGGTTGGGAGCCTATTAAGAATGACCATCTAAGCAATAAGAGAATGCTTGGGAATAAGTATATGGAACCATAGAAAACCGTGTCATTCCACCTTCATACCACGAGTTCTAATTTCCTCCCACAATTGAGAAGTACTCACTTTAGAATTAGCGAACTGTTGAGAAGTGACAACAATCAAAGGCTTCAACTTAAGCACCCTTCACTAATTTAGCTACTAATTGAAGTATGAATCACATCCAAAAAACTCCTAGCGATCCAAAGAGACCCTTTTATTGCAAGCAAGGCACAGATAAGCTGCAAAATACAAGCTTCATTCCATTGTACCACATTTTTTAGTCCCAAGCCCCCCTCTAATTTAGGTAAACAAATCGCCTTCCAACCAACACTAGCCCTTCGACCTGATCCAACCTTTCCCTTTTGAAAGAAGCTAAGACAAAATTGACAAACCTTCTTTAGAACACTCTCAAGCATTAGAAATTGATGACTCCAATAGGCTTGCACACACTAGAGGTCACAGCCTTAATGAGTTGCACTCTACCAGCATAACTTAAGTGCTTAGTAGACTACCCTTGAATCATGTCCATAATTCTATTGGTGAAAGTAACACAATCAGACCAAGACAACTTTTGAGAAACAAGAGGAACACGAAGGTACCTCCTTGGAAACCTACAAACTTTAAACCCTGTGTAAGTAGTCATGAGAACCAACTCTTCTTGAGGCACCCTAGCAACAAACAATTCACTTTTGGAGGCATTGAGTTGCAACCCGGAAGTAAGTAAAACTACTGAAGAACATAATAAACACTAGCCACCAAATTAGTGTACCCTTAGAAAAATAAAAAGATCATCGGCAAAAATTAGATGAGTCAACTACACTCGAAGACACTTAGGATGATACTTGAAGAGAGCATTTATGACAACAACAACTAATAACCTGGATAACACATCCATTACAAGCAAAAAGAGGTAAGGAGAGAGAGGATGTCCCTGCCTAATACCTATCCTCCCTCGAAAGAACGCCACAAGGCTTTCATTAAGGGAGATAGAGAACTGAGGAGTAGTTAAGCAAACTTCAATCCACTTCAAGAACTTTTCATGGAACCTCTGAGCTCTAAGTACTAAAAGCAAAAAGCCCTAGTTCAAAGAATCAAATGCCTTTTGAAGTTCAATCTTCAAGGCACATTTAAGAAAAATATGTCTTCTACCATACCCTCGCATTAGCTCATGAGCCAACATGGTATTATCAGTGATATTACACCCTCTTACAAAGACACTCTGACTATTAAAAACCAAAGTAGGTAGAAAATGAGTCATTCTATTAACCAAAACCTTGGTTATGCATTTATAAACTGCACTGTGATAAGAAATAGGCCGAAAATCCTTTACATAGCCAAGAGTATCACACTTGGGAACCAAGGAAATTGAGGTAGCATTAAAGGCAACCAAGAGAGTGGAGGATGCAAAAAAAATATTTAACAGCCTCAAGAAAATCAAGCTCCACTACACCCCATGCAGATTTGAAGAAGAAAGTTGTGAAACCATCAAGACCAATAGCTTTCTCATTCCCTTACCCAAAAATAGTTGCCTTTTTCTCCTCATTGTTAATAGGGCACACGATGAGCATCGTTAGACAATTTAGGCGATAACTCCTAAAGTAAAGAATTTGGGCACTCAACAACATTGGATTCAACTACATTAAGAAGATTCTGATAAAACCCCAAAATCTTTATAGAAATTTGATCAAAAGATTCCAAACAATTACCAACTACATCAAAAAGAGAAGTAATAGTGTGCTTATTCCTCTTAACAACAATAGTACTATGAAAAATTTAGTGTTTTGATCCCCCTCCCTGATCCACTGCACCCCATATTTTTTGTCAATAAAAACATGCTTCGGCCTCTTGCTAAACCAAAAGATCAGCTCTTACCTGATCAATATGACCATTTATAACTAGATCACCTTATAACAAAGCAAGCTGCAAGCTCTCCAACTCCTCAGCCTTAGCCTTAACTCGAGCAGAAATGTTACCAAAAGCCTCAATATTGAGCATCTTCAATACAAGCTTAAGTCTCTTAAGCTTGGTAAATAACTTCAACATAGGATCACCTACCACAGTAAGCTGTCAAGATTCAATAACAAGTTGCAAAAACCTATCATGCTTTGCCCAAAAATTAAAAAACCAAAAAGGCTTTGGAAAGGATTGCATAGGCCGCTTATAACACCTAAATGAGAACATTGCAACGTGGCGACTTGTTTCCCACAAACATCGAGTTTCTTCTCTTAGTTAAACTCTGTTATCTTTTTCCAGTCGAACTCTGATTACACTAGAAATATTTTAATCATATTAGGACTTTAATATTAGTCTATTTAAAGGGTTTTTGTAATCCATTTTTAGAGAGTTGATAGACTATCTCTTATGTGAGATTTGATTATGAGTTTTGAGGAGAGCTTTTGAGAGAGCTTTGTATTCGAGTTTTTGAGTTTTGCTCTTTTAGAGTTTTTTTCTCCATCTTGCACTCCCGTTTGTTTACTCACCTAGTGAAAAGTCGAAGCCTCATTTTCTCATATTTTTCATCCTCTTAATTAAGGGTTTTTCACGTAAATATTTGTGTGTTCGATCTTTTTTATTTTCTTATTTGTTATTTATACAAGTCGATTCCCAACAAACTAATATCAGAGCTAGGTTATGTTTCCGCAGTCAACCCGTTCATGGATGAAACGATGAATTTTGATATTGAAAAGTTCGATGGAATCACAGATTTCAAATTGTAATAACTTCAAATAAAGCAAAGTGTTTAAAGTAAGGTTAGTCGCAAAGGGTGTCAGTCAAGTAGAAAGTTGATTTTCTCGATATTTTCTCTCCTGCTATGAAGTACACGTCCATTCATGCACCACTAGCCCTGGTTGCATTATACAACCTTTATTTGAAGACTAGGAGTCTTTTGATTTTCAAGTTCGAGAACAATTTGTGGCTTGGTTGGCATTTTGAAAATATCGAGTTTGACCCATGATGGGACCTAGAGAAGAAGGTATGCTAAATATGAGTCAAGGTGGAGATTTATGGGGTGTGCCTCGCATTTATTAGATAGTTTACAAGCACTTACCAAAGTCAGTCGGCGACATCACGATGAGAAGCTTCCCAACGTTGCAACGATGTACGACGTCGTGACGACGTGAAAGAGAACATTGCGACGTGGCGACGTGTTTTTCACAAACATCGAGTTTCTTTTCCTAGTTAAACTCTATTATCTTTTTCTAGTCGAACTCTAATTACTTCAGGGATATTTTAGTTATTTTAGCCTTTTAAACTTAGCCTATTTAAAGGGGTCATTGTATTCTTGTTTTGGAAAGGCAATTAAAGATGTAACATAACTTTTTTTTTGGGGAGGAGGGGCGACAAAATGTAGTCGTAGATGAGTTTTGGTGATAGTTTTCATAGTAACTATGCACAGAATTTTGTTCTCAAGTATGAGTCAAGGTGGAGATTTATGGGGTGTGCCTCGCATTTATTAGATAGTTTACAAGCACTTACCAAAGTCAGTCGGCGACATCACGATGAGAAGCTTCCCAACGTTGCAACGATGTACGACGTCGTGACGACGTGAAAGAGAACATTGCGACGTGGCGACGTGTTTTTCACAAACATCGAGTTTCTTTTCCTAGTTAAACTCTATTATCTTTTTCTAGTCGAACTCTAATTACTTCAGGGATATTTTAGTTATTTTAGCCTTTTAAACTTAGCCTATTTAAAGGGGTCATTGTATTCTTGTTTTGGAAAGGCAATTAAAGATGTAACATAACTTTTTTTTTGGGGAGGAGGGGCGACAAAATGTAGTCGTAGATGAGTTTTGGTGATAGTTTTCATAGTAACTATGCACAGAATTTTGTTCTCAAGTAAGGGCTTTGTTTTCGAGGTTTGAGTTTGTACGTTTAGTACATTTAGGTTTATTTTTTCTATCTTGTACTCTCATTTGTTTACTCATCTAGTTAAAAAGTGAAGTCTTCTTTGCTTATGATTTTTTATTCTCTTAATTGAGGGGTTTTCACATAAATATTTATGTGTTCGATCTTCTCTATTTTTTTATTTCGTTATTTATACAAATTGATCCCAACAATATTAGTTTTTAGGAATTTAATAATTAAAAATAAATTAAAAATATCATTAAAAGAATGTGAGATGTATAACATTATAAAATACTCGTGTAGCTAATATTGCAATCATAAATAAGCAAAAAGCAATATTAAATATGGAGTTATAAGGTTTCGGTTCTAAATTAAAGATGGTAAGTTTCTTTAGCACTCTTTCAACGAAAGAGATTAGAAGTTAGATTTCTTTTCTTTGCTTACATGATTTCTACGCGTCTTTTGCTTTTTATTTTTTGGGTAAAACAAAATTTAAAAGGACTTATGCTAACCTTACAATATCAAAAGCACAATTTGCTTTCTCTCTATCAATAAATTTTAGTAATTTCGCAGGAGTTGTAGTCAACCCATCGACTCCCACCATATCCGCATAGACTAATTTAGCAATTTTGTTAATAACAGAATTAGCCTCCCTTGAAATGTGATTAACCAGCCAAAATGTTGTAGTAATTTTTGGATTCACCTAACCTTTGCGGAAGTTGAAATAGTTGAAACATTCGTTTTTATTACTTGAACCACCTTGAGATTATCTGTATGGATACACGTCTTTCAACCAGCCAGATGAACAATTTTTATTTTAAAAATGATGAATAAAATTCCTTAACCCCTTATTAATTGAATTTTAATTATTAAATTTTTCTAAAAAAATAGAATGAGTACTTTAAAAAAAATTAAAAGCAAAAGCCCTAAATTTCAAAAGTATAATTAAACTAAAAAGTGACTGTAAAAAGAGCCTTACAAAAAATCATGTTCAATCATAGCTGCTGCTATAAGGGATTCAGAAGGTTTTGCAATGGGTCTGTAGCTGCTAAGGTCAAAACCAGTCAAGAAGCAAATGTAAATTGCTCTCCAGATGGGAATTATAGAGGGGATGTGCATGCAATGACCATCATATAATAAAACATAAAAATGATGCTCAATATGTCATAAGAAGAAGAAATTTTGACAATTATTGAATCATAAATTACAGAACAAAATTCAATCACCAATAGGATCTATACACAATTTCCCCTCTTCTCTTTTCCATGGTGATCTACAAAATCAAAATATCAAATCATTTATATTACAAAAATGATCCATCAATCATTCAAAACTTAATGGTTTTAACCCAATTGATTCATCATCATTTGCTCAATCTCCTGAAAATTCAATCCTTTCACATTGCCTTCCCTTCCATCACAGCAATCAAATAGATTATACCAGACCAAAAACCACATCATATATACACTACTACACACAAGTTAATCTCTTTCTCCCCAAAAATAATCCATATTTCCCTAATTCATCCCTGCTTTGTTCTCTCGGACAGTGGCCTTCTATGTACACTTTAGTTCTAAGCCATAGCACGGATTCTGGAATTTTGGCTATCCCTGTTAAGGCAATCAAATCCTTCTACTCTAATTGCTGCTGGCTTTAGCCCAAAAGACATCCTAACACATACCCCTTTATGTGCCGATGGCGACGGAGATGGACTTTGCAATGCCGAAAGGGCTGCAACTCTTTCGTCACCAAATCGAGCATCTTGCACAACTG
The DNA here is from genome assembly GCA_039519145.1 of Kokia cookei. Lineage (NCBI taxonomy): Eukaryota > Viridiplantae > Streptophyta > Magnoliopsida > Malvales > Malvaceae > Kokia > Kokia cookei. The sequence continues at coordinate 10,443,714 of CM076904.1, read as the reverse complement.
GGTTCACGGCCCTACTTGGGGGAGAACCACAAAAAAATGGGGGTGAAGATGCTACCTGTGCTGCAGATTGCTCTGCCCATAAATCACCCTACAAAAACCGAAACAAAACAACACGTTAAAACAAGTCCATCCTAGAAACAAAAACATTAACACATAGCTCAAACCTCAAAATGCAAACATCCTATATTACTCCAAATTGGAAGTATATACATATATCCGACTTTTAGAAGCGTTTTCATATAGTCGGTTATCTCAGATAGAAGTGCAAGACGCAAATACTTTTTAAAAATTCAAATTCAACTAAAAATGTTAAAAATCAGGAAGGAAAATCTGATTTGTCATCCCCTACTGGAAAGGGATAAAGATATAAGAAATCACAATTTTATACAATCCCTTCTCAAAAGCAATACGCAATACGTATATAACATTAGTATTTTCACTTCTTTATAATACTTGAGATTCAGTGATTACCTTGTTGAGGATGATATCTAGAAGTTCTGCACTGGCTTTTGATTCACTTACATCGGCTTGGTGACTGGAATTGAAAACCAAAAAACTAAATTAAATCACAACCTCTAAAAGCAAGCAAATCAAATCAACCAAAATTCCAATTAGAGAAAAGGAGGAAAACCCAAGGAAAAGATAAAAGAAAATTTATACCTCATATGCAATCTAAAAGGCTTGATAGGGTTATTGGTGAGAACCCCAATTCGCCGAGGCTTAGGGCAAACAACGGGGCCGGCCCTATGATGCTCCGATATTGAAGAGATAAACCCTCCCATCTCCTCATAAGCGGAAACGGCAACGGGATTCTGCTTAAGATTGTAGTGATTCATCTTCCTCAAAAATCTAACATTCAAATAATTAATTACAAAAAAAAAAAGTCAACAACCAGATCTAAGAAAAAAGATTCAATTAAGATATAGAAACAGACAATTTATATTTTTCCCCTCTAGTTTACTTCATTTTCACAGCATTCAAACAAAAAAAATAGGTCAAACCCAAAAAGGAAAACATAATAGAAACACAGATCTAGGTCCAGACCTTAAAAATCAGTGATCACGGGTTGCTGTGGAGGTAAAATTGTAATAAATTTTAGGATTTATATGTTTGCGTTAAAAATATTATAATTTATATTTATATATATCAGATTCAGAGAGTTAAAAAGAAGATCCGAAATATCAGGGATTAATTAAGATATAACAACACATAAGAATGAAATACCCAAAGGGAAATACAAGTGTTACAGCTAAAAACTCATCATAACTATTGAATAGACGCTTTGAAATTTGACTAAAAAACAGAATTGTTCTTAACAAAAAAATAGAAAGAAAAAGAAAAAGAAAAAGAAAAAGCAGATCTAAAAATAAATTTTACAAAATATATATAGAGAAGTGAAAATTAATATATGATTCAATAAGTTCTAAAAAGGGAAACTTGATTTTTGAGATTTACCTGAAGGAATCCCTTTGAAAGAAGAAAAAGTAATAAATGGTGGGTGAGATAAGGCTAGAAAAGGTCTTCATGGAGGCCAGGAGGGAAGTTATATGCAATGCCCATTTTACCATTGTCAAACAATCTCCTCCACCTTTTTTAAATATATTTTCTTTTTGAATCTTGGGAAAATTATATTAACTTCGGTCAATTAAAATAAGTCGAATTTATATATCATGATATCATCAAATACAATTGCAATAATAATATTTTTACATTAATAAAGGGTAAAAGAATATAGCAATTATGTTTTATATCCTTTTTTCTTTGGAAATAAAGAATAGAGAGAAATTTTTTCGACAATCAAAAAATCAACGCATCTATATAGGAGACAATAACGACTCTCAATTTATTGAGGATCAAAATATTAAGAAAGTGAGGTTTAAGGATGGAATTGATGAGGCGAGCACTAATATGATCATAGATCTAGATTTGCCTCCGAATATGTATTAGAAGGACAAACTATTGGGGCGAGGGGAATTATCTAAGTCAAGTAAGACTAGTGACGGATCTATTGATGAGAACAAAGGCAAGTTTGAACTGCTTGAAGGAGACGTGAAAAGATCCATGGTTAACGGGATCTTTTTGACCGCATTAAACAAATCCTATTCAAGGGGATGTAGAAGATGGTTTTTCTAAAATTTTTGGGACAAAGCATTGGATATGCAACCCTCCACAATGGGATCAACAACCAATAGAAACCAGTCAAATCATTCCATATTATGGATATAGAGAATGAGTATTCCTAATTAAGTTTTAAGCCTTTGAAGACTACGAATGGGTATTGACTCAGGGACCTTGGATCATGATGTCCACGAAACCAACTAAAAATCTGACTAAGGCAAGTGCACTTATCAATTAATAATATAGCTATGGTGAGCAAAGATATCGTTCCCACGAGGATTAAAAGTACTAGTAATTACTGTCTTTCTATTATTTAATCGATAAATTGGAGCGATTGATTAAAACTAAAATTAACTAAATTAATTAACAATGAACGCGACAAAGAACAGATTAGTAAAATAATCGAGTAAACAACCAAGAAGCAAAACAATACCTAGAAAAAAATTCACCTAGATTTCATCTGTCATTATCAATCTAAATTACGCAATTTCTTCACTTAGTATCTTGATCCGTAGAAATCCCTAAATTATGTTGATATCTCTTTTTAAGAATTCGAGCAACTAACTCTAAGTTGATTAACTGAAATTTCTTTCTAATTAAAACCTCTATTATTGCATTAACTAGATCTATGGATCCCTCTATTAGATTTGACTCTAATCTGGTAGATTTATGTCATCCTATTTCTAGGATTGCATGTAACTCCACTCAATTACACTAGATCTACTCTTAAATAGGGTTTATTCCTCCTCTAACTTAAGCACATCAAACATGGATTAATATCCTAGAAATATTAAACCAAGAATTAAGCACACAAAATTGAGAATAATATCTAAATATTTATTACATAAAAATAGAAATCAAATAACATAATCCATCATAGGGTTCATCTCTCTAGGTATTTAGAAAATTAGTTCATGCTAGAAAATAAAAACATCCAAAATACAGTATCATCACAAGAAACAAAGAAACTCGTGATAATCTCAAAAGAAATAAAAAAGGAATCTTAAATCTTGATGGAAATTTGCTTCAGAATATGCTTCAGTGGTGTTTTTGGGTTGTTTTCTTGAGTATTCTATAACGACTCACTCCCCCCTTCTTATCTTTGTCATATATAGGTCTTAAAATGCCCAAAAAAACCTAAAAACGCATTTTCTTGCAAGTTTGGAATGAGATTCGTGATTTCCACACAGTCTGACACATGGTCTTGTGGCAGTCCATGTGGCTCACTGTTGCGTGTAAAATGTTATAGCAATTTGTGCAAGTATACAATCGTGACAAGTAATATAATGATATATCGTCTACACAGGGATTGGACTTAGTAAAATTGAATTATGTCACTATTGCAAATGTTTACTATGGCAAAAACATAATGAATAATGTGATGACAAAATTAATAAGGAAAATTGCATAAAAAACTATAAACAAACTTAGTAAAAAATGGTGGCAATCTTGATGCAAGACAATTAAGTTTTTGAATGAAATGGTTGGCGTCACTTAGATTCCATCTTAAAATCTAATAATGTTATGAAAATTCCTAACTTATTACTGATTAGAATGGGTCGATTGTGGTTCACTTCTTTCAAAGGCAAATTTAAGGGCAATCAAACTTAATCAATATATGTCTATATATGGTTAAGAAGAATTTTCCAGCACTAACTTATCTCAATACTATATGAACGTGCTTATGTCTAAAGACTCCTACAAGTATCTTTCAAATTACTTGCTCATATCACTTGAGTTTGCCTTAACAAATCTAATCTCGTTTGATCAGATTATGCACATGACAAACATTTGCCTATCTCTAGGATATTCATGCATGTAAAATTCACATACAAAATTCAAATGAAACAGTTAACAAAATATGATTAAAACTATAACATTAAAAGAAATCAAAATATCATCCAAGTACCCAACCCGATGAGTTTTTAGCTCATGGGTGTCAAATTCAAAATAAAAGTAACAAATACTTCAACCACATTCATCTCAAGAAGCGTAAAAAGGAACCCAGGAAGAACTTCAGGTTCGCTTTAATGGATCAACCTTTAACATCAACCTTCAGCAGTAGCACAACAATGCCTTGCATGGTGGAAGTAATGGCTTCTCTTCTTGCTCCATTGCCAACTTCATACGTTGTACTCAGATCTTGCCTCCAGAGATATTGCTCGTGCTCCTTCCTTTCCGATTCTCCTTGATATGAGTCAGAAGGCCCAAATTTAAGCTTATGAATATAATGAGATCAAAGTTTCTCAAGGCCCAATAACGAGGTTGAAGGCCAAGCAAATTCGAGCAAGATTGAACAGGACCATCCATGACTTCATTACCAAGGACCTAGATGCGCACACGGTCGAAAAAGAAAATCAAGATTCACTTTCTTGTTTTCAAGAAAATCAAGAAACCGAATCTTGGTCCAATTTTGCCATTCCAAACAATTTTAAGAATCAAGAAAATCAAGATTTCAAATCTTGGAAATATTGGTCTAAGAAACTGAAGCTACCAATTTTCAAGTTAGGGAAATCAATAGGCTTGCAATGACTTTTTGGATGGGATCTAGGAATTTATGGGTTGAGATGTCTACATGGATTTTGAATATCTATCTCTTATCTTCGAAACACACTTTTAATCACTCAATTTCAAGTTCGGGAGCTCAAGTTATGATCATTTTAATAAAGATTGTGCGTGTAAAATTTTTGGACGTGATTATGACGGGAATTACGAGTGTCGAGCTTTTAATTCGAGTTTAAATAATATTGGGTTTGGATTTTAGGTTTAATTTTTATTATATATGAGCCCAATATTGTATTATCAGCTCTTATTATTTTATTGTTATTTTTATTCCGAATTTTTAATAATTATTAAGTAGTTTAAGTTATTTAAGAGTTTTATGTCAACAAGAAAGTTTAGTTTAAATCTACTTCTTGTTTAGATTTGTTAAAGTTCTAGTTTAATTAAGAGTTTTATTTATATTTATTTAACTTGCCTATATATAGGCCTTAGAATTGTAAACAAAGGGACTTGAGTTTTATTCTTTGATTCAATAATAATTCTCTTTGAGTTTTTCTTCAAGGATTGCTCTTGAGTTTTTTTAGAAGTTGTTTTAACAATCTTTTAGGTTGTGGGAATCATCTTCAAGGATTGTCTTGCCAAGATCTCTTTCTTGGAGGGGGAGTTAGAGCCATTGAAGGGAGTTGTGGATTCTTATCGTTTCCAAGGCTTCTTAGGACGTTATCTTCTCTTTTCTATCTTTAATCTATCGTTCTTGTTTGATCTAGTTTATCTCTTACTGTTTTGTGTTGCTGATTAGTTGATTTTCGTTCTAGGTTGAAATTGCTTCAAGAGGGACGTTCTCCTACCTTGATCCATCAAGAAACACATAAAAAAATTAGGAGATTAAACCTTTTCTTGCCATTTCAATTGTTCTTACCCAAACAGTTTGCTTTAATCTTTAAAATCACTTCTAACGAATCTGTTTGTATTTTTATTTTCCAGATCTGGTTGGGACGTTTTCTTGAGGTCCAAGGACGGTTTATTTCATCCAAAAAACTCTAATTTCGTTCTTTATTGGATCCTTTACCAGTCATTCATCTTTCTTTTGTTTTAATTTTGTTTCTATTATTCTTCTTGTCAACTAATTTGTCTTTCTTTGTTTTCGTTTCAGATTACATTTGTCTAGAGCTTTAGGGTAAACCTGCGACTTGGCAACTTTATGATCCTCTTCCGCATTCTCTCGTATCACTCCTCTTTAGGTGTCTCTCCAATATGTATTTTTCTCTTATATTTCCCTCCTTTTATAAAGGTCATCACACAATGCATGCTCTCCTATTTTCGGCAGATCCTTCTAGTGCAGCTTTCTCCAACTGACTATGATGGCTAATTTAGTGATCTTGGAATTGCCAAGTCATTCAATCTGGCATAATCATCAACCGTTTTGCCCTGGAAATGCTTCACTACCTTGGTTCCTAATTCCTTCTCCTGCACTTTGTTATGACAAAATACTACAACACTTTGCCACCAAAGGATAAAAAATCTAAAATAACCTTTAAGTTCGAACTTAGCTCTAATATGAAAAATGTAATTTAAAACTCCTAAAATGCAACTAATTTTACTAAAGTACAGACAATTATCTAAAATGCAACTAATTTTACTAAAGTATAAATAATTTAAAACCCTAAACCCTAAAATACAACAAATAAAAATTGAAAAATCGGAGCAAGTTTCAAGAGTAATCACTTACATGGTCATTTGTCCATCCTGTGTAATGGCCCAGATCGTGTGGCTCTTGAAACTTGCTCCGATTTTTTAATTTTCATTCATTTTTTGCACCTTTTGCTTTCAATTGCTCTCCTAAGTATAGAAACATGAATTTAAAGGATTAGGAGCATAAAATGCACCATTTTAAATCGAATAATCATCCAAAAACACATTAAGAATGAGGTTAAAACATGTTACTTTTGGCATTTATCAAATCATTTATGGTTAGTACCTAATTGTTCAACCATAGATTAAGGATTTTAGTCTGTCACAATAGTATATGAGTTTTGTTATGGCTTGGATAAGATTATCGGGTCTATCGGGGTTCATGTACAAAAGGAAAATATTAGAGGCTATTGGGGGTATGATCGAAAAGGTAGCAAAACTAGACTATGAAATAGACAAGTGGTTATTTTGCCCAATGGCAGTGTTCATCAACCTTGAAAAACCACTGATTTCTCAAGTAATGGTTAATGACGAAGTACAGAAGTGGAGTACAAAGCCCTTCCAACTATTTGCTTCTCTTGTGGTAAATACGGTCACATGGAGGAGTTTTGCCCATCAGTGGTCGTCGATCTGACTCAAAATAAAAGTAAAGAGTTGCAAGTATGAATTTTAGTGAGAATGATATCGGAGTTGGGGACGGAATTGGAGTGGTGTACGAGCCGTTGATAATGGTGGAGAGGAAATCTCGATGTGGACAAAGAGATTCACGAGTGAAAGATCAGGCAAAAAAGGAAACTTGTTGGGTTCGAGGTTCGCAGTATTTAACATGAAGGAAGAAATGAGGGACTTTAGTGGGAAAGATGGCATTCATTCCTTGCGTGAAACAACTTCTCTGGCTATTAAAGGGAAAGCTGTAACACCCAAAACCCAAAACCATTGCTGATTAGGGTCTCGGTGTCTTTCTGATAATCTATCGTAGTTTATCTCTTAATACCTTTTCATTTAATATAATTTAATAAAGAAATAAGTTTAACACAGTATAAATCATTAATGAAATAAAATCACTATTAATAAGGAAAAAAATGTCAATTCCGTGATTTTTGGAGACTTCTACCCTTACCTGTTGGACAAGTATTGGTAGTAGTCAAGTCAGTGAGCAATTCAGGAACAGTGTAGATTTCTATCGATACAAGTGACAGTTCTACTGATACAAGAGTCACTTCTACTGAATGAAGTCATGCTTCTACAGGTACTAAAAACTTCAAAGAGCTAAGAAGTCTTACCCTACAATTTCTACTGATATAAGTATCCAAACTACCGATACCATGATGAACAGAACTACCGATACTTCTATTGGTACTACCGATACAATGCAAGTCAGAATGCAACCTCTCTCTTACCCTGTACTTCTACTGATATATGCAGTAGTCTATCGAACCAAGTATGCCGAATTCAAATATTCACACAAATTCAACAACCAAACATTCATTTCATAACTCATGATTTAAGTAGACCATACAAATGATCAAGATCAACATAACATCTCTTTTTAGTGCTAGAGGCATACTTCCAACATTAAACAAGCATTCCAAGAATTAAACATTCAACAAATTTTACAAAGTACTAATTGACACAATTCAGACATTTACAAAATAACATCAACCTAGTACATGCCATATAATCAAGTGATGTAAATACTACCGAACAAGCTCTTGGGATAGTGTGATTTCTTCGAGATGTTCGATCTTCAAGTAGAAAAATAGAATCTACAAAACAACAACAAAGTCATTGTAAGCTTTCATAGCTTAATAAGTTCGCAAAGTTTATCAAATTATTGAATAACATGTGTGATAAGATCATGGTGGCATCACCACCCCAGGACTCGGAGGAATTTCCTTTAGGCCTAATAACTCGTGCAAGGTTTAGAAGGTTCAGAGATGTTGTTATGAATAATTAATGCATTCAAGCTTGGAAGATCAGTGAGGTTGCCAACGTCCAAACCATGCCATGCAATGTAAGATTTGGCTCATGCAATGTGGAAGAATCATGCGATGCAAAAGGGAAGCCATGCAACATGCTACATGTTTATTTTTTATACATGCATTGCATTTCTTTTAAGCATGCACATGTTTAAAATTCTGTTTGCATTTGTCACATGTTTGATATATTGTTTAAATATTCTGTTTACATCATATAATATATAGTTGTTACATGTTTTATATATATATACACTTAGGCATGGGAAGCATTTGATGCATTAGTGTGCTGTTTGTTTTTATTAAGAGTTGCATTCACAATATACAAGTATATGTGTGTGGTTTGTATTATGCTTATATATATATATGTGTGTGGTGCAAGGTATAATGAAGGGACATAGCTATTGGGATGAGATGATTCAAAGCATGAAGACTCTTGGAAAAGGAGTGGATAACATGCATGGATCTATGAACAACAAGGATTATATTGATTGAATCAGATAATTTACACCAAGAGATGCATTTTTTTAAAGCCAAGAGACACCTCTATTGGACTTATGAATGGGCAGCAATGATAATAAAAAAAATGAACCAGAAGTGCCTATTCAAATGATATTCATTCAGCACACATATGGAGGGATACAATGTTTCATTCAAGAATTTTCAAGTGAATAAACACATTCATTCATGAATGATGAATGGTGGTTGTTCACTTTCCTTTTGTAAAGCCTATAAATAGAAGATATCTTCTCCATTTGTAACAGACAATTTAGATTCAATATATATAGAGTTTTATCTCTTCTGTTCTTTTATAGAACTTTATCGATCCTTCAAGTGCTACTTGTTGAATCAAACCTTGATAACTTTGGTTCCTAGTTCTTCATAACTAGTAGGTCAAGATCCATTTGTTTAGTGACCGTTATAGAGTTTGGGTCATCACTTTTTAGTGTCAATTCATCTCTCAAGTCCTAGACCCCAATTCCATCATCCACTAACCATCCCTACCATCATCCATCATCCACACCACTATCCTTTTTAATTTCTAGTATTCTATTCATCTTTTTATCCTTCAAGCATATAAAACCATCCAAATTTCGTTGTAAGCCTTAAACATAAAGTTATGGACTTAATGATCAGGGCAACACAAGCATCTCGATATTTCAACAAAGCGAGATCATACTAGAATCATATCAGTTGGCATCAGAGCATAGGCTAAATCCAAGTAAGTCTTTGTGTTCTTTGGTTTTTTTGTTTGGAAGAAAGAAAAGAATAGAAAAGAAACATATCAGATTCGAAAAAGAAATCTAATAACAAGGTTGATTATTAATTTTTTTTGAGAATTTTTCAGATCTTTATTTATTTATTTATTATTCTAATCTTGACCCATAAGCCTTTCTTTCTAAGCCTGCCTTTACACCATATCTTTCCAAACCTAACATCTATTTTGTAGCAGATTCACTAGTGTTTTAAAAGATTTTGAGTAAGTTCGATTCAAGAACTTTTAAGATAAATTAAGCGGTAAAAGGCACAAGAGAGTGAGCGTATCAGAGGGTAAAAGTCGAAGAGAGCAAGTGAATTTTTTTTGAGTGATCAGCGAGGCTTTTGCTTAATTTTTTTTCTTCTGCACTAATCACGAATACAGGTAAGAACACTGAGGAAACTAGTGACGCAAAATCAAGAGAAATCCCAAACTTGTAATTCCAAGCACTTGTTCGAGAATTGGGACAACTTATGGACCAAAAACTCGAAGCCATCCATGAACGCATTGATGGCCTAGAAGAGAGATCCGTAGGAGACTAAACCGTTCTTGCACAAGGTAACCAAGGGCAAGGCATTCAAGAAGGGGAGTTTGTGCAGATTATGGATGACAATGAACAACCTACCGTTGTGCAAAACTGACACCCTCAACGGAGGAATCAAGAGCGGTTTGATGCTAATCTTGCGAATATAAAAATAAGCATTCCGCCATTTCAAGGGAAAATAGATCCAGAGGCTTATTTTAAAGGGGAGAAGAAGATTGAACACATCTTCGATTGTCATAATTACTTCAAGCAAAAGAAGGTGAAGATAGCAGCCTTTGAATTCACTAATTATGCAATATTTTGGTGAAACCAGTTAACCGTTAACAGACGTCGGAACGGAGAACGTCGGTTGACCACTTGGGAGGAAATGAAAGGCATAATGCGAAAGGGGTTTATACCAGCCTACTATCATCGGGAATTATTACGAAAACTCCAAAATCTCACTCAAGTCAATATGAGTGTGGTGGATTATTATAAAAAGATGGAGCTGGCGATGATTCGAGCAAATATTGAAGAAGATATTGAATCTACCATGGCTAGGTTCATTTCGGGCCTTAATCAAGAGATTGCCAACATTGTAGAATTGTAATATTATGTGGACCTTGAAGAATTGGTTCACTTATCCATAGAGGTCGAACAACAACTTAAACATAGAGCTATGTCTCGAAACAACTCTTCTACTTCTAAATGGAGTCAAAATTCTAAATGGGGACAAAATACTCCTAAGACGTCATTCAAACCAAATCAAGCCAAGGATAACATTGGTACTTTCAAACCCAATAAGGCTGTTAACGTGAACAAAGGAAAGTAACAAAATACACCAAATCGGTCCAGGGATATACGATGCTTCAAATGCCTTGAAAGGGGGCATATAGCCTATCAGTGTCCAAATAGGCATACAATGGTGATTCGAGAAGGTGGTGAAGTCGAATCAGAATAAAAAAAGGAGGTTGACGTTATGAGTGAAGAGGATGAATACTTAGACCCTCCCGCTAAAGGAGAGGTGCTCGTTGTGAAGAAGAGTCTAAATACACAAGTTGTGCAAGGTGATCAGCAAACGTGAAAATATATTCCATACACGCTACCATATCAATGAGAAGGTATGTTTTGTGATTATTGATGGTGGTAGTTGTACTAATGTTGCCAGCACATTAATGGTGGAAAATCTTAGATTGGTAACGACAAAGCATTCACATCCATACCAGCTTCAGTGGCTTAATGATGGTGGGAAGTTAAAGGTAACCAAGTAAGTGATCATACTGTTTTCCATCGAAAATACAAGGATGAGGTCCTATGTGATGTTGTACCCATGCACGCCAGCCACTTACTTTTAGGGAGGCCTTGGTAGTTTGATCAAAGAGTGAATCATGACAGGTATAACAATCAATATTCATTCACTTTTGTAGGAAGGAAGCACACGCTGATCCCTTTATCACCATAACAAGTGCACAACGATCAGATGCACTTGAAAAAGAGTTTCGAAGAAATGAAAGAAAAAGAGAACAAAACTGAAAAAAAATTGAAATTGAGGGGTAAATGAGCAAGAGATCGAGAGAAAAACAACAAGTTCTAGGAAAACAGGGAAGGGATAGAGTGAAATTGAAAGTAGGGGAGAAAACCTAAAAATGAGTGTTTATGCGAGGGGGAGTAAGATTAGAAAATGTGCTTTGGCAAGGCAAACACTTCTTGTACTCTTTTATTAGGAGATTTTCCTAAACACTATCAAACTCGATGCAACATTGCCTTATTCTATTGTCTCTCTTTTGTAGAATTTTGAAGATGTTTTTCTCGATGAAATTCCAAGAGGTTTACCACTTATTCGTGGCATAGAACTTCAAATCAAATTTGTTCCTTGTGCTACATTACCCAATCGTCCAGCATATAGGAGTCACCCCGAGGAAACAAAAGAGTTACAGCCACAGGTACAAGAATTGATGGAAAAAGGTTATATTCGGGAGAGCTTAAGCCCATGTGTCGTTCCTATGTTGTTGGTACCCAAGAAAGATGGGTCATGGCGAATGCTTGTGGATTGTCAAGCAATCAATCAGATTACTATCAAATATCGACATCCTATACCACGCCTAGTTGATATGTTGGATGAATTGATTGGATCCAATGTGTTTTCAAAGATCGATCTTAAAAGTGGATATCACCAAATCAGAATGAGGGAAGGTGATGAATGGAAGACAGCTTTCAAAATAATACAAGGTTTGTATGAGTGGATTGTGATGCCTTTCGGTTTAACAAATGCACCCAGCACCTTTATGAGGTTAATGGATCACATCCTACGACCTTATATTGGTAAGTTTTGTGTTGTTTACTTTGACGACATTCTCATCTACAGTCGTTCCGTGGAGGATCATGAAATGCATTGTAGGTTTGTTTTGAATACACTCGAAAGGAGAAACTATATGCTAACTTGAAAAAGTGCATTTTTTGTACAAACAAACTTGTGTTTTTAGGATTTATAGTGAGTTTTGAAGGATTGGAAGTTGATCACAAAAAGGTGAAGGCAATTGAAGAGTGGCCGACGCCTACAAGCATTAGCTAGGTAAGGAGTTTCCATGGACTAGCCAGTTTCTATCGAACGTTTGTCCCTAATTTTAGTACCACTGCTGCTCCTTTAACTAACATAATTTAAAAAAATGCAAGTTTCTTTTAGAATGATGAGCAAGAACAGGCTTTCAATCAAATTAAGCAGTGCTTAACAAAGGCACCTTTGCTTTCCTTACCAAACTTTGACAAGACATTCAAGATCGAGTGTGATGCTTCAAGCTTAGGAATCAATGTTGTTTTGTCACATGAGGGGCGTCTACTGGCCTACTTTAGTGAGAAACTTAGTGGAGCAACATTGAACTACCTAACATACGACAAGGAAATGTATGCTATGATTAGAGCCTTGGAAACATGGCAACACTATTTATGGCCAAAGGAATTTATTGTGCACATAGAAATGAGGCGTTGAAACACATCAAGGGATAGCATAAGCTCAACAAAAGACATGCCAAATGGGTTTAATTCCTTGAGTCATTTCCAAACGTCATCAAATATAAAAAGGGAAAGAGAATGTTGTTGCTGATGCCTTATCTCGAAGGTATGTTCTTAATTCTCTTGAATCTATACTGATTGGATTTGCATTTCTTAAAGAAATCTATGCTACTGATCTTGATTTTGGAGAAATGTTTAAGGCATACGAGAAAGGTGCAATTGATAGGTTTTGTAGGCATGATGGTTTCTTATTCAAAGAAAGGAAATTTTGCATCCCTCAAAGTAGTGCATGTGAGGTCCTAGTAAAGGAAGCCCATAACGGAGGACTTATGGGACATTTCGGAGTTAACAAGACATTAAACCTCCTACAAGAGCATCTGTATTGGCAAAAAATGAAAAGGGATGTGGAATGAATTTGAATGAGATGTACCACTTGCAAAAGGGAAAAATCTAAACTACAACCTTAAGGGTTGTACACGCCATTACCAATTCCTAATGAGCCTTGCGTTGACATTTCCATGGACTTTGTTTTAGGACTCCCTAGAACAAAGAATGGTAGAGATTCCATTTTCGTCATGGTGGACAGGTTTTAAAAAATGGCACACTTTATTTTGTGCCACAAAACTGACGATGCTTCCAATATTGATAATTTGTTTTTCAGGGAGGTTGTGCGCTTACATGGACTATCAAGGACAATTGTTTCAAATCGGGATACGAAGTTTTAAGTCATTTTTGGAGGTCCTTATGGAGCAGAATTGGCACCAAGTTGTTTTCTACAACTTGTCATCCCCAAACTGATGGCCAAACCGAAGTAGTAAATCAAGTGCTTTCAACTTTCCTTTAGTTGTTGATAAGCAAGAATCTGAAATCATGGAAAGAAAGCTTGCCACATATGGAATTTATTTACAATAGATCCATCCATTCAGCCACCAAGTTTACACCATTTGATGTTGTTTATGGATTTAATCCATTGTCCCCTATGGATTTGTTACCTTTTCCCATTGATCAAGTATCAAACAAGGATGAGAAAGACAAGGTTGAATTTGAGAAAAATGCTTCATCAGAAAGTTCGATAGAACATCGAGAAGAGAACAAAGCAATTTGAACAGTAAGCAAATAAAGGACGAAAGCAAGTTACCTTTGAACCAGAAGATTGGGTTTGGGTACATTTCAGAAAGGAACGATTTCCAGCACAAAAAAAATCCAAACTCAAACATAGAGGGGATGAACCATTTCAAGTTTTAGAGAAGATCAATGACAATGCATACAAGATAGATCTTCCAGGACAATTCAGTGTGAGTGTAACTTTTAATGTTTCAAATTTATCTCTTTATGAACTAGGTGACGATTTGAGGACAAATCACTCTCAAGAAGGGGAGGATGATAAGATCATGATGGCGTCACCACTCAAGGACCCGAAGGAATTTCCTTTAGGCCCAATAACTCGTGCAAGGTTTAGAAGGTTCAGAGATGTTGTTACGAATAATAAATTCATTCAAGCTTGGAAGATCAGTGAGGTTGCCAACGTCCAAACCATGCCATGCAACGTAGGATTTGGCTCATGTAACGTGAAAGAATCATGTAACGCAAAAGGGAAGCCATGCAACGTGCTACATGTTTGATATAGTGTTTAAATATTTTGTTTGCATCATATAATACATAGTTGTTACATGTTATATATATATATATACTTAGGCGTGGGAAGCATTTGATGCATTAGTGTGCTGTTTGTTTTTATTAAGAGTTGCATTCACAATATACAAGTATATGTTTGTGGTGTGTGTTATGCTTTTATATATATATATATGTGTGTGGTGCAAGGTACAATGAAGGGACACAACTGTTCGGATGAGATGATTCAAAGTGTGAAGACTCTTGGAAAGGGAGTGGATAACATGCATGGATCTATGGACATCAAGGATTGTGTTGATTGAATCAAATTATTTACACTAAGAGATGCATTTTTTTAAGCCAAGAGACACCTCTTTTGGACTTATGAATGGGAAGAAATGATAATAAAAAAACATGGACCAGAAGTGCCTATTCAAATGATATCCATTTAGCACACACATGGAGGGATACAATGTTTCATTCAAGAATTTTCAAGTGAATCAACATATTCATTCATGAATGATGAATGATGGCTGTTCACTTTCATTTTGAAAAGCCTATAAATAGAGGCTATCTTCTCCATTTGTAACAAACAATTTAGATTCAATATATATAGAGTTTTATCTCTTCTATTCTTTTATAGAACTTTATCGATCCTTTAAGTGCTGCTTGTTGAATCAACCTTTGATATCTTTGGTTCCTAGTTCTTCATAACTAGTGGGTCAAGATCTTTTTCTTTTGTGATTGTTATAGGGTTCTGGTCTTCACTTTTTAGTGTTGGTTCATCTCTTAAGTCTTAGACCCCAATTCCATCATCCACTAACCATCCCTACCATTATCTATCATCCACACTACTATCCTTTTTAATTTCCAGTATTCTATTCATCTTTTATCCTTCAAGCATATAAAACCATCCAAATTTCATTGCAAGCCTTAAACATAAAGTTACGGATTTAACGATCAAGACAATACAAGCATCTCGATATTTCAACAAAGCGACATCATACCAGAATCATATCAACATGTTGTATAAATCTGTAATTCAATCGAGCTAGAATAGAACTGTACTTCAATGATCGATATCTGATTTACTCCCTGTTAACCCAAAGGTCATTCTTGTTACCAGTATATGATGTTGCTCACACTAAGCTGACAAGGACTTGCATCACATGTGGTACCTCAACCATCGATACGATATAACTATTCCTTACGATACTGCTCATACTAAGCTGATGAGAATATGCAAATGAGTATAAATCTTCGTCATCGTAGGGCCTGTAATCCATTTTAGGATTCATTTCACTTTACAGTGACTCACGATGTTGTTGAGAATCCGCAACAAATGTAGGATCTCAACCATTGGACCATTTTCAATCTTTGGCACAATGGTCGAGTAATACTCCTTTCGTCATTTTCATCTTCCATGTTTCCAACATCATTTCTCATTTTTGCAATAATCATAAGAAAGGTAGTTATAAGTAGCTGTTAATAAGAATTTAACATTACAAACTTACTAGACTGGATTGAAGTTGTGGATAAGCTCAACAAACTATTCTGCTAATTTTCCTTTCCTGCGATCCGTGGCATGATCGTAATCTAAATCAACAATCATCCAAAATTTTACATTAAAATACACAATCATATCATTTAACACAATTTGATTCTTTTTGGGAAAATGATGATTTTACCCCTAATATTTTCCTTTTGTTCATTCTAGTCCTTTCAGCATAAAACATGCAAAAATACCCATTTCTTCAAGATACACTCCCAGCGAACATTCATAGTTCATATACAAATCCCTACAAACCTATTATTTCAACCAAAAGTACACAATTTCACCACTTTTACATTTTAGTCCTTAAATTAATTTCATCGAAAATCAATTTACAAAAAGATCTAACCTAATCATCTAGCACTCAAAACTATCAAAACTTTCAAGAACAAGCATATTCAACAATGGTAAGTTTCATAACATTTGATAGATCCACAAATTAGTCCTTAGATTAGCTAGATCAAGCTAACACAGACTCAAAAACATAAAATTACTAAAAACGATTGAGGTTTACTTACCCAATCAAGCTTCAAAAGTTAACAATGGGAAACCCTAGTTGTCCTCTTCTTTTCCGTGAAGAAGATGAGAAATTAGAAGGAAAAATGTCTTTTTTCTTCTTTAATTTCATATTTATACTCAATGGCAATTTTGTAAATATTTAGACTTTCATAATTAGCTTAATTAATCATTTGTTTAACTTCAATTAATCCTACTTATTTCTAATATTTTACATCATAATGCACCCACTAAAATACTTTAGGTCTATTTGTTCATTTGATCCCTCTAATTTATCAATTCTACTTTTGTACCTTTTACAATTTAGTTCTTTCTACTCAATTCATTATCTAGACATTAAAATTTCTTGTCTGAATTTTAATACGATGCTAATGATATAGCATTAAAAATCGAGGTGACAAAGGTACTTCAATTTGCATTGAACATACGCTTAATCGAACCATTAAGGATCGAGGAGATCAATTTAAACAAGTTGGAACTGCTCGTGTATCCTTGACAGAATCTATGAATCCTATGATTGAGTTAATTAACAATCAATTTAACAAGGAGGTAGATAGGGGTTCCTTAACCTCTGAAGGAAAGCAAGTGGAGGAAGTCGAGCCTCCCAAATTGTAAGATTGGTTATTTTTTTCCCTTTAAATTATTTTTATGGATTTATCGGTGTTTTCTTGGAATTCTTAGGGTTATGCTAGAAACAAATGTCACCACATTTTTCGTGAATACAATAGGAATTACAAACCTGATATTGTTAGTCTTCTAGAAATGAGAGTAAGTGGATGCAAAGCAGATAAGATCATTACGAGCTTGGGCATTCAAAAGTTGGATAGAGTAGAGGTAGTTGGATATTCGGGGGGTATCTGGCTTGGTTGGAAAGAGGAGGTTATGGTTGAGGTAATTCATAATCACCCTCAATTTTTTACCACTCGGATACATAAGAGAAGTCATTCCCAAGTCGTTATTATTGTCTTCGTTTATTGAAGTCTAGATAGATAAAAAGGAGGAAGCACTAGAAGGACCTCTATACGATCATTCTGACTAGAGGAATTCCTTGGGTTGCTATCGATGATTTTAATGCTTTAATCTATTCTAGAAATAAAAAAGAGGGAGAAGAGATGGAGTAGGATGTCCTTTATTTGAAGATTTTCTTGATTTTAATAATATGTAGGACTTAGGGTTTAAGGGACCATAATTAACATGGCTTCGAGGGGGAGCTTTTAAGAGGCTTAATAGAGCGATTGTTAATGAAACTTGGATAAAAGATTTCCCTAGTTGTTCAGTCACCCATCTTCTTAGGTTCAAATCAGACCATAGGTCATTGCTATATTCTCTCAAGTCTATGGTAAATCTTTTTAGGGGCGACCTTTTAGATTTCTAGCAGGATGGGTAGAACATCCAAACTTTTCCAATTTCGTCAAAGAAAATTGGGTATTCAATGATAATATTGCAGAGTCTATCTAGCAATTTACTTTGAACATTAAATAATGGAATAAGTCTATTTATGGTCATACTGACAGCTGTAAGAGATATTTTACGAATAAACTAGTTGAGATTCAAAAAGAAATGGACAGATCAGGATTCGCTTCTTTAAGTCAGTTTGAGTTAAAGGTTAGGTAGGAGTTGGAAATGGTCATACATCATGAGGAACTGCTTTGGAAACAGAAAGCTCGTTGTGATTGGTTGTATTTCAGGGATCGCAATACTAAATTTTTCCATGCTCGCATGATTCAGAGGAAACATAACATGATTTTTACTTTGAAAAATGAGAGAGAGGAAACATAACATGATTTCTACTTTGAAAAATGAGAGAGGAGAGTGGATTTATGATGAGGAGGAACTTCAATTTGGGGGTTGTTAATTTCTTTCTGAATTTGTATGGTAGAAAACCAACTAATTTGATGGAGCTACATACTAGTTCTTTTCCCAATCATGACCAAAGCGATATACTATTTTTGAATAGAGAGGTGTCAAAAGATTAGATTAACGAGGCCCTTTTTGACATCGCCTCTTTGAAAGCTGTAGGGAGTGACAGTTATCATGCCCTTTTTTCCAAAATTAGTGGGATCAAATTGGGGAGCCACTTGTGATTGATTTTGGAAAGTCTTTGCAGGTCAACCTATAGTTCAAGAGTTCAATAATACATTGATTAAACTAATTCCTAAGACTCCAAATCCTGAAAGTTTTGCTCAATTTCACCCTATCAGTCTTTGCTCAGTTCTTTATAAACTTGTGATGAAAGTTATTGCTAATCGTTTTAGAGTAATTTTCCTAAAATTATTGGACAAGAATAGTCTAGATTCATAGCCGGGAGAAATATCACAGATAACATCATTCTAGCTCAGGAAGTAATAAATTCCATGAGAAGCAAACACAATAATAAGATGTGGATGGCAATCAAGATTGATCAGGAGAAGGCCTATGATAGAATACATTGGGACTTTATTGAAGCTTCAATTTGAGCGGCTGGCATTCTTAATTTCCTTAAGAAGGTTATCATGTTGGCTATCACAAATACCTCTATGCAAATTTTGTGGAACAAAGTTCCATCTTAAAAAATTAAACCGACCAGGGGCAATAGACAAGGTTGTCCTTTATCACCATACCTTTTTGTCCTTTGCATGGAATAACTTGGCCAGTGTATTCATACTTCCATCAACTTAGGTAAGTGGAGTCCCATTCATTTATCTAGGACAGGACCTACACTATCACATTTTTTTTTGCAGATGACCTAATGATATTTGGCAAAGCTAAAATGGAACAAGTGATTTTGATCAAGAAGATTCTAGATACCTTCTGCGATTTCTTCGAACATCACATTAATACAAACAAGACCATAATTTGTTTCTCAAAAGGAGTTTATGAAGATAAAGGGAAGCTTTTATGTGAGCTTCTTGGTTTTTGGAAGGTCCATAATCTTAGACCTTATTTAGGAGTTCCACTCTTCCATAAGAGAGCCACCAGCAATTCTTTGAGATTAGTCGTAGAAAAGGTTAAAGCTAGACTCCAACAGTGGGAAGTAAGGAAGCTATCTCTTGTGGGTTCACTTTTGCTCAATCGATTCTCCTCAAAATTCCTAATTACTTTACGTAGACCATGATGATCCCACAAGGTATTTCCGAAGAGATTGAACGCAATGTCAAACAATTCATTTGAGGGCATTTTGGGGGTAAAAAGAAGATGGCCCTTGTTAATTAGTAGTCCATTTGTCAACCCAAGACGAATGGGGATTGGGGATTTGACAGCTAAAGTATCAAAACACTTCTTATAACATCCCTCCCAATATAATTTCAGTATCTAAATATTGTCTGAAAGAATAAGACAGGTAGAATGAGTCTAGAAGCAAATAGAGCTAAAGCTAGTCTAAAATATAATAACCACGTCGGTACACCTGTGACATCTTGATGTTAGCGGACAGTGGGTTGACACATGGTAATTACGAGTCATGTCTAATTTATAACTCTTGAAAAGAGTTATATTTCAAGCCTTTTAGACTTGGTGAATTGTTAGAACAAAGGTAAATATAATTGTATTTTAGAAAATTATCTTAGCATTTTTAGTTCCTGGATTGCACTTTAAATGTTAAATTTTTTTACTTTTACTTGCGAGAGGAAAGGAATTGCACGTTGTTAGTGGCAGGTGCAGGAAAAGGATAGGAGATAAAGGAGTGAAATATTGCCATGGCAAAAGGCTGGATAGTTTGTCAGCAAAAATGCCATGGTAATACCAGGAAGAAGCTGACTCAATGGAGCAACTCATACTAGAACCAGCCAACTAGATGAGTACCAGAAGGATCTACTATAAAGAGGGAGAAAAAGCGTGAGCTAGGGAGATACCTACCTAAGGAAGATCTATAAAACTCATGGAAAAATAAGAGAAAAATAGTAAAGGCTAAGAGCGAAAAAGACATGAGAAAAACGTAGAGAAATAAACGAAAACAAACACGAGGAAAATCTAAAGCAGGAAGGGAAGGTAGGAGTTACAGTGCAGAGCAGAAGTTCGAGGAAGAAGATGACGGATCCCCACCTTGGTTCGCAAGACATTACAGCGCAAGAGTGGAGGCTAGATTAGCATTACCTGAAGTTCTTCCTTCATCTTTGGATTTTTGTTCTAAATTTTACCTTTGAAAAATGTTTAACATACTATTATTTTGGAGGATAATCCTCAATCCATGAGCTAATCTCATCGAGTTGGGATTATTGAGTTATATTTCGAATTCATTATGAATGCTTAAAGTTTAGTTCTAGTTTTTTTATTCTTTCATTCGATTGAGTTCTTATTTACATGCATGCATGCTCTAAATATAGATGGATGTATGGATTATTTTTAGACTTAAATTGATTCTGAAAAGATTAAATAGGTTGGATTGCAGTCAATTGATGCAAACAAATACTCGAACGACTATTCATAGCACTCTAGACATAGAGTTGTGGTTTGTACAAAGGACGTGGAAAAAGATCTGGGTTCATTCTTAAGACTTATGGGCATATAACGCATCAGGAAGAGAACCTCAAGTTTTGCTCTCGAAAGAAGCAAGCTACCTTAGATTTCCTCGGGCAGTAAATGATTAAGAATTTTTTCACGACATTTCCTTGTAATAGAATAGAAACTCAGTAATTCCAACCTTGCCATTCAACATACTATACCCTTGTCACTTGCTTCAGTATTTTACCATTGCATTTTGATTTTGGTTTGACTTTTTGCATATTTTATCTTTACTTCTTGGCACTATTGTATTTCAACCATTCTTTTGCCACAACATATCTTCATTATTTAGCAATAACTTAACTAAATTAAACTAATCTGATCCTTGTGGAGATGATCTTACTTACTCTTTATTACTTGATCCGACATGTACACTTTCACATTCACATACACATTTTTACATGTGATAAGTTTTTGGCATCGTTGTCGAGGATCAGCAATTTGGTGAAATTTGGTTGTGTTATTGTTTACATAATTCTTTTAGTTTTCCTAACTTAGTGCTTTTAGTTTTTATAGGTTTGCTAGTGCACGGAAAGAGGCATTCCTTCTAACGACGAATATTTGTTTGATCTTAAGATTGAAAGAACATTGAGAAGATGAAGGACAGAGTTGTGCAATATGGCTAGAAATGGAAATAATCCTGGTGTGGAGGATTTTATAAATCCTAATGGAAGGAATCTTCCTGTTGCTCTAGTATTTGATGATCGAGATAGGCCAATACAAGAGCATGTGGTTTCTATTTTGGACGATCCGAGCCCTGGCATAGTTCGACCACAAATTCAAGCACCGTATTTCAACCTAAAACTAGTGATGTTTCAGATGCTGCAAACAATTAGGCAGTTCAGTGGGTTGCCTATTGAAGATCCACGATTACAATTTGCTTTTGTTCTTGGAATTCTGTGATTCATTTCGACAACAGGGTGTTCTTGATGATGCCTATCAACTCAAACTATTCCCATATTCTTTACGAGATCGAGTAAGAGCATGGCTGAATCCTTTGCCATCTGGGACAGTATCTTCTTAGAATGAACTTTGCCAAAGATTTTGTTGCGGTATAGCCCACCAAATATGAATGCCAAGCTAAGGAATGATATTACATCTTTTAGGCAAGCAGAATATGAGACCCTATATAAAGCCTAAAAGTGGTTTAAAGATTTACTTAGAAAATGCTCGATGCATGGTTTTCAACATTAGACGCAGATGGAATTATTTTACGATAGGTTGAATATGTATACGAGGATGGTAGTTGATGCATCATCCAATGGTACCTTGCTAGATAAATCGTACAGCGAAGCGTACATGATTCTAGAGAGGATTGCAAATAATGACTACCAGTATCCTACCACAAGGCTGGGGATAGGTAGGAGAGTTGTAGGAGCTATGGAGCTCAATGCAATCATGTCATTAAAAGCTCAAGTATCGTCTTTAGCTAACATGATTAAAACTATTCAAAAACCAACTACAGTCAAAGAGTTTAAGTCTATTGATATAAACTAAGTCTATTATGGAGAAAACCGTGAGTTCGACAAATGCCATCCAATCCAGCATCTATGTACTACATGGGGAATTTTAATAGGAATAATAATCCTTACTTGAACACCTACAATCCAGGGTGGAGGCTGCATCCAAATTTTAGCTGGAACAATCAAGGAACATGGGATTTGAATCATGCTATCAAACAAAGTAATGAGAGAGCACCACCTGGGTATGATTAACCAATGCCACGACAAAATGTTCAACAAAATTGGACATTAAATTCTTCGTCCATTGAATCCTTATTGAAGGAATACATGGTTAAGAATGATGTTGTGATTCAAAGTCAAGTTGCATCTTTACGAGCACTTAAGAATCAAGTGGGGAAAATAGCTAATGCCTTAAATTCAAGACCACGAGGAGTCGTACCGAGTGATACTGAAAATGCCAAAGCAAAAGGGAAGGAGCATTGTAAGGCTATCATACTCAGAAGTGGAGTTTAGATGCCAGATCGCGTTGCCAGCAAAAATGCCACAATAGAAGAAGAGTGTTCAGATCCTAATCATGAAAGAAATGTTGAACCATCTAGGGAACAACCTATACTTGAAACTGTTAAGCAAAAATTTGTTGCAATAAAACCAGAGCATACTGCTAATAAGAATGCCACAAAAAATTATCAACAACTTGAGGGACGGCCACCACCACTTTTTCCTCAGCGATTCCAGAATTCAAAGCAAGATTTTTAGTTCAAAAGATTTTTGGATGTCTTGAAGCAATTACATATCAACATACCACTTGTAGAAGCTTTGGAGCAGATACCCAGTCACGTGAAATTTATGAAGGGTATTATGTTAAAGAAAAGTCGCTTGGGAGAATTTGAGACTACTGCTCTCACTGAATGGTGCACAACAATATTAATGAACAAACTACCTCCAAAGTTGAAAAATTCAGGGAGTTTTACTATCCCTTGCTCAGTAGGCAATCACTATGTTGGTAAGGCATTATGTGATTTGGGAGCAAGTATAAATTTGATGCCTATGTTTGTTTTCAAGAAGTTGAGATTTGGGAAGGCAAGACCCACCACAGTGATGCTGCAATTAGTTGATCAATCTTATGCACATCTGAAAGGTAAAACTGAAGCTGTGCTGGTAAGGGTTGATAAATTTATTTTTCTCACCGATTTTATTATTCTTAAATGTGAAGTGGATAAATATGTTCCAATTATTCTTAGAAGACCATTTCTTGCTAGAGGTAAAACATTAATTGATGTACAAAAAGGTGAGTTGACAATACGGGTTAATGAGCAACAAATTACTTCCAATGTATTTGATGCGATGAAAATGAGGAATTCCATGCCATTGAGTTGGTAGACACATTGGTGGAAGAGGAGTTCGCAAAGTTTTGCCATGGAAATTCTAACGGCCATGGAAATTCTAACGATGATGAAGACCTATTTGAGTGGAGTGAAGCTAGAACTTTTGAAGAACATGATGAGTTGATGGATGCTAAGTAGCTAGTGGAAGACCAGGGAAGAGGTTTGAATCCCTGAACTTATCAAAGTGTACATTTAAACTATCTAAACCTTCGATAGAAGAACTCCACACTTGATTTAAAACCTTTGTTGTTGCATTTAAAATATGCTTATCTGGGAGACAACAACAGTTTGTCGGTAGTTATCTCTGCTAGGTTAACATCTGGTCAAGAAGCTCAGCTATTAGAAGTTCTTCGTCGGTCTAAAAAGGCGCTGGGGTGGATGATTGTTGACATAAAGGGGATCATTCTTGCTATTTGTATACATAAGATTTATTGGAAGATTGTCATAGCAATTCCATTAAGCAACAGAGATGACTAAATCCCATTACAAATGAGGTGGTTAAGAAGGAAATCATCAAGTGGCTCGATGTTAGAATGATTTACCCTATTTTAGATAGTTCGTGGGTGAGCCCTATTCAATGCGTACCTAAGAAAGGAGGAGTCACGGTGGCCAGTAACGACAACAACGAGCTCATTCCAACTCGTACTATCACGGGTTGAAAGGTGTGCATGGATTATCATAAGCTAAACAAAGCAACACGAAAGGACCATTTCCCATTACCCTTCATTGATCAAATGTTGGATAGACTAGCTAGAAAGGCCTTATATTGCTTCTTGGATGGCTATTTATGGTACAACCAGATTGCCATAGATCTTGATGATCAAGAGAAGACTACTTTCACATGTCCTTATGGAACCTTTGCATTCAAACATATGCAATTTGGGTTGCGTAATGCCCCAAAAACATTCCAGCGTTATATGATTGCAATATTCTCGGACATGATGGAAAAATTTCTGAAGGTATCCGTGGATGACTTCTCTATATTTGATGATACTTTCAAAGATTGTTTGAAGAATTTGGAATTAGTTCTTAGTCGATGTGAAGAAACTAATTTGGTCTTGAACTGAGAAAAATGCCATTTCATAGTTTGTGAAGGCATTGTTTTAGGGCATAAAAGATCACAACAAGGGATTGTCGTAGACAAAGCAAAGATTGAGGTGATAAAGAAGTTGCACCTCCCACTACTGTTAAAGGCATTCAGAGTTTTCTAGGTCACACAAGGTTTTTAAAAAAAAATTATTTAGGATTTTTCAAAGAAATCCAAACCCCTTGTGTGTCTTGCTAGAGCATAATAAGCCTTTCGATTTTGATGGAACCTGTGTCGAAGCATTTGAAAAGTTAAAGAAGCAACTAGTGTAAGCACGGATTATGATGCCGTCAAACTAGTCACTGCCCTTAGAACTTATGTGCGATGCTGTTAGTGTAGTAGAGGTGTAGAGGAAAAACAAGGAGTTTCATACAATCTATTATATGAGCAAAACCTTAACAGGCGCACAACTTAAGTACACCACTATCGAAAAGGAGTTATTGACCATTCTGTAATCAAGAATTTGCATTCGACAAATTCAGATCTTATCTAGTTGGCACCAAAGTCATAGTGTATATTGACCATTCTATAATCAAGTATTTGGTGACAAAGAAAGATGCCAAGCCAAGGCTAATTTGGTGGATACTATTGTTGCAAGAATTTGACCTTAAAATTAAAGACAAAAATGGGACCAAAAATCAAGTGGCTGACCACTTATCAAGGTTAGAAACTGGAAATAAAGACGGTAATATTCAACTCACTAAGGAAGACTATCTAGATGAGCAATTGCTAGTTGCCATGACATTACCTTGATATGCCGATATAATAAATTTCCTGGTAAGTGGGTTGATGCCCCTTGGGTTCTATAGCTAAAGAAGAAGGAAATTTCTTTATGATGCCAAGCAATACTATTGGGATGAACCTTTCTTGTTCAAGCATTGTGCAGACCAAATAATTTGGAGATGTGTGCCAGATAAGGAGATTCAAAGCATCTTGCAACACTGTCATTTGGCGCCATATGGTGGAAATTTTGGAGGAATTACAATTGCTGCTAAGGTTCTTCAATCTAGTTTTTACTGGTCGAATCTATTCAATGTTGCTCATGATTTCTCTCAAGCATGTAACCCCTTTCAAAGGATGAGCAACTTATCAAAAAGGAATGAAATGTTGTTGCAAAATATTCAGGAAATTAAGTTGTTCGATGTGTGGGGAATAGACTTCATGGGACCATTCCCACCTTCCAAGGGCAATATATACATACTAGTGGTTGTAGATTATGTCTCAAAGTGGGTAGAAGTCGTTGCTCTTCCTACTAATGATGCCAAGTTGGTAATGAGATTCTTGCGTAAAAATATTTTCACGAGGTTTGGTACACCTCATGCAATTATTAGTAATGAAGGTTCTCATGTTGATTGCAAATTTATTGCTAACGCTTTAAACAGGTATGAGGTGAAGCTAAGATTGCCACGACATATCATCACCAGACAAATGAACAAGCTGAAGTGTCCAATAGAGAAATCAAATAGATTTTAGAGGAAGTGGTAAACCCGACTCGCAACAATTGGTCATCTAGATTTGATGAAGCTTTGTGGGCGTGTCGAATAGCATCCAAAACTCCATTGGGGATGTCACCTTTCAAGCTTGTCTATAGGAACCCATGCCATTTGCCTGTGGAGCTCGAACAAAAAGCATTATGGGCAATCAAAAAGCTAAACATGGACTAGGTTGTTGTTAGGAACAAACACTTACTTGAGCTCAATGAGATGGAAGAATTCAGAGCTTAGGCCTATGAGAATGCAATGCTATACAAGGAGAAGACAAAGCGCTAGCATGATAGGAGAATTTTGTCAAGGCAATTTGAACCTGGACAACAGGTATTATTGTTCAATTCCAGGCTCAAATTATTCCTGGGTAAGTTAATATCTTGCTGGTCCGAACCCTTTGAAGTAGCTCATGTTTACCTTCATGGCGCTGCAGATGTCAAGGACATGAAAACTGGGTTCACATTCAAAGTAAATGGGCAAAGGTTGAAACATTTTTAGGGTACTGTTGTGACGAGAGAGAAGAAATCTATTGCTCTTTGAAATGCCTAAACTCTTGCATATACTTTTTATTATTTTTGCTTTATTTGTTTGCCTTAGTTAAATTTTATATTTTCTCCATTTCTCACTTAACGGGATTGGTAAAATTTGTTTATTTTTATTTTGTAGGTATATTGTTCAGGCTTTTGACTATGATATCCCATTAACCTAGCAGACATTTTACCCGAAAGAATTTTATCTCTAATCGGATTCTTTTCATTTTCCCTCAAATTTCAGTATTTTAGATGATAATTACTGTACATCACATCACGTTTATCTGCAGTAAATTCTGACAATTTTCGTCCTTATCTTCTCTCATCCTTTAACCTAGTCGTTTCACCTCTTTTACCTTACTTATCAATTTTCTTTTAGCTTTCTTTCCATTTTGCCAGAAAGATTTTAAAGGTCTCACCTTTTTTTTTACTAACATTCAAAACTGGCAAGACGAGTTCCATCTCAAATGCCTCCAATGTCACCACGAACCTTTTTAAACGATGCTGCCAAAGAAAACTTTACAAAGAATATCAGCAAGAGGCCATTCTATTTTGAAAAGGGCTTCCTGTTCAAAGACGAACCTTTGATAGGTATGATGAATCAATAACCTCTGTGGTTAAGAAGCATGGATGGCATATATGATCTGCTAGATTTTGACCTAGCAGATTGGATTACTTTTCACACTTTAGAGGCTTGAAATTAAGCATTTTCCTTAGGATTGATTAGGTTTTAGTTTAGTTTTCTCATATTGAATAAATTGTGTAAAAAGGTGTTTTTTATTGACTTTAAGGCCAAGTGAGGCCTAAGAAGGGTTAGCTAACGAATTTTGTGAGTGTGCATGAGACCTTTAGAAGATAAATATGTATGAAGTTGATCACTATATCACGACACAGACTGATTTGTGTCACAACAAAGGGACCAGACCTAAAGAATATCAAGACTGTCTTATGTGCCGCGACACGGGAATAGCGTGTTGATAGCATTAAAAAGAACCATTGATTTCTCCTTACTTATGGTATAATTTGTTCCCATTTGTTCATCTTTAGCATACATTTTTAGGATTTTTAATTTAGTTATTGTATTTTCTAACTTAATGAAGCTCAGCCTAATTTCCTTTAAATTTATCATGTTTTTACTACTGATGTTGCTACATTAGTTTGCTAAGTATTACGCCCAGACATGTCATTGCAGGAACCTATCCAGTAGTATCGATGCATGAAGTTGTCTAGAGTTGTCATTGCATAAGGGGATCAAGAATTGCGCCCAAAATTGTTGCAACACCTGACAGTTATCTAATTATAACACCAGAAATGTGCGAGTTGTACAGCTGGTATAACCAACTTGTATAGCCAAAGAATGTTAGATCTGGAAGGTAGGACACTTGTACTGTGAGGTTGCTATTAAATACTGAAGAGAAGGAAAGAGAATGTATCTTTTTCTTTTTTTTGGCTGGTTGGATTTTCTTCTTCAAAACACATATTCAAGCTTACATCCATGGCAACTTAATTTCCATAAGGGCAACCTGACACAAAAGGGAAGGCAATCTTGCTCCGAATGAGGAGTATCCTAAGTGTGACCCAAGAGGAGAGTAAGGGAGTAATTTGAGTATAGTAGGAATAGGGTACCCCAATTGTTTAGTTATTCCTCTTTCTTAAATGCTGATAAATCTTGTTATTTTGAGTTGTATGGAAGTACAATTGAATTTTTGAACTAAATGATATCTATTTCAATCTTGTCTTTACTGTTAATCTTTGGATTTAATTGTTTAACCATGGAAGTGTTATTACAGTCATTGGCACTGAAAGGTGCAGCGACAAATAAAGTTAACAAGTAAGACAACGTAAGTTGCTTGGGGATTGAAGGAATTTAATCCACTTGTTCTTGAATATGTTGCATTGCCAGCACTGGAAGGTGTGGTTAGTGTGAATATTTGAGTCTTAGATATAACAGGAAAGTTAAGTTTAGTAAGATTTTCACTGTCCAATATTGCAGCGACAAATTTATCTATTATTTTTAACCTTGTGAGCCACACTTAGCTTTCTGCCAACTTTTCACGTCAGGAATCCTATTCCATTATCATTGCATTTTATCTTTAATTTTAGATTATTGCTTCAACAAAACAATCTCACAATTTTACTGCATTTATTTGTTCATTGCTTTGACAATTGTTATCACCATTTATCTTGTTTTACCTGTTAATTGCGTTGACAATTATAAACAATAACATCCATCCTCGTGGGATCGATATCCAAAAGGTTACACATCTGTCTACTATACTTGCATCGACAATGTACGCTTGCACATTATTGTTGTGATGTTCATAGCGTGATCAAGTTTTGGCACCGTTGTCGGGGAATGACATTTGTTTGATGTTTATTTTTGTTTTCACACTTATTCTTTTTTATCTAACTTTTATTTGTTACTAACTTGTTTTCTTTTTTGTTTACTATGTTTAAATATTTTTAGGTTTTTTATGACCAGGAGCAATCCTGAATTTGTTGTTGGCTTAGATCTTGAAATTGAAGACACTATTAGAAGGAGAAGATAAGAACAAAGACATATGGCATTACCTGGAAATGATGCAACCATATCACAATTGCCGCCACAAAATCTTGTCCCTCCTATACAGCCACAAAATATCAATAATCCACTGTTGTCGCAACAAGATCAAATGTAAAATTGAACTATTTGAGATTTTGTTGTTCCAATTTTGGACGATTTGCTGCCAGTTGTTGTGAGGCCAACTATTCAAGCTGGAAATTTTGAATTAAAGTCGGTCCTAGATGTTGAATTCTAATGGGCAATATGCTGGATTGCCTAATGAAGATGCGAGAGAGCACCTTAAATCCTTCCTATTGATTTGTGCTTCTTTCAGTCAACATGGCGTTCCTAATGATGCCTTAAAGATGCAGCTATTCCCTTACTCATTGCAAGGACGGGCTCATACCTAGTTCCTTGGATTACCTGCTAGATCAATCACGTCATGGAATGTGCTGGCAACTCAATTCGTTTTGCGATTTAATCCACCAACAATGAATGCTCGTCTTAGGAATGACATCACTGTGTATCATCAGCTGGATGATGAAAATTTGCATACTATGTGGGAGCATTACAAAACTCTTCTTCGACACTGTCCCATGCACGGAATTCAACAAGAGACGTAGATTGAAATCTTTTACAACGGGCTGAATGCACAGACAAGAAATCTTGTCGACACATCTGCTAATGGTCCTTTGTTGGACTGTACTTACGATGAAGCTGTAAGAATTTTAGAGAAGATCGCTTAGAACAATTACCAATATCCGATCTCTCGTGCTGCACAAGTCAAAACCAAATCTCGGAGTTATTTAATTAGATGCTATATCCACTCTGAGTGCACAAGTGTCTTCGTTAGCAAATATGATAAAGAACATAAAGAGGATCAGTGAAGTTGCTCTCATTCAAGTTGCCAAACAAATGGATGTCCCTACATTTTGTTATGAAATTTACGATGACAATCATATTATGAGGATTGTCCACAGCACGTGGAGAACGCTTTCTATGTTAATAATATCCATGGAAATTGTTATTGTAATTCCTACAACAGTTCTATGAGAAATCAACAGCCTTGGGGAAGTCAGAATGCGACAACATTCAGCTATGGAAATTCATTTAGTCAAGGCAATTTTTTACAAGGGAATTACAATTTGCAGTAATAAAATTTCAACTAGAGTCCTCAGATGCCTACACATCAAGATAAGATGTAGTCACACACTCGTGTGCAACCACAACAATCTTCAATGCGACATCTGAATATGCAAGGACAATAATAGTAACAGTAGTACACATAGCCACGAGCTGATCCTTTAGCAACCCTTAAAGCCCTGATGCGTGAGCATATAACGCGAACAGAAGCCATTGTGCAGGGAAATTTATCTTCCATCTGAGCATTGGAAGCACAGTTGGGGCAACTAGCTTCGAATTTGAACATAAGACAACCAGGTGCTTTACCCAGTGACATAGAAAATCAAAATAAAAAAGGGAAGGAGCATTGCAAGGTTATTACTCTTCAAAGTGAGAAACAGACTGTCGAGCCAACTATCAGCTTCAATGCAACACCTATAGACATGAGTGAAGCAGATCAAGGGGAAAAAGTTGTGTCTAAAGAAGTTATAGAATAACCAAATAAAAAGGCTCCACCAATTGTTACTCTCATGCCTACTATTAGACTTGCAAAATTGTAGGTGCAACTGCCAATGTTGACACAACCGGTTATGTCAAGACAACATGATGTATCCATACATTTTCCATTTCCACATCGATTCAAAGAGAAGGAGAATGATAGACAATATCATCAGTTTCTGACCACATTAAAACATCTACATGTTAATATACCTCTTGTGGACACTTTAGTACAGATTCCCAATTATGGGAAATTCATGAAGGAGCTCCTATCCAAGAAAAAGAAGCTGACTGATATTGAGATAATTGCGCTCATAGAAGGATGCAGTCCAGTCCTGACAAATAAATTGCCACCTAAGATGAAAGACCTTGATAGCTTTACAATCTCATGTTCGATTGGAAATCATTACTTAGGAAAAGCTCTATGTGATTTAGGCGCAAGTATCAACCTTATGCCATTGTCAACGTTTAGAAAATTGGGGATTGGTCATATGAAGCCCACTGTAGTGACATTGCAGTTGGCAGATAGATCATTAGCGCAACATGAAGGACAAATTAAAGACATCCTAGTTCGCGTAAATAAGTTTGTATTCCCAGCAGATTTGATTATCCTTGACTACGAAGTAGATAAAGAGATACCCATAATTTTAGGACGTCCATTCCTCGCCACTGGACACACTCTCATCAACGTGTATAAAGGCAAATTGGCAATGCAACATAATGATGAATATGTCACCTTCAGTGTTTTTTAGGCCATTCCTTACAAAGACAAAGAAGAATTTCATCACATTAATGTGTTGGATGTATTAATTAAGGAGGAATTCAATTAGCAAAGCACAATAGTTACAAAAGAATTTGCGGTGACATCAGATGAAGATTTTCTAGTTTACTGTGACAGCAAAGCTGAAGCGCATAGCATTGAGCTTAGGTGTGGATGGCAAATGGAATCTTTAGATTTGACCAATAGAACGGCTCTAGTGTTTAAGTCATCTATTGAAGAAGCTCCTACCTTGGAGTTGAAGCCATTGCCTATGCACCTGAAGTATGTTTTTCTTGGCAACAATAGTACAGCACGAGTTATTGTCTCTGCAACCCTTGACGCTACTCAGGAAGAAAAATTGATCCATATATTGAAGCAGCATAAGCATGTGATAGCTTAGAGTATTACTGGTATTAGAGGCATTAGTCCCTCTTTTTGCATGCACAAAATTCTATTGGAAGATGAAGGAAAGCAATCAATTGAACAGCCAAGGAGATTAAATGAGAAAATAAAGGAGGTGGTAAAAAAGAAAATTATTAAGTGGCTAGATGTGAGCATTATCTACTCGATTTCTGATAGCACTGGGGTGAACCCAGTCCAATGTGTCCCTAAGAAAAGTGGTATCATGGTGGTAAGTAATGATAAGGATGTGTTAATTCCTACTCTCATTTCTATGAGCTGGCAAGTGTGCATGGATTATCATCGACTGAATGCAGCCACAAAGAAGGATAATTTTCCACTCCCCTTCATCGATTAAATGCTAGACAGGCTTGCTGGAAAATCCTACTATTGCTTCCTCAATAGTTATCCTGGCTACAATCAGATAGCTATTGCACCGGAGGACTAAGCAAAAATGACTTTTAGTTGTCCTTTTGGCACTTTTGCCTTCCGTCGAATGCCATTTGGTCTCTATAATGCACCAGCCACATTTCAGAGGTGCATGATGGTAATAGTTTCAGACATGTTCTAGGACTCATTAGAGGTATTTATGGATGATTTTTTTATTTATGGAAATACTTTTGATAAATGCGTTGACAACTTGGCCAAAGTTTTAAAGCGATGTGAGGACACCAATCTTGTGCTGAATTGGGAGAAATGGGCATTGAAGTGGATAAAGCGAATGTTGAAATTATTGAGAAGTTACCCTCGCCAACTATTGTAAAGGGTATTCGGAGTTTTCTCGAACACGCAGGTTTTTATCGAAGATTTATCCGTGATTTCTCCAAAATTGTGAAACCTCTCTGCTCATTGTTGGAGCAAAATAAAAAAATTTTGTTTGATGATGCATGTGTGGATGCATTTATGCAAATAAAGAAATAGCTTAAAAAGGCACCCATTGTCGTTGCACCAGATTGATCGCAACCATTTGAATTAATGTGTTATGCAAGTGATTTTGCAGTGGGTACAGTATTAGGACAACGTAAGGAAAGAGTATTTCACACTATATATTACACAACCACAGAAAAAGAGTTGTTGGTTGTAGTCTTTGCTTTCGACAAATTTCGCTCATATCTTGTCAGCACAAAGGTTACTGTATTCACTGATCATTTCATGTTAAGATACCTTTTTGCAAGGAAGGGCACTAAACCAAGGTTGATACGATGGATCCTGCTACTACAAGAGTTTGATATAGAGGTAAAGGATCGAAAGGGGTCGAAAAACCAAGTGGCAGATCATTTGTATCGTATGAAAGTGGGTAGTGAAGACAAAAATAGATTTTAAATTATCAAAGCATTTCCTAACGAGAAGTTGTTTATTTTCGACGCAACCCCATGGTATGCAGATGTGGTCAATTACCTGGTATGTGGAAGGCTACCTTTAGGTGCAATAGGTCATAAGAAAGAAAGATTTCTTCGCGACATAGAAAAATATTACTGGAACGAGTCATATCTATTCAAGGTATGCAACAACAATATAATTAGGCGTCGTGTTCCAGAGAAAGAAATGCTTTCAGTCCTGAAGCATTGTCACAACACTCCTTATGGAGGTCATTTTGGTGGCATAAGAACTACTGTACAGGTTCTTCAGTCAGGATTTTATTGGCCTTCATTATTTAAAGATGCCCACAATTTTGTGCACTAATGTGATAAAAGTTAGCCTACTTGATCAATATCTCGACATAATGAGATGTTGCAACAACCAATCATGGAGGTTAAACTCTTTGATGTTTGGGGTATGGACTTCATGGGACCATTTCCAAGTTGTTTATATCCTAGTTTCTGTTCATTATGTGTAAAAGTGGGTGGAGGCCATTTCTATCCCAAAAGATGATGCAAGGAGAATGCTGGAGTTTTTCCACAAGCATATACTTACTTGTTTTGGCACACCTAAGGCATTGATCAGCGACCAAGACACTCACTTCCACTACAATCAGGAAGCAGCCGCATTGAACCGGTATGGAGTTCACCATAAAATGGCGACCACATATCATCCACAAACTAACGAACAAGCTGAAGTCTCTAATCAACAGATCAAAAATATTCTCGAGAAGGTGGTGAATCCCTCGAGGAAAGATTGGTCTTCTAGGCTTGATAATGCGTTGCGGGCATTACAGACAGCATACAAAACCCTACTTGGGATGTCGCCATATCAACTTGTATTTGGTAAAGCATGTCACTTACCTGTGGAATTAGAACATAAAGCAATGTGGACAATCAAGCAAGTGAACATGGATTACGAGGCTGTTGGAAAGAAAAGGTTGTTGGACATCACTGAACTTGAGGAAATTCGACGTAATGCTTAAGGAAAAGACCAAGCGATGGCATGAAAAAATTATTTTACAGTGACAATTTATTGCAAGACAACAGGTGCTATTATTTATTTCTTGACTAAAATTTCACCCAGGTAAATTGCGCTCATGATGGTCTGGACCATTTGAAGTTGTCAAAGCATTTTCTCATGGTATAGTCATAGTTAAAGACATAAATGATGGACACCAATTTAAAATGAATGGACAACAACTGAAGCATTATTTTGGCCATGATGATCACAAATAGAAGGAGACCATTAATTTGGTCACATTTTTCTAACCTTTCTTTACATTTTTATCGTGTAATTTTAGTTTATTTTGTTTTTGTTTCAATTTATCTTCCTTAGTATTTTTGCAGGAATAAAGCTCTTTCTTTTGTTGACGCATACAAAGGTCGTTATTGATGCATCTCATTTGCTGACTCACCAAAGAATCGAAACATATTAGGAAATAAATCATGGCGTTTCATCCCTTATCCCCCAACCGTTAGATCGGTTTGAAAAAGGGCAATCCGAATGGACGAATTTATTAATTGCAGACCTACTATCCTCTCTCTATAGTGTAAACAAACACGCCTCTCCATCTACTCTTTCATTCCCTATAAAGCAATCCCTTGTGTGTCGACTGTGTTATTCAGAAAAAACCTCCATTGTTATTTGAACTTTTCTTCGAAGCTCTCACCTTTTCTACTCTTTACTACCTCTGCTACCAACAAATATGGCTAGAACTCGAGGCGTTAAGACACCATCAAAGTCTGCTGCAGAATCTTCCTCCGCCACTATGGTGCGTGAAATAGAGCATCACCCATCCAGAGAACCGATGGTGTTCCTGACCAATGCAATGAAGGATTGCTTCCAAGATAATATGCTGAAGCAGAATTGCCATCCTGTGTAAGGTTTTTAGCTGTCGAAGCAACAGGACCATGGGCACATAAATAAAACCGTTGCAAAAATGGGTTGGGAAATTTTCTGTCAACATCCAGGAAGTTACTCACGGTCTCTGGTGCGAGAGTTTTACGCGAACCTTACTAACAATGAGCAAGAGTTCGTGTTTGTTCATGAAGGGTTAGTACCTTGGGGTGCCTCACATATTGATGATCTCTATAACATCACAGTGACCAAGGATGAACATATGGCATTCCTTGAGGAACTCACAGAAGAGAGGGCTAATATTTTGATACAAGACCTCTACGTTGAGGGAGTTGTATGGACGGGCTCCAATCTAAACAATTACACCATGCACCGATGATTTCTGACATTACAGAGTAAGGTCTGATTTCATTTTATTAATTGTCGCCTCATGCCTTCCACCCATAGCACGACTATATCTTTGGATCGGATGTGTCTGATACATTTGATCATAAAGGGGAGAAAAATTGATGTCGGTGCAATTTTGCACCAAGAAATTACAGATTGTATTGCTAGACAGACTGGTATTTTGGTGTTTCTCTCATTGATCATGCAGTTATACCAGTAATGGGGAGTGATGCCTCGTAAGGGAGAGGAAATTTTAGAAAACAAGGGACCCATCAATGATGCTTCCATCGAGCGCATGACTCGTTGGAAAGACACTCCTACTGTGAAGGAGGCTGAGGCCAGAAAAGGAAAAGGCAAGGCAAAAGTGGAAGAAAAGAAAAATATTGTCACCACAAACCCATCCTTATGGTGTAAAGTCAAAGAAGTAGCGAAGATCACCGACTCAATCAACATCAGGTAGATTAAACTTGTCGCCACAATTGAGGATAAGGAAAGGTCTCAAAACTTATTCTATGCCTACACCAGGGCATGGAATAGTGCCATTGTGACCACACTTCGACGTATGAGCAAGGCACCTCTATCGAAGTTCCCTGTTTTCCCTCTAATCATTAGAGAAGCCGAGCCTTCAATTGAGGAGGCTAAATCCGGAGGAAAGGACCAATCTGTAGCATCCTCACAAATGGTGCATATTTCTAATGGTGAACAAGAGGTGAATTCAAAGGAAGTAGACGACTACCTCAAGAACATTGCAAGCCTATTTGAGGATGATTTTTTTGCTAGCCTAGAGGCCACTGTGGTTGGGAAAGAAGCCCATGCTGATGAAGGGAACACGCTAGTAGAACATGTGGAGACAGAGGATGAAAATGAAGAAAGAAAGGAA
Organism: Kokia cookei; assembly: GCA_039519145.1. Lineage (NCBI taxonomy): Eukaryota > Viridiplantae > Streptophyta > Magnoliopsida > Malvales > Malvaceae > Kokia > Kokia cookei. The sequence continues at coordinate 10,406,722 of CM076904.1, read as the reverse complement.
GGAACTGATGTCGAAGCAAATTCGGTTGAGGAATTTATCATCGCACCAATAGTTGTGGGTGAATCATCTGATGATTTGGCGCCACCTGAAGCGAGTCAGGCAAAGGCTATGACTACAAGTAATGAGGATTACAATCCTCTGGCCATAGTGGTTTATACTGCACCACTTGCAGAGATCCATCCATCTGATGTCACGATCGATGATGTCGGGGCATAGCCCAATGCTGAGGAGCAATCTAAAGATCCGACCAGCCAAAAGAATGAAAGAGAAAGCGCGCCAAAGATAAGAAGCGCTATAAGGAGGAGCAGAAGCGCAAGATGAAGAAGACCAATGCAGCCACATCTTCGATTACTGCAACTTGAGTTAGTTTTTATTTCAGTTCTTAGTTTTAGTTTTCATGCATATCATGTAGCTATAATGTATTTGTCACCACATTTCCTTTGTCATTGCATTTTTCTTGTCACTACATATACATTGTCATTACATTTTCATATATCATTGTAAATTAATGTCAGTGCATTTGGGACAATGCAGACTTTAAGTTTGGGGGGAATGTATATGGGTTGGAAATGCAAATGCACCCACAATTTTAAAAAAAATTGTCCTTTTGAGTTTAATGAAGCATGCAAGGTTATTGAAAATGTGCTTGAATTTCTTCCATTTGATGCTTAATTCTTGAATCATGTGAATTGTTAATGAATGAGTTGGATGAATTTGATTGAATGTTGTATCTTCAATTTTTGGATGAATGATTTAGATTGTATTAGTAATGGATGAATAGTATCATTATTTGAGTCTTGAATGAATCTGTCATTTACAGCTACTTGTATATAACTATAGTTATAAATAAAAGACACTCCAGTGTGGGTGTATTGTGAAATGTCGAGGGGGAACACTCCAAGGCAAGTATTAGAAAAAGTAATCTAGCCGAAGGTTGTCACTGCAAGAGTGTGTTTCGGGGCAATTACATGCCCCTTGGGGGTTTATTGCACCCCATCGTTACTTCCCAGGAATAAGAGTATAGTAATGCAATGATATCCCTCAGTCACATAAAAAAAGAGAAAAAGAAAAAAAAAAGGAAAAGAAGAAAAAATATATATGTATATATTACTGTACAATAAATGCTATTTTGGTAGAAAGAATTTAAGATTTAAAGTATGATGCTAGCATTAATGAAGTTGCAATTTTAATTATTCATACCTATAAATTGTCGATGTAATATTTTGTCATTTGAATGTAGTTCATGCATTAGGATTTCAGATGATTCAAGTGGCTAGAATGGTCATTGCCTTGATAAAAATTTTTGCTATAACCTTGCTAGTTTTTGTTTACTTGAGGACAAGTAAAAACTCAAGTTTAGGTGTGTGATAGCATTAGAAAGAACCATTGATTTCTCCTCACTTATAGTATAATTTGTTCTCATTTGTTCATCTTTAGCATAAATTTTTAGTATTTTTAATTTAGTTGTTGCATTTTCTAACTTAATGAAGCTCAGCCTAATTTCCTTTAAATTTATCATGTTTTTACTACTGATATCATTGCATTAGTTTGCTTAGTATTGCGCCCAGACATGTCACTGCAAGAACTTGTCCAGAGTATCAATGCATGAAATTGTCAAGAGTTGTCGCTGCATAAGAGGATCCAGAATTACACCCAGAACTGTCGTAGCACCTGACAGCTGCCTAATTATCACAATAGAAATGTATGACTTATACAGTTGGTATAGCCAACTTGTATAGCCAAAGAATGCTAGATCTGGAAGGTAGGACACCTGTACTATGAGCTTGTTGTTAAATACTGAAGAGAAAGAAAGAGAATAGATCTTCTTCTTTTTCTTTTCGGTTCATTGGATTTTCTTCTTCAAAACACATCTTCAAGCTTGCATCCATGGTAGCTTAATTTCCTAAGGGGCGACCTGATGCAGAAGGGAAGGCAGTCTTGCTCTTAACAAGTAACATCCTAAGTGTGACCCAAGAGGAGAGTAAAGAAGTAATTTGAGTAGACTAGGAATAGGATACCCCAATTATTTTGTTATTCCTCTTTCTTAAATGCTGATAAATCTTGTTATTTTGAGTTGTATGGAAGTACAATTGAATTTTAGAACTGAATTATATCTATTTCCATCTTGCCTTTACTATTAATCTTTGGATTTAATTGTTTGACTATGGAAGTGTGATTGCAGTCACTGCACTGGAAGGTGTAGCGATAAATTAAGTTAACAAGCAAGACAACGGAAGTTGCTTGGGGATTGAAGAAATTTAATCCATTTGTTCTTAAATATGTTGCATTGCCAACAATGGAAGGTGTGGTTAGTGTGAATATTTGAGTCTTAGATATAATAGGAAACTTAAGTTTGGTAAGATTTTCATTGTGCAATATTGTGGCGACAAATTTATCTGTTATTTTTAACCTTGTAAGCCACACTTAGCTTTCTACCAACTTTTCATGTCAGGAAGCCCATTCCATTATCATTGCATGTTATCTTTAATTTTACATTATTGCTTCAACAAAATAATCTCACAATTTTACTGCATTTATTTGTCCATTGCTTCGACAATTATTATCACCATTTATCTTCTTTTACCTGTTAATTGTATTAACAATTATAAATACTAACATCCTTCCTCATGGGATCGATATCTGACAGGTTACACATCTGTCTACTATACTTGCATCGACAGTTTACGCTTGCACATTATTGTTGTAACGTTCATAGTGCGATCACGTGTTGCGATACCGCTTGGAAGAACTACAAAAGGAGTGAACTGTCTTTTATGTCACCACATGACTCCTGTGTGTCATGAAATTGCCTCCTAAACGTGTAATTACAACCGAGTTAAGGGCAAGTAACCTAGGGTTAAGAAAAATGACACTCCAAAGACTATGAATAGGGCCCTTTAGCACTTAGGTATATACATCTTTTGCTTAGTCTTTAATTTCCTTCGTAATTTAGGTTTAGTCATTTTTATTTCCTTTGTTATTTCATTTTCATTTTATGGAAACGATATTTGTAACTTCGTATAAATGATTTTGGATTATTCCCAACAGATTGCTATACAATTCTTAGTTTCTTTCAAATCATATTTTCAGTCTTGAATTTCATGTTTGCTTATATCATTGGATCTATGATGCTCAAAGAAACCATGATGAACTAATCTCGTTTTGGGGGATTAGGGAGTGGAAGTATGGTTATTTAATTATTGTACACAGGGATTCTCAATGAATCAATTGTTTGGGAAAGGAAGAACGTGAAACAAACACTAGGTTTGACAACCCTAGAAAGTCATTTTGGTAAGAATTAACCAAAAATTGGTATTTCCCATTCGTGAACACCTTTACCCCAAACCAGTTTAGACTGTGACATTCAGAGATAGTAGTCTCTATTGACTCATTATGTTAGTGGAAGATCAGAAGAACCTGCTAGGGTAGTATTTAGTTTGTTGAAGAAGAATCCCCAAAATTGATGATTAAAGAATTCATACTAAAGCGAGCTAATCCCCCATGAATCTGTTTATCGAGTTTTCTCATCTCTATTTCCCTAATCATATTTTATTTTATTTATTTACTAAAATCCAAAACTTATTTATTTTCTTTCGTACTAACAAACCTAAAAAAAATACTAATTACTTCTTTTCTTTGCAGGGATCTAACCACTATTGCTCAGCCTCCCTTGGGTATGATCCTCGGAGTACTCTTACTTTGTTGTAACTATATTACAACTCAACCCATATACTTGCGGAAGGCCAAAAATACACACTAAATGGGGGGATGTTTGAAGGCGAACAAGTTGTTGGCACCATTGCCAAGGAGGCAACGTCTTTAGTGATTTTTATTTTTTGCATTGTTATTAAGAATAATTAGGAAATTTTTCAGAATATAGTTATGATTATTATTTAAACAACACTAACAATTCCTTTATTTTCATATTCACCACTGACAAACAACATTCCCACAATAATTTCATACCATGGATGACTATTACTATATGTGGTCAGATAAGGAATATAATTACAACGTTGACATTTATGGAGATGGTTACTATGAAGATTGAGAGATCCAGGAAAACCAGAGATTATTTATGCTCAAGTTGAGTCAACTTCGAGGAGGGATCCAAATCCCCGAACAAAATAGTAACGAAGCTCTTGAAAGTCAACAAGAAGAACTCATCCAAAAGAATAAGAGGAGAGGATAATCACTAATCAGGATAAAGAAATATAATCTTCTGAAGAACAAATTAGCAAAAACCTTGAATACCCAGAAGAATCATCATTGGAAAAGGAAATTGAACATATTCTGAGAGTTGAAAGTGAGTCTCAAGCTTGTGATGAATCGATTTCTTTGGATAATAATGATGATCTTCACTTATAGAGTATGGGTCTTCAATTGGCAACTGTTACAAATAGATGCATTGTAGAAATGGTGGAAATTGAAGAATCCATAGATCAAGGATTAAGCCTTAAATGGGAAATAGCTATCATATACAATATCTCTATTTTAGAGTAGATTCCTAGGGAAATTAACAATATCGGGATTTTTCATACACTTCATATAATAGGGAAAATATCCATTTATGAACCCTCTTATAATTCTTCAATCGTTAAAATAATGGTGTCCTCACTGAAGAAAGAAACAGATCTATGGAAAGACCAAACTCTTTAATGGTTTCCAGAACCATATGAAGAGATACTATTTAGTCCCATGGGGATATGTGACAACAGCTGGGAATGGAGTTTAGGGAAGGATACAGCTGCATTAACATTAGTGCAATTAAATGAAAATCCATTGAGAGAACCGTTTTTGTTGGATGAAACAATTGAGCAGTTGTTAGGGCGCTACTATCGAACCTACATTTTTCTTGAGTGGTTCAATAATGGAAGTAATCACAGGATCAATTGGTGGCACCGATTTATATCCATTACCGATAGATATGACCAACATATGGATATCTCACTATGTTCTTGTGAACTTACAAATGTTATATCCTATTTCAGGTTATAAGGAGTATGCACCAAGGGACGATGCAAGGTTTGCGCCAAATGAGCGATGTGTTGGGCTATTATGCATACAGAGGAAGTCATGTGACATGTTCAAGTTAGAGCATAAGTTGATTAAGTAGCTTTCTAATATGTATATAATAGACTAAGAGATAAAATAGAGAAGTCTAAAACTTTATTTTATTGAGTTATGACAATCACCATACATTGTACATTTACAAGAAACTTTGTCATAATCATAAATAAAACTTTTACATATGCTAAAGTAAAGAAAAGTCTAAAGTACGTCGATCAAAAGGCGTAACACCAAAGATTTGGATTTGGTAGATCAAATCGAGTTGAGGGCATTACATAAACTCCTCCTCATCCATTGCAACGTCTAACTTTTTGAAGTCAGGTAATGCTCAAATTAGTATTGGATATTGGATTATTGATTCTGGTGTGAATAGACACATGACAGGCTCCTCTAAAAGCTTTCTTAGTTACTCCCAATGTCAACTAAAGGAAAATGTTAGAATAGCTGATGGTTTTTTTATTCCTATAGTTAGACCAGGTTCTATTAACTGTATGCATGATATTAAACTATCCTCTATTTTACACATTTCTCATTTTCCTATTAACTTTTTGTCTATTAGTGCCTTCACAAAAACCTTAAACTGTAAGATTGAGTTTTTCCTTAATTATTATATTTTCCAATATCTTCAAACACGGAAGAAGATTGGCAATGGTAGAATGAATGATGGCTTATATCTGATAGAAGGGAGTGATGGTTTTGTTCAAGCTTTTTTCGAAGGAAATAAGTTTATGAACAACAAAAATTATGCAATGGCATAAATGGTTAAGGCATCCTTTGTTTTTTGTATTAGAAAAGTTATATCCAAATTTATTTTCAAATAGTCAGTTTGATTCTTTATTTTGTGAAGCTTGTGAGTATGCTAAACATACTAGAAACACCTATCCTTTACAAAATAATAGAAGTAGCATTCCCTTTGTGACTATTCATTCTAATGTTTAGGGACAAACTAGACTTACCTCTCTATTTGGAAATAAATGGTTTGTTACCTTTTTATTGATGTACTAGGATGACTTCGGTGAATCTGATGAAATCAAAAAGTGATTTGTTTTCATGCTTCAAATCTTTTCATAAAATGGTGTGTACACAGTTTAATGCAAAGGTTCAATTTTTTAGAACTGGTAATGGTACAAAGTATAATTTTGATGCATATTTGGATTCTTATGGGATAGTTCATCAAACAAATTGTCCAAGTACTAGTGCACAGAATGGTGTGACCGAAAGGAAGAATCAATACTTGTTAGAAGTTACTTGACCTCTGATGTTTACCATGGATCTTCCAAAACCATATTGGGGGGATGTAATTCTTTTAGCAACTTAGCTTATTAACAAAATGCCTCTTAAGACCCTTAATTTCAAGAGTTCCTTGGAAGTTTTACAAGGTAAAAATGAGTTTACGGAACCTTCGAGAGTATATGGGTGTGTCTATTTTATCCATAACATAAATGCTAGAAAATTGGATCCACGAGCTCTTAAACGAGTGTTCATTGGGTATTCTCCAACACAAAATGGGTACAAGTGTTATCACCCACCTTCACAAAGGTACTTTGTTTGTATAGATGTAACTTTTAGAGAAACTGGGCCATATCTTAGCTTCGCCCAAACTACTTTTTAAGGGAAGAATAGTGAAAAAAAAAAGAAAAAAGAGTGATACCTAGCTCGAAAACTCTTAAAGATCTTGTCCTTGAAGAGAATTTGGTTAGGCAACCTATTGGTTAGGAGGATCAAGAGGAGATTGTTGGGTACTTAGATAGGCCAGATTTAAAGAAATATTCAAGGAGACAAATTATAGAAAAAGCCATCATGCATACTACTTCATGCCAAGAATCTTCTTTAATTGGTGAGTTCCCTTTAAATTCCAATTTTTCTTGATGATTTAAATAAAGATATCTTCAAAAGGAAAGGTGTTAAATCTTGTGCCAAAATCATATATATCACTTTTTCTGTTTAATTATCGAATGTCGATAATGGCAATGTAGAAAGATCGTAAAGAAAAAGAAAGAAAATAGAACATACAAATTTTATGTGGAAAACCTTTTTGGGAAAAATCACAGGCAAAGGAGAAGAAAATTCACTAATGTCAAATTCGAATGATACAAGAGGAGTTTCAACCATATTTGTTTATAGGTTGAAAAGTCTAATTCTAATCAACGCAAAATGTATTATGCTAATAAATGTTAAATATATTATACTACTAAATCTTTTAGAAAGATAATATATTTTGTTTAACTTGACTTGCAAGTAATTATATTAGATTTTATTTAACTTGACTTGCGAGCAATCTCTTAGAATTTGGATTACACAACTCTAACAATCTCTACCTTGACATGAATTCTGATGAACAAGTTCTTCACCACGAACTCTCATCGAAAAAGTTCTCCACCTTTTCCATGAAACCCTTTTAAGGGTATTCTTCAATAATGAAGACCAACCAAGTCTAAACAATGCTGGAACTTGGTTAGAGGAAGTGACTTAATCATCATATATGTAGGATTATCACGAGTACTAACTTTCCTCACAAAAATATCACCACGACCAATAATATCACACACAAAATGATACGAACATCAATGTGTTTTATTCTCTCATGAAACATTTGATCTTTCGTAAAGAAGATGACACTCTGACTATCACAAAACACTCTACTCATGTGAAGGTCTTTATTGAAGAGTCCCTTTAACCAAATAGCTTTCTTAGAAGCCTCAGTTATCACCATGTACTCAGCTTTAGTTGTTGACAAAGCAATTGTAGTTTGCAAAGTGGTTTTCCAACTAATTTCACAACCTCCAATAGTAAAGACATACCCGGTGAGAGGTCTTCTTTTATCAAGGTTTCCAGCAAAATCAGAATCAACATACCCAATAACTCCATCTCTAGTTCTTCCAAACTGTAAGAAAATATCAGTAGTGCCTTGTAAGTATCTCAAAATCCACTAAACTACTTTCAAGTGTTTTTTATTGGGATTCTTCTTATATCTACTAACTACATATGATAAATCTAGATGTGAACAAACCATAACATACATGAGAGATCCTACTGCACTAGAATATGGAACACGTGACATGTAATCAATCTCACCATCTCATTGTGGAGACAAAGCCGATGAAAATATAATGGGCTACTAATGGAGTACTAACAAGTTTGGCATTTTGCATATTGAACCTGCAAAGAACTTTCTCAATGTACCCTTTCTAACTTAATTTACATTTTTTCTATCTTTGAGAATCTCCATCCCAAGTATCTTCTTTGCTGCTCTAAAATCTTTCATCTCAAATTCTTCACTAAGTTGGGCTTTGACCTTTCTTATCTCTCATTTATCTTTCGCTACTTTCAACATGTCATTAACATAGAGGAGTAGATACACAAAAAACCATCACTGTTTTTCTTAAAATAAACACAATTGTCAAAGTTGCTTCTTTTGAAATCATAGGTAGTCATAAAGAATCAAACTTCTTGTACCATTGCCTTAGTGACTATTTCAAACCATAAAGGGACTTTTTCAACAAGCAAACATAGTCCTCCTTTTTTGAGACTATAAAACCCTTTGGTTGTAGCATGTAAATATCTTTCTCAAATTCTCCATGCAAGGAAGTTGTTTTTACATATAACTGATCAAGCTCCAAATCATACATGCTCACAATACCAAGAAAGGCTCGAATTGAATTATATTTCACAACTATAGAAAACACGTCTGTGAAGTCTACACCGATAATCTGACTGTAATCTTTTGTAACAAGCCTTGCTTTATATATGGGTTCTTCAATTCCTAGAATCCCTTCTTTCCTTTTGAACACCCATTTACAACGAACAACCTTTTTACCCTTTGGAAGCTTCACTAGGTCTCATGTTTTATTCTTATGGAGTGATTTCATCTCTTCTTGCATAGCAAACATCTACTTTTCTGAGTCTTCACAACTAACTACCTTAGAATAAGTACATGACTCTTGATTTGCATCAATATCTTCAGCCACGTTCAAAGCATAAGCCACTATATTAGCCTCAGTGTACCTCTTTGGAGGTTTATTTTCTCTTCTAGGTCTATCTTTGGCAAAAGAATATTGTGGTGAAGAAGCAACTCTATTCTGAGTTGCTATACTAACTTGAGGAGTCGACTCTATTGTAGATCCTAGATCAATCTGAAGCTCCACCTGCTTTTGTTGTTCCTAATTTAAAAGTCTTTAAGAGATAAGTTAGGTAACATAGCAGTTTCATAAAAAACATCTCTGCTAATCACAACTTTTCTATTTTTAGGATACCATAACTTATACTATTTTACACCAGCCTTATAACCAAGAAAACACATTTAATGGATCTTGGTTCCAATTTTGCATTATCAACATGAGCAAATGCGAGACACCCAAAACTCTTTAAATTAGAATAATCAACAAGCTTATCAGACTATACCTCTTATGGAGTCTTTTTCTCAATGGCTACAGATGGAGATCGGTTAATAAAAAAACATGTAGTAGAGATTGCTTCAGCCTAAAACGACTTCGGTAAATTAGCATTTGACAACATACATTGAACCTTCTTTGTGATTGTTCTTTTCATTCATTCTGCAATGTCATTTTGCTGTGGAGTATGACGAACTGTCAAAATGTCTCACGATCCCTTTTGATTTGTTCAATTCATTAAACGCATCAGAACGTAACTCCAAGTCATTATTTATGTGGAGGTGTTTTATTTGTTTTCCTATCTATTTCTCAACCATAGTTTTTCAATACTTGAATACAAAAAACGCATTGCTTTTCTAATTCAGGAAGAACGTCCAAACTTTTCTGAAAAAATACTCAATAAGAGTTAGCATATAATTAGCTCTACCTCTCGAATGCACTCTAGATGGTCCCCAAAGATCAGAATGAATATAATCCAACGTTCCCCTAATGTTATGGATTCCTTTAGTGAATCGAACTCTCTTTTGTTTCCTAAAAATGCAGTGCTTACAGAACTTCAGTTTGCTAATGCCTTACCCATTAAGAAGTCCTCTTTTGCTCAATTCTACCATGTCGTTTTCACTCATATTCCCTAGACGCATATGCCAAAGTCTAGTAACATCATCATCTGACAAGGAAGAGAAAGTGAGTGTTGCATCATCAGTAACAGTTGAACCTTGCAAAACATATAACTTGGAAGTCTTTCTCTACCCTTTCATCACAACAAGGGAACCCTTGCTAATCTTCAGAACCCCACTTTCAGTTGTGTACTTGTGCACCTTTGAATCAAGAGTACTCAACGAAATCAAATTCCTCTTCAATTCTGGTACATGTCATACACCACTAAGTTTTCTGATGACTTCATCGAACATCTTAATTTTGGTCGTGTCAATACCTGCGATTTTACATGAAGCATTATTTCCCATCAAAACAATACCTTCAGACATAGTTTCATATACTGTACACCAATCCTAATTGAGACTTATGTGGAAGTTACAGCCAGAATCGAGGATCTACTCCTCGCTCACTTTAGAATTGTTGACATAAGCAACTAGGAGTTCACCATCACTGTAGTCTTCTGCTACGTCAGTTTCACCGAATTGTTCTGGTTATTTTCCCTTTGGATTTGACGCCTCTCTTTTGTTCTTATTTTGCAACTTGTAGCTCTCTTTCTTAATGTGCCCTTTCTTCTTGCAGAAGTTACAAGTTTTACCTCTATTTACAGATTTTGATCTACATTTAAATTTATCGCAGGGATTTCGTTCCTATGTCCTTCCGCGATTATCATCAGTATTTCATTCTTGTATCCCACGAACAATGAGACCCTCTCCTTGAGAGTCAAATCCAACCACAAGATGCTTCATCTTATCATATGAGACTTAGAAAGCATATACTTCATCAATTGTGAGAGATTCACTACTATACAAAATTGTATCTCTAAAGGTTGAATAAGACGATGGCAACAAACAAAGAAAAATTAACCCTAAATCCTCTTTATCATACTGAACCTCCATGTCCTTTAAATCTGAGACAATTTCTTTAAACACATTCAAGTGTTCGTGCACAAACACACCTTCTCCCAAACAATGAGAATACAATCGCTGCTTCATATGCAATTTATTGGTTATAGTTTTCGACATACATAGCTGTTGCAATTTTGCCCATAATGCAGCAACGATCTTCTCCATTAACACATCTTGTAAAATTTCATTCGACAAATACAACTCTAATTGTGTCAAAGCCTTCTGATTTTTATGCTTCTTATCTTCATCTATCAAAGTCGAAGGCATCTTACCCAACCCCAATAGAGCATCCTCCAAATCCATCTACGCAAGAACTGCCTACATCTTTACCTACCACAACGCAAATCTAGCGTTGCTATCCAACGGCGGAATATCATACCTCAATGTCGCCATTACCGTGAGCAAAACTAGCAAGCTAAGAAACTCTATTATCAATTTGTTAAAATAAATCGAACGTCGATAATGGCAATGTAGAAAGATCGCAAAGAAAAAAAAAAGAAAAATAGAACACACAGATTTTACATGTAACAGTTCATTTTTTAGTGGTGTCGGAAACAATGGTTTTGGGACCACAAACCCGACAGGAATTTTTTTTATAATGAGTGTTTAAATTAAATAAGTCAATAATAATTTTATATGGAATTTTGAGTTGACTAATTTTAATTATTGAATTAAAAGTTAGTATAAGTGGTTTGGTTCAAAAGTGAAGTGACTTTAGAAAATGAGGTATCAGGATCTCGTGTCTGAATTCAAAGGCCGTAAATATTTTTATTAAACATTTACAGAGTCTTGTTATATGTGAATTAAAGTTTGGTTGGGTAATATTGATGATTAATTGCTTAATTAAGGAAAAAGGAGTAAATTGTAAAAGAGGTAAAAGTTAATTGCTATAGATTAAAAATAGTAAAGGGACCAAAATGGTAATTAAACCATGGTCAAAAAGTCCAAGCGGTGTGACATGATTACCATTCACTAACTTTTGGGTTATTTATTCATTTAGTCCTAATTAGTTTAATGTTAAATTGAAAACAAATTTGTTTAATGAAAATTTAATATAATTGAAGGACAAATTGTGAAGTTGGACCTCCTTTAATGGCCTAATAGTAGAAATGATGTGGAATCCTTTAGATTTTGATAAATTTCAATTAAATCCTAATTAAGTAAATATTTACTAATTAACCTATTTTTTCAATATGGTCAGGAAGGGTGGTTTCGAGGCCACAAATTTGATGTGTCTGACTGTAAATATTAATTATTTGATATTTATGAGGTCATTAGTATAGTATTAAATTTTGGTTAAAAAAATTTATCGTTTGGATAGTTGATTAAGAAAAAGGCATAATTGTAAAAAAAAGCCCCTAAACTTTACGGGCTTTTGGATATATGCCCTTAACCTTTTTTTTATTGATACCTTTAACGCTACAATTTTTCAGAAATCAACTCAATTTTAATGGTCAAACGTGAGTTGACCGTTAGTCAAATACTAGATCACCAAAATAGCCTATGTGGCATGCCACATAAGCATAATGACATCATTGATGACATCATCAAAACAATATTTTTTTTCATTTTATTCCTATTCTTTCTTCCTCTCTTCCCTTCTAATTATTTTCCCAAATTTTCTCATACTTTCTCTCTTTCAGAACACCCACTTTCTCTCATTATTTTTCCAGATTTTCTCAGAGTTTCTCTCTTTCCAAACACCCATTTTCTCTCATTATTTTTCTAGATTTTCTCAAACTTTCTCTCTTTCCAAACACCTATTTTCTCTCATTTTTTTTCTTTCTTTTCGGGCTCATGAGTAGCACTTAAATTATTGTAAATCTCATAAACCAACCTTTGATCAAATTCAAACCATACCGAGATGGTAAAATGGGTTGAAAGAAAAAACTTTTTCAACACCAATACAATTATACAAACACACACCTACCATCCAAGTAAAATTCAGCCTTAATATCAACTGAAGTTTGTAGGAGGGGAATTCACAAAAGAAAAGAAAAAGATGGTTCTTTGATACACTTATCCAGTCCTATTATGTATATTGATTTTAATGGTAATTTATCTTCTTCTTCTTCTTCTAGTCAATTTAATTGTTCTTCAAAAACTAACGCTATGGTGTCTTTAAATGTGTGAATTCATACAGCATGGCCGCTAGGGATATGCAGTGAAGGATAAAATTTTCCGGGAAAATGAAACGAAATTTTCCCATCACATTAAAAGCACAGAGGTTGGGTTATTCACCATGGATGAATTCCTTAATTTCCACGTTGGTAAAAAACTCCCCATCTTCTTCCTCATCAGAAACCTCTCACTGTACTCACCTTTCTTTTTGCCCCCAAAATACCAAAATATCATCCCTTTCATAAAATCGACCGCCATTTTTAACCTCTTCAAGGTCCCATAGTCTTCCCTAGAAGGTAAAGTCTTTTTGGGTACTTTCTACTCATGTGATTCCATTAATGGCGAAACCACCAAAATCTACGCCACCTCTTTGGACTCCATGCTCGGTTTCGTTAAAAAAGCTTGGCTACGCGGTGATGCCAACTTGTTGAAGATGGCGAGTTCAAAATTTCCCATCACTTTTTTACTTTCTTAATGCCCAAGTTCTTTTTGAAATCTATAAATACAAAACCCCAAACCAAGATTCCTCTCATCCAAACCACAAATAATTCTAATGGATTACCCAATCCCGATTTCTCTATATATTTCCAAGCATATAATTTAAATACTTGATTTTCATCGAAAAATCCAGGTCTAAGAAAGTATAATACACGAACAATAAACATTGGAAAGTTTCAATGCTAACCTGTCCGGAAGGAAGTAGCCTAGCAGTCTAACCTTCAATCTATAAAAATGAGAAAATGGGTGTTTGAAAAGAGAAAGTCTGAAAAAATCTGGAAAAATAATAAGAGAAAATGGGTGTATGGAAAGAAAGAAAGTCTAATAAAATTTGAAAAAATAATTAGAGGGAAAGAGAGGAAGAAAGAAGATGAATAAAATGAAAAAAATTATTATTTTGATGATGTCATCAACGATGTCATTATGCTTATGTGGCACACCACATAGGTTATTTTGGTGATCTAGTATTTGACTAATGGTCAACTCACGTTTGAACGTTAAAATTGGGTTAATTTCTAAAAAATTGTAACGTTAAGAGTGTCAATAAAAAAAAGGTTAAGGGCATATATCCAAAAGCCCCCAAAGTTTGGGGGCTTCTTTTACAATTATGCCTAAGAAAAGGACAAATTTGTGAAGGTTGCAAAAGATAGAATTCATTAATTAAATGTGTTAAATAGAAAGGGAAAGGTTTGGTTAAGCCCTTAAATGATAATACAACCATTAGTAAATTGAGTGGATGGTTTTGACTTAAATTTGGTTAAAATTTAAGTGTGAACTAAGGGCAAATTTGTAAATTTAATTAATAAATGTTTTTTATACCAAAATTAAGAAGGAAAAGAAGATTTCATCTTCTTCCTTAGCCTTTGTTAGCCGAAATCCTAAGAACAAAAGGAAAGCATATTCGGCCAAGTTGTGTCTTCAATTTGAGTAAGTAAACCTCGTCCGTTTTTAGTAATTTATAGGTTTTTGAGTTCGTATTAGCTTAATCTAGCTAACTCAAGGACTAATTTGTGATTCTGTCAAATGTTATAAATTTTTCCATTTATGAATAAGCTTGTTCTTGAAAGATTATGGAATATTTATAAGCTTGGTTGTTAGATTTGATTATTTTGTAAAGTAATTTTCGATGATTTTAATGTTTAAGGACTAAAATGTTAAAGTGATAAATTTGCAAGGACTTAAGGTGAAATAATTGCAAAAGTGGGTTGTATTGAAGTACTATGGTATTCGGATGAACTTGATTTTGTTTAAAAATGGTTAATTTGCAAATTTTGAGCTAAGGGACTAATTTGAATAAAAGTGAAAAGTTAAGGGTAATTTTGTAAAATGTCAAAAAGGACTTAATTGCATAAAATGAGTTTATTTTACTATTGAATTAGTTAATTCAATGAAATTATTATTATAGATCAATAATGGGTTGAAAATCGAAGCAAAGAGAAAATTATGGAATAGTCCATGTACTTTGGCGATTACTGCAAATCAGTCATGTAAGTTCGTATTGTTAGTTTATATATTGTTATAATCCATTTTATTCTTGGTTATTATTGTAGCAAATTAAATATGCTGGATACTTTGAGGAATTTGAGACAGGAATGAAGAAAGGAGACATTAGGCCTTGGGCCGGTGGTCTGTATCGACGCGATGCTTGATATCCTGCATATGTTGCAGTTTCCTGACAGCTTGTGTGAGTAGCATCGTAAGTCAATAGATTCAGGATGAATACTGAATATTGATTATATGCACCCCTACGATGGTTGAGTTTCTATATACGTTGTAGATTCTCATTAGCTTGTGTAAGCAGTATCGTGAGTGGGTAATTCTGGATCGTATCGATAGCTGAGTTTCTGCATATGTTATGGATTCTTATCAGCTTGTGTGAGCAACATCGTATACTGGTTAAACTCTGTCTGGGCTCGAATGAGCTAACTTATCTGGACTCGTAAGAGCTAACCTATCTGGGCTCGTATGAGCTAATTTTGTCTAGGCTTGTATGAGCTAAATTTCTGGAAGACTCAGTGAGATCAACTTGATGCTAATGCCACTGGATAACAAAGATATTTTATTATTCTTTCCGTAACCGAATGTGTTATTCTGTAAGTTAATTGTTCTTACGAACCTACTAAGCTTTGTAAGCTTACCTGTTATCTATTTACAGTTTTGTAGATGCATCTGTTGTTAAAGATCAAATCCTCAAGAAGAATCACACTATCCAGGAGCTCGTTCTGTAGTCTTTATATCACTTGGCTTATATGGCATGTATTAGGATTGTGTTACTTGAGTTGTTTTGGTGTAATGGTTAAATAGCATGGGAACATTTTAATGAATGTTTTGATATGTATTCTTTGTTGTTATGTGAAGAATTAAACACAAATATGAAATGTCTATGTAGGTATGCTTTTGATAAATTGGTAAATGTTGTAAACTATTGTGCAAACTTAGAAATTTATATATATATTTGACATCTTCATACTTGTTTCGGTAGTACTCCTGCTTGTATTGGTAGAAGTATAGAGGAAGTGAGATGTAGGTTACTGACTTGTGTTGGTTCTTGGTTCGATAGATGTAAGATAAGTATCGGTAGCTCTACTCATAGAAGTATCCGTAGCCTGTGAACTTGTATCAGTAGAAGTTGTAGGGTAAAACTTCTAAACTCCCTAGAGTTTTTAGTATCGGTAGAAGTATGATTTATTTTGGTAGTTGTGTCACATGTATCGGTAGAACCATCTCAAGTATCAGTAGAACCCTGCAATGTTTCTGAACTATTTTTTGACTTGACAACTACCGATACTCTTCCAACAAGTATAGGTAGAAGTCTCCAAAAATCATGGAAATGACCTTTTTGCCCTTGTTGAGTTGTGATTATAATTGATTGATTATTTATGACGTGTTGGGTGCATATCTTTATTAAAATAAGATTGAATGAGATGATAATAAAAGATGAACAATGATAGATGAATAGTAAGACATCGGGACCCTGACTGGCGACAATTTCGAGTTTTGGGTGTTACATTACATGGATAACCTTTTCAGGAAAAACCACGGGCAGAGGATAAGAAAATTCACTAATGTTGAATTCAAATGATACAAGAGGAGTTTCAACGATATCTATTTATAGGTTTAAAAAGCTTAATTCTAATCAATGCAAAATATATTATTCTAACAAATGCTAAATATATTATACTACTAAATCTTCTAGAAAGATAATATATTTTGTTTAACTTGACTTGCAAGTAATTCTCTTAGATTTTATTTAACTTGACTTGCAAGCAATCTCTTAGAATTTGGGTCACACAACTCTAACATTATCTCATATGATTCCTTACCTCCTTCCTATAGAACCTTTGTCTTGTCTTTATCCTCCATGACATTCCAGAAGATTGAAGAAAAGCATTCGAAGATTCCAAGTGGAAGGAAGCTATGATTGAAGAAATGAAAGTATTGGCAAAAAACAAGAGTTGTGAACTTGTTAGTCCTTCAACAGATAAGAGACTAGTTGGTTGCAAATGAGTGTTACTATGAAGCACAAGGCTGATGGGTTGATTGAGAGATTCACAGCAAGATTGGTGGCCAAGGGTTTCATTCAAACTGATGGAGTCAGTTATTAGGAGACTTTCACCCCTATTGCTAAGATGAACACTATCAGAATTTTGTTGTTCTGTGCAACAATCTTAGTTGGGACCTGCAACAATTCGATGTAAAGAATGTCTTTTTGCATGAAGACTTAGAAAAGGGGGTGTATAGGGAGACTCCTTCCAGATTTGAGGATGACAAAAAACACAAGGAAAAGTGTGTGATTAAAAAAGTCCTTGTACAGGTTAAAACAATCTCCTAGAGCATGGTTTGATATATTCAACAAGTTCATGATCTCTTTTGGCTACCAACAAGGCAATGTTTATCATACCCTCTTCATAAAACATCACAAGGGTAAGATCACTTTTCTTATTGTTTATGTTGACAATATAATGATGGCAGGAGATGACAAATAAGAAATTACTCGACTGAAAGGGCGATTAGCTCAAGATTTTAAAATCAAAGATTTAGGGAGGCTAAAAAAATTTTGGGAATAAAAGTTGCTAGATAAGAGAAAGGGATTTTCATTTCTCAAAGAAAGTACATTCTATATCTTCTATATCTTCTAACTGAAAATGAAATGATAGGATGGAAGCCAACAAAATCACTTATGGAAAGCAATTACAAGCTACAAGTAGGGATTGGAGAGTTAGTAGAGAAAGAGAGATATCAAAGACTAGTTGGGAGGCTGATCTATCTCTCACACGCTAGACCAGACATTGCTTATGCAGTTAGTATTGTAAGACAATTCATGCATGATTTTAGAGAACCTCACATGTAGGTAGTTTCTCGCATTCTTCGTTGCTTAAAGTTTGCTCGAGGAACATGTCTTCTTTTCTCTAAACATGGTATCTCCAAATAGAAGCATTTACAGATAAGAGTTGGGCTAGAGCTTTTGATGACAAGAGGTTTACATATGAGTATATACATTTTTGGGAGGAAACCTAGTCACTTGAAGGAGTAAGAAGCAAAGTGTAGTTGCTCGATTGAGTGGTGAGGTAAAATATAAAGCTATGGCTCAAGGTTTTTGTGAGCTCTTATCGCTGCAAAAAGTGCTGGAGGATTTGAACTTCTTAGGAAATGGGAAATTATCAATAAGGTTGCTATCAACATAGTCCAAAATCCAATTCAACATGATCGAACAAAACACATTGAGATTGATTATCACTTCATGAAAGAGAAACTAACTACAAGTGTCTTAAACTTGGTTCATGTGATGTCTGACAAGCAGTTAGATGATGTGTTCACGAAAGAATTAGGTAATAGAACATCATATTTTGGTTTGCAAGTTAGGCATGTGTGATATCTTTGCACCAACTTGAGGGGGAGTATTGAGAAGATCAAAATATTGATAGTTAAGGATATTTTTATTTTAATTAGTGATTATTAGGAATTATTTCAATTTTTTGTCTTTCTTGTTTCCTTAGATAAACCCAACAATATTGTATAAATACCTTGTATTTTTCACTCAAATATATATAAGAACTCTCTAAATTTCTCTTCTAAATCCTTATTCTTCAAAAATTAACACCATATAAGAGTCGAATGTTTTGGAAATTTTGAGAGAAGATAGATTCGGAGACGATATTGAATTAAATAGTAAACTTGGAGGCACGAGTGATGCTTTCCAAAGAGAACTATTTGCCCCCACACAAAGTTACTAGAGGGTTAAGACAAAGGTTTTCTCGGGATACAACAA
This sequence comes from Kokia cookei, assembly GCA_039519145.1. Lineage (NCBI taxonomy): Eukaryota > Viridiplantae > Streptophyta > Magnoliopsida > Malvales > Malvaceae > Kokia > Kokia cookei. The sequence continues at coordinate 10,387,811 of CM076904.1, read as the reverse complement.
AGTTTTGAATTTCCTTTGATTAGCAAAATCTCGAAATTCCCTAACTCTTACTCTAATTTCTAAAAATTGGAATTGATTTTAAAAAATATATAAATTTGTGAGCATTATAGTCCATCTATTTATATGCATTCAATGGACACTTTTTGAAGAGTCATAACCCTTTCATGTTGGACATACCTTTTGGAAGAAATTTATCCCATGGAAATGTATCCATTGGATGATAAATCATCACTTTTAAATTAAATTTGAAAGATGATAAATTATCACATTTAATTTGAATAGTGCTCATGAATAATTAATTTGCAATCTATAAATTTGCAACAATCCCCCACCAGATTGCTAATTTCATAAAATAAATACATAATGATTAAGCACAAATAAAGGCGTCCGCAGATTAAACCTTCCTTTAGTGCGAACTTCTCAAAGTATCAAAAAAGTGAATGGTGGCTAGTCGCTTGAACCATCACTCTTAAAGTTAATACCAGAAAAATTTAACACATAATCGTAAAGTATTAGAGTAAGAGATTAATTTGTTTTAGCACCGTTATGGCCATGTGCTCATCCCGTTTCATGAACATGTACGAGAGAAAACCATAAAGAATATCTCATTGAAGTGGCACCACTTCATGTCCATATAGGTGGATTTCATGACAATTAATGTCCATCCATTAAGAGTAAAACTCATCCTAAAATATAATCACTAAATCATGGTTCTAGTGCACATTGTCATTCGATAACTTGTTATTACCCTTTAAACCTTGAAACTAACTTTTGGCTAGAAAAAATAGGGTTTCCATTATCAATGACGCAATTAGAATGGTTTTAATTCCATCTTATTTGTGTTACTCTTAACTAAATACCTTGACAAACCTTTTGTTGGATCCGTTAAATTGTCAATTGACTTAACATAGGTAACAATTATCACACCGTCCCTAATCAGTTGTCTCACATATTCATGTCTCAAACTTATATTTTAGAATTTCTATTGTACATCTTATTGTACGCTCAAGACATGGTGGATTCACTATCACAATATACGAAAATGGCGAACCTACATTGTGGCCACAACTTTATATCTAGCAATAGATTTCTTAGTCATTCTGCTTCCTTGCCAGTAGCTGCCAAGGCTATAAATTCAGCCTTCATTGTTGAATGTGAGATGCAAGTTTGTTTCTTAGAGGCCTAACTAATGGCTCCACTTCCGTTCGTAAAAATCCATCCAGATGTGGACTTATTATCACTTAAACTTGTAATCCAACTTGTATCCGGGTAACCTTCTAGTACCACAAGATAATCATTATAGAATAATCTCAAATTTTTTGTTTTCTTAAGATAACCAAAAATCTTACAAATTTCTTTCCAATGATCGATATTAGGACAATTTGTAAATCTCGCCAATTTGCACACAACAAATGCGATATCAGGTCTAGTGCAATACATTGCATACATTAGACTTCCAATTGCACTGGCATACTAAAGTTGCGCTATAGCCCTGCAATTATTCTTACTTAACTTGAAGTTTGAATCTTATGGAGTGTTCGAATCTTTGATATTCAAGTGTTTTAACTTTTCCAATACTTTCTCGATGTAGTGAGATTGACTTAATGCAAAGTCCCTTTCATGCTTTTTCACCTTTATACCTAGAATTGTATCTACCTCGTTGAGATCCTTCATCTTAAAATTCGAAGTTAGATACTCTTTGGCTTCACGAACACCTTCCATGTTCGTCCCAAAAATCAACAAATCGTCTACATAGAGACAAATAATTACACCGTACCTGTCAATGAATTTAGTGTAAATACATTTATCTGTACCATTATGTAAAAAAACATATGACAAAATAACAGAGTCAAATTTCTCATGCGACTATTTAGGGGCTTGTTTTAAACTATATAATGATTTGATCAACTTAACACCTTGTGTTCATTCCCAGGAAGTACAAAGCCTTCTAGTTGCTCCATGTAGACTTCTTCTTCGAGATCACCATTCAAAAAAGTCGTCTTAACATTCATTTGATGTACATGTAACTTATGGATAGATGCAAGTGCTATAAGAATTCGAATGGAGGTCATCCTAGCCACTGGTGCATAGGTGTCAAAATAATCTAAGCTTTACTTTTGCCTAAATCCTTTAGCCACCAACCTAGACTTAAAGATTGGAGAACCCCTTGTTGGAGTGTTCTTCCTCTTAAACACCCATTTACACCCGATAGGCTTCGATCCTTGAGAAAGATCAACTAGAATCCAAGTATTATTGGACAATATTGAATCCATTTCATCATTGATCGCCTCTTTCCAAAATGTTGCATCCCTAGAAGTTATGGCTTCACCATAGGATTGTGGATCACCATCCACATTAAACATTATGGGGATCTTCTTAATTATAGATTCTCTATTTCCCTCAACAAGGAATGCTAAAGATTGTGAGGAAATGAAATCGAGACCAAAGTCCTTTACTTTTCTCACTCTTTGACTTTTCCTCAGTTCCATATCCTTATTATCACAAAGACTTCTTTTGGTTTGATCACTTGAGATCATTGGTTGATATTCTTTTTTCGAATCCATTGAATAATCGAAAAACGTATTTTTAATGAATACAACATCTCTTGTTTCAATTATCGTATTTGACACTAAGTCAAGAACACGATATGCCTTAGAATGTTGGGCATATCCAACGAATGCACATTTGATGGCTCTTGGTCCTAACTTTGTTCTCTACTGGTCGGGAACATTATAGTAAGCCAAACACCCCCATACTTTGAAATAATCTAAGTTTGGCATCCAACCCTTCCATAACTCATATGGAGATACTTTGAATTTTCTCGATGGTATTCTGTTATGGATATAACACGCAGTCAATAATGTTTCACTCCATAAATTATATGAAAGTTTAGCATTTAACAACATCGAGTTAACCATATCCACTAAATTACGGTTCTTTTTTTTATTTGCCAAATCATTTTGTTACGGAGTGTAAGGCGCGAAACACTCATGTACCACACCTTGTTCGTCACAAAATACATTAATTTCATTTGAAAAATATTCACCACCTCTATCATTATGAAGCACTTTGGTTTTTTACTAAACAAATTCTCAACCTCATTTTTAAAACGTTTAAACATATTAAAAGTCTCGTCTTTACTTTTCATGAGATACACATAAGTAAATCTAGAAAAGTAATCTATAAAAGTGATAAAATATCATTTTCCACCTCTTGTTAGAGTTCCATTTAATTCACAAACATCAGAATGAATTAAATCTAACACTTGCGAATTCCTTTCACACTTATTATAAGAAATGGCTTCTTGATAATTTTTGATTGAATACAAATTTCACATTTATCCATAAACTCATCATTATTTAGATTGATATAACCATTCTTTTGCATATATTGTAAAGTTTTAAAATTAAATTATGCTAAACGCACATGCCAAAAAGGATAAGACTCAACAATATAAGCAGAAGAATTGACTTTATTCATATCAATGCTCAACTTGAACATACCCTCGTTACAATATCCTTTTCCTACATATATATCACCCTTAAGCAAGACAAATTTATCGGATTTCAAAATAACCTTGAACCCTTTGTTACATAGAAGACTCACATACACTAAATTCTTTCTCACATTGAGAACATGTAACACTTTGGTCAAAGTCAATTTCTTCCCAAATGTGAAGTTGAGTTCCACCGTCCCTTGACCGAGCACCTTAACCGATTGATAGTTGCCCATAAGCACTTCACAGTTTGCCACTAGGTCATAATTCTTGAATTATTGTCGATAATTACACACATGGATAGTAGCACCAGAGTCAAGCCACCAATTATAAGACTTATCGATCATGGCTATGTTGAGTTTGATAATCATACCAATCTCCAAATTCTCGACCCTTTCTATAACCATGGCCACTAAGTTCATATCCTCCACCATATTGGCTTTGGAAGTTATGGCATCTTGCTTCTTTTTGAGAAGTTTACAATCTTTAATGTAGTGTCCTTTCTTATTGCAATTATAGTAATTGCGCGATTTTTTCTTCTTGTTTTGCATGTCATTAGTCTTGAATGTAGCCTTTCACTTACCATTTTGAGAGTTCTTGGACTCGCTTACATGGTTCACTTTAGAACTTTGAGGAAGATACACTACATCACGCTTTCGAGTTTCCTCTTCAATACATAAATGTGTAAGTATTTTCTCCACAGTGAAGTCCTCTGCCATATGCAGAAGTTTCTTCCGATAGTTGTTCCACGACGAGGGCAATTTTGTGATGATACCCTCGACTTGTAACATTTCCGGAATAACAACTTTCAAGTCACGAAGTCTGCTTACAAGGACTTGTAATTCATGGACTTGATCCATGATTTGGATACTATCAAGCATTTTAAATTCAAAATATTTCATCATTAAAAATTTATCGGTACCATGTCGCTCGGTTTTGTATTTCTCTTCAAGAGCTTTCCATATTTCCGCCGAGGATTGTATCGACATGTAAAGATCATACAATCGATCAAACAAGGTGTTGAGAATGTGTCCACGACATGTGAAATTGTCTTCCTAATGCTTCTTCTTGAGTTCGGCCACTTTTGCAATTTTCTTAGGATTTGCATTGGGGGCGGGATCCTCCACGGGTTGTAAGTTTGGATCCAGAACGTACGCCACATTCAAGACTGTAAGAAGGAACAACATCTTATCCTTCCAACGATTAAAGTTTGAGCCATCAAATCAGTAAAGTTTCAAAAACTTTTGGTTCATCACTTTGAATGCGGTGGTAGCCTCCGTCGGCATCTTCAAAATAGTTCTCTTTGATTGTTGGAGATTTTGAGAGAAGATACATTCGGAGACAATATTGAATAAAATAGTAAACTTCAAGGCACGAGTGACGCTTTCCAAAGAGAACTATTTGCCCCCATACAAAGTTACTAAAGGGTTAAGACAAAGGTCCTCCCGTGATACAACGAAGTTTTGAATTTCCTTTGATTAGCAAAATCGCGGAATTCCCTAACTCTTACTCTAATTTCTGAAATTTAGAATTTGATTGTAAAAAAAATATGTAAATTTGTGAGCATCATAGTCCATCTATTTATATGCATTCAATGGACACTTTTTGAAGAGTCACAACCCTTTCATGTTGGACATATCTTTTGGAAGAAACTTGTCCTATGAAAATGTATCCATTGGATGATAAATCATCACTTTTAAATTAAATTTGAAAGATGATAAATCATCATTTTTAATTTGAATAGTGCTCATGAATAATTAATTTGCAATCTATAAATTTCCAACAAAATGTTGATAGGTCAATCTTTGACAATTTTTAATTTGAATTATTTTTTAAATTTATATTTTATATAATTATATATAACTTTCATTTTATGTAATTTATATATTATAAAAAATTTAAAATTTGAATTTTTTTTATAATTTTTAAATTTTTATTTGAATATTTATATATTTTTTGAATTATTAATTTATATATATTTTTTAACTACTTATATTTTTAAATTTTATATAATTATTATATTGTAAAAAAATAAATTCCTGCGATAAATCATCATATTCTTTTCCACATAACTCCTCAGCCACCATGACCAGGTCTTGCACTATGTGGGTCTTCATTTCTCATATGATACCTTAGCAATCCAGTTAAGTCTTACACTATATGGTCTTCACTTACCATTGCCATGAACTTCCATATCAGAATTCGTATTTATTGTCCCGATAGACCCGCACACGCAAGCAGACTCGACATGCAGACTCATGCTTGAATAACTCTTTCCAACAACTTCAACATGAAGATACATTTACGTTTCCAAAAATGCAACTCAGACTCTTTATGCAAAAACAGTTGTGCTTCGAGCACACTCGTGCATGCACATAATTTTCAACATAACAGAGACTTATCATTCACTTCATGCTTTCTTGCATATACATCATGTTTATACTTTCTTTTCATAATAGAGGAGCATTGTCACTTAGGCATCAAGCAACACATGCAAGCTTATCAAATACACATTTTCACACACATGTATAGTTTACAATTCCATCAAACAAAAGGAAACAAGCATATAAACATACATGCAACAAACAGTTACATCACTCAAAGAGTTCATAAGGTATTCACAAAACCCTCACAAGATCCTTACAGAACCTCACAAGATCCTCACCTTTTGCAGCTTCAAAAATTAGATTTGTGTTCTTTTATCACCACTTTAAACCCAAATGTATCACTAAGCCTTATTTCTTCAAGTATACTTACAGATTTGTGTTCCTTCAATCAAGCAGAACCATGGAACCTACCTTACTGGGAGGGAAATCACAAGCAAAAATTGGGGTTTCAAACTCAGCTTGGGGAGACATTTTCATCTACCTTTAGTCTCCAATCCTTAAGAAAGAATATATCTCTTCCTTCACTTAATCTGAGTATTTAGGGATGTTTATTGGGTGGGGCGATTGCGAGGGGTGCTGCCTCCACACCCATCCCCGCCAAGAATTTTCATCCCCATCCCCGCCCCACGATCCGTTACGAGTACAAAACTCAAAACCATCCCTGCCCCACGACCTGCAAGACTAAAACCATCCCCGCCCCACCACCTACGTAGGTTCCCAAACCCACCTAATCCATGCTATACCAGCCCCGCGATCCACTTCATATAATATATTTATAAATATCAGTTAAAGAAATATAAACCAATTTTTTTTATGAAAAAAAGTATGAATGCTTCGATCGTGTAATCTTTCTCCATTATCCTCAAGCTCAAATCTGTCGAGAGTGAGCTTGCTTCGAATCATAAATTTTTTCACAAAAATTACCAATGGAGTAATTTTGTAATTTTTCTCAATTTCTGAGCTAAATTGTAAATAAGAAAAATATTTCTAATTTTTTTTGAAATAATCTCTTTAGAGAATTTTTTTCTTTACAACTTTCTCTTAAATTCAAGTGTATGAAATAATGATCCAAGAATCTCTTTATATAGAGAGAGTTTAGAGAGTTCAACTATGATTAAACTTAATCACTTTAATATTAAATTAATATAATACTTATCAAGATAAATATTAAATTAAATTAATAAAATATTTATCTGCAAAATAAACTTTAAATTTTAATTTAATAGTAAATAAACGTTTTAATATTAAATTAATAAAATATTATTAAGATCATTATTAAAATAATTTTTTATAAATGTTTATTTTTTAAATATGCTTATTATATTATGTAAGATGAGCAAGGATGGGGCGGGGCAGGTGGGAATTAAGCGGGTACAAGATTATATCCACACCTACTCTACCACCCACGGCAGGTCTAATTTTTTTTCCCATACCCCCCACATCACCCACGAAACATGTACCCATCTTTACTCAATTGGATGCAAAGTGAAGTGAGGTCTCGAGAAACTTGACCCCTTGACATCCCTGTAAGTATCCTTTTAACTTGAGTCTTTATAAAAATTTGGTAAACATCCCATCAATACTGAATTATCCTATACAAAACCTGCTACTTCTGAGAAACTTAACTTCATAAAATAATTTTTTAAATCTTTATTTTTCTTTAAAATTTTTATTTTTAATTTTATAACTCTTTTTTCTTTATTTATATTCAAAATTATTACATATAAATAAATACATGGCAATGCTTATGTGTGTTCTTTTCCACGTGGTAACTCTTAGCCGTTTGGAAAAAAATTTTAATGAACGTAACTCTGATTTGAGTAACGGAAATACAATTTAGGTATACTTCTGATAAAAAAAAATTAAGAATAAAAATATTAAACGGATATAATTTAGGTTTGGTTATTTAGTTATATAATAGAAAGACTAAACAGATTTCTTTACAATATATAGATCAATACAATTGTTAGGCATATTGCATTTTCAAAGGGAAACTCATATTTGAATATTAAAGATAACATATTGGAAGAGACAATCACGAATACTGAACATAAATTATAAAACAAATATAAAAACTATCAAAAACAAAAAGTCCCTTTACAATATAAAGACTAATTTGATATGATCTTTGTAGTACAAGTACTTATAATATTGTTGATACAAGGTATCAACAGATGTCAAAATCGGAAGTCAAGATGGAGGTTGATGTTTTTCTTGTCCCGAGAAAAATAGAAAAGAAGAAGATGAAATCCCCCCTCCTTTGGGATGTCCATTGCCTCTTATATACCGGGTCGGATTCCATGTTGGACCTCAGGTCGGGTCATTTTAATTATAATTATATAACAAGTTTATGAAAACTTATACATTACATGTATTAACATTCACTTGTGGCACACACACATACATCTAACACTCACACTACTAACATAGCAATCAACCCATGATTTACCATAGCATCTACAAGAATCTTCAAACTGGTTTTCCATAAAATTCAGATAGGCCCAACATTGTTACTTAAAGCTGAACAAATTGCTTTCTGGACAGGTGCAAGAATCATTTAGTAAAAATCAGCTCCAAATATGACTCAAACTTTTGCACCTATGAAGATGAGTTATGATGTATATTATAACTGCCCTAGTTTCAGGTTTCACTTCCAATATTTAATCATTTTATTACCGAGCTCTTTGCCACTCGATTCAACAGTGAACAGTCATTGGTTTTATTAATGATAATTTGATAACAGTATTATTGAAAATACCAATTTGTTTAGAGCTACTGAAGTCTCTGTTTCTCCAGGTTTATGAAAGCAAATACATGAATGGTTACCTTTTCCAGTAGGGGTGAAAGTAGAGTACTTCCTCCTCAAGTTCAACTCCAAACTTGCTGTGAACCTTATCCTTCACCAAAGCAATGAGATTGAGCATGTCTTGAGAAGTGGAGGCACCATTATTAACTAAGAAGTTGGCATGGATATTGGAAACCATTGCTCCTCCTATGCTACACAATTTCAATCCAGCTTTATCAATCAACTCAGCTGCTGAAACACCCAAATTCATCGGATTTCGAAACACCGACCCAGCACTGCGTTCATTTACTGGTTGAGTTGCTCTTCGCCTGCGAATAACAAGTGTTTATCAGTAAGCAAACCTTTTTCATACACAGGTTTTGACTTTTAAAAGACAGGCAACCTCTTCAAAAGCTCTTGTTGCCTTTTCTTAGCTGACCCTGAGCACTCTAATCGGAACGTAACGGCCACGATTGCTGCCAAGTTGTCCATGACTTGAAACGGTGATGATCGGTAGCCGAAAGTGAGATTGATTCTGTTCAGTGTCCGAAAATTTCCTTCAGTTGTAACAATGTCTATGCTTTCAATAACATTGGCAGTCTCCTTCAAAAGCAAATGATCCTTTTTAGCTTCTTCAACCACGAAAAGTAACAAAAATCCATTAATGGTTAGGGTTCGATCTCAAGTTAAGTTGAAGTCTGAACTCGAGTTCCATTCAAAATTCGCAACTCAAAATCCAAATCGAGTATGATGAACTATTTTAAACTTATTTATCAAATAATTTTTCTCTACCTTCAGCTTCCAACTCAATTATTTTTGCTCGAGCTTCGAATTCCAAATTAGAATACTCAAATTCTAGAGCTCGAAAATGACCGAACCAAATTGGAGTTAAGAATTAGAGACATACCTGACCGTTTGCTCCAGCATTCATGTAAGTTGCACCTCCTACAGTCCCAGGAATGCCTGCAGCAAACTCAAGACCTGTAAACCCTTCATTGCAGCTCAGACTTCCCAAGTGATTAAATCGAAAACCACTACCAACCCTATAAACTCCAGGTTCCATCCTATCTAGGAAGTCAATCTGATTTAGAATCACACAACCATCAAACCCCAGATCATCAAACAGACAATTTGAGCCCTTGCCAATCACAACGTATGGAATGGAAAACTCACGACAATATCTGCATTACGTATCAGTTGAAAGCCAAAATGTTGGTCACTGAATCAAAGAGCTTTCAGCCTTGTCAAAAGAATCAAATTCAAATAAATTACCATTTCTACTTTATTAAGTTAAGGTTGAAGAGAGCAAGAAGAATGAAACCTGATGGCAGAAAGCAGATGGGTTTGGTGAAAGACTTGAACAAAGTAATTGCAAGGGCCACCAATACCCCAAGTGCTAAGATCCTTCAAGAGTTTCTTGCCTCTCACGAATTTCAAGGCATTCCAAATCTGGGCTTCCTCGTTGTTACTGGAAAAAATGGGGGTTGAGTTTCTTGGAGATTGAACAACAGGGAAGGCCATGGACGCCATTTTAGTGAAGGTTGGAGGAGTTGGGAGCATGAGTGACCGATCAAGAAAGGAAGTCGAGAACGGGAAATTTATTTCCATCAGGTTCTTGATGGGCTTTCACTGTCACATCATGTAATAATCATGATTTTTTATTACTTATCTGATTATTTCATTTAAACAATGTATAACAAATAAAATTAATTATTAAATTAATTCTTAAAAATACTTTTTTATTACTTATCTTTCAATAATTAAAGAATAGTTATTTCATGAAACATTAAATGACAAAATAAAATTAATTATCAAATTAATCTTTAAAAACTTCAACACAACAAATATAAAAATAAAATATTTAAATTATTTTAATATAAAAATAATTATATTAAAATGTTTTTAAATTATATATTATTATTTTTATTAAATTATATTTAATAATAATTATATTAAAATTTAATAACAATAACAATAATTATTTACCTACAAAAATTCTGTTAAATGTAATCTAATCATTCAAAAAAAAATTTTATGTTATTTTAACATTTATTTCATTCAATTAAATATAAAAATACTATTATAATTTTATTTCATTCTATTCAACAAATCATATAGTTTTTGTTTTTAAAATCAAAACTAACTTGATTGAATGTGTAAATATTGAAGGTTAACTTTGATTTTTTAAAATTGACAAAATATTATAACATTAAAAGCTAAAATTATTATTATACCAATCAAAATTATTTAAAACCAGCGGAAAAAATAAATATCATATTTATTGTTTTTAATCGTTCACTTTCATAATTTTTAAAAATTATTTTATTTTATTTTTTTAAAAGATCCAATTTGTTCAATATCAAAATAATAGGCATTGAAAATATATTTTCACCGTGTTATTAATAGTTTTAAATTTCTGATATTTTAAGAAGTATAAGCCATATTTAATTTTTAGAATGTTAGTATTTTAAATATTATTATTTCATTTAGATAAATATTTTTTTAGAAAAAATTAGCTTATTGAAATTTTATAAGTTAAAAAATACTTTAAAATAGAAATTATATTAAAAATTTAGCTTCTATTTTCTTTAGAGGATTTTTTTTCCCTCTCTTTGTGAGTCGTTTTCCAGTAAGATCTCGAGTCTTTTCTCTGTGTCTTTGCCTTGTTTTTGGTTTCTTGGGATTTTCCTTTAGGTCTGTTTTTAAGAATGTGGTGGTTCTTCTTTTTCGATTGTTTGTTTTGCTTTCATTTCCTTTTGTGGAAGTTGGCAGTTTGATTGGCCTTGAACAAGGGTTACAGAAGGCTCGCACTTCGTTAATGTTCTGTTTCATTGTTGGTGAAGGTTGTGGAGAGTGATTTCTCTATTAATTTAGAAGAAGATAAGGCGGGTTGTACTTTGATTGGTAAGCTTATTTCTGATAAGCAATTGAATCAGAGGAGTGCAAAAGATTTGGTCTTCAAAGGAAGTGAATTGGTTGTAGAAATGGGGATTAATTTGTATGCGATAAATTTTGGAAGTTCAGTTTGGATGGAGAAGGCTTTGCGTGAAAGTCCTTGGATGGTGATGGGGTTTTCGTTTGTGCTAAAGAAATGGTAACCAGATATGGGTGTTCAATATTAGATGTGTTTATGGATTGGATCGGATCGAATTTAAACATAATATTAATATATTTTATATTTATTTAAGTTCAGTTCGGATCAAAATTTGAATCTAAAATTTTATTTAAACTTATTTATAATCATCTTAATAAAATTTTACCTAAATTTGGGTGTTAATATTTAATAATTTTATAAATCTTTATTTATTGAAATTTGTTATATAATTATCTTAACAATTTTTAAATCTTTACATTAGAATAATATTATATATTTAGTATATATTTATTTTTTTAATGAGTTCTAAATTACATAATATATAAAATAATATAATATAAATTATTATAAATTTAAAATAGGTTGGGTTGAGTTGGGTTTGGATTATATTTTAAATAAATCTAATTTTTTTGTCCAAGTTTATTTTTCGTGCTTAATTTTTTTGCTCAAATCTTTTCGAATTTTGGACAACCATTCGAATCTAAACAGGTAACCCAACCCATGAATAGGTGTATTCAAGATATTGATTTCTCTAAGGTGGCTTTTTAGATCTAGGTACACAAATTGCCTCTTATGATGTTCACTATGCCAAAATGCTAAGAAGATTAATAAGATAATTGGGGATTTGGTTTGTGTAGAGGATATGAGTAAATTTTACCTGGTTGAGGTAGGGTTTTTCTTCAAATGAGAGTGGTTATTACAGTTGATCAACTTCTACGCTTTGGATTTTGGATGCGAAAGCAAAGATGGGAGTAGAGTTTGGGCAGATATAAGATATGAGACACTTTTGGATTTTTGTTATTCATATGGTATGTTGGGATATTTATAGTAATAAATTATTTATCAAAATTGTACCTGTGTTTTTTATTAGATAAATTTTTGTTGCTTTCGATTTTCAATCGAACTGTTTTTTTCGTTATTCTTATATCATAAACTATTTCGACCACGGAATCAAAAATAATTTCTTTTTATTTTCAAAACTTTTAATCTAAGTAGGAGCAGAGGAGGTGACAACTCTAATTAATTATATTAAGGTTTGTAGTCCCTAACATTATCATGATGGACTTTTGAACTTCTCCCGTATCGAGTCCAATTGATGTGAACTCAATTTCACATATAAAATAATATAATATTTAATTATACTCAAACCCATTAACTCAACATCCTATGGCCCTTACTAACCCAAACTCAAACTCAATCTTTCAAAAGCCCATATTATACCCAAAATCCCAAATACCATTACCCAACCGGCCAACCTAAGAAAACCCAATAAAAAAAAATGTAATAATAAAAATCCCAAATAAATAATAAAATAATAATGTTAATAAAAATAAAAATGTAATAATAATTAAAAGAACATTAAAAAAAAAATCTAATACCCTAACGTAACCCCCCCCCAAAAAAAAAAAAACCTTACCAGTTACCTCTGCTGCAGCCGTTCCCTTCCCCTGACCCGTGCTCAGTTGTGCTTCACCTCCGTCGCCGTCTGCTGTTCCCCCTGCCTCGTCATCTCTCTCCTGCGGCCTTCGCTTATCCTCCTTATCTCTGGCTCTGTCCGTCCGTCGGCCTGGCCTCGCCTCCACATCTCTGCCTCGTTCTTAGTCAGTTTGTTGGTTGTCCATCGCCCGTCTACCTCTGTTCTAAGGTAATTGATTTTTCTGTCAACTCACTGGTTTTAACATGCATTAGTTTGGATTTTTTTTTCTTTTCAAATTTTCTGTCTTGTTTGGTTGATTACAAAATAGAGTAAATATTGATGAACCCAAAAGACATTACTGTTGTATTTGATTGGGCTGATTCAATTCACTTAGTTTTCTATATTTGATCCCAAAAAAAGAACAGAAAAGCGGTGTTTGTTTCCTCTTATGTATATGGAATTTGAATTGTTGTTACTATGATTGTAGATGGTGATGATTTCAAAGTTTGACATTTATCACTTTCTCTTGTTTTTCTCAACAATCGGACAAATGATTGGTTGGTTGGCCCACCGAACCAACTGCCCTTACCTCGGGTTGGTTTTTTCGGTTTTGGCTTAAAGTCAGTTCAATTTTGTTTTTATAAAATGGTGAAGTTGGTTAAGTCGGTTTTCAGTTTTTCTACACCGAACCAACCGATTACTCACCCCTAGGTATTGATTTCGTCCCAACTTTTAGATATTGGCAAATTCTTTGTTTGAATTCTAATAGGGATATATTCGAATGTAGAGAAAGCCATGGTAGAAGGGATTTCTTTTTCTTTTCTGGTTGAGTAAAAAGGTTATTTTATACTTGAGAATAAACAAATGACTATTGCTGTTAGAAAAACCTAGTAGCTAAAGTTCTTTCGCCCTGATAATAAACGATGTAGTTTTTGTTATAATTGTTTGTACAGATTTCCCTTTTGGAAATTATTATTGTTTAAATGTTGATTTGGCTTCGTAAAGTTGAGCTTTGATTCTGTTTACCTACCAAATCAGCTATGGTCAACATGGTATATTTGCATTCTTTATTAATATAATCATATTTTTTTATTTCCCCTTACCTTTGTGATTTGTGATGTGCAAACGCAGTGAATTCATGTTTGTGTTTATATGCATAAGTTGATAAACTTCTATCTATGATAGTATCCAAGAAGGTTCAGGACTTGCTTCTGTTGAATTAATAAACTCTAGATTTTTACTTTTTATCTAATCAAACCATCCTCATTTTCCTTTTTTCCCTTCATTTTCACAGTTCAAAAATGGCTTCCCTCCTTAAGGCCTCTTCTAATGTATTTCGATCCGAGAAGCTACCTTTCTTGTCTAGAAGCAAGACAAGACAAGTTGTTGTTCCAAAGAAAGTGACATTTCGTTCGGTTCCTGTCACATTGTCCTTGTCTACGTCGACTGGAACCGTTGAACATGACCCAAGATCTAATTCTCCGGACATTGCCATCCCAATCATGGTACCCATTTTTTCTTTTCTCTGTTAAAAGGGGAAAAGTTGAAATTTCCAGTGTATGTGATTGAGTTAGATTTATTTCTGTGTGGTGTATGTTGCCAATGTATTTGGTCATAAGTGAGTAAAGCTTTAAATTGATCAATGGCAAAGGAAGCGTCTTTTTCTATATAGACATTTTGGTTTTGTGTGTATTCTACCAACGGAACTTTAACTTTTAACATCTTTGTCACACGGATTTGGGGTTTGGTTACTTGAGATGTAGATAGATAGCAACTTTGGGGGTGGACAAGTTTAGATCATTTACTTCGCCTAGCTGTGTTAATATGAGCATTTGCTATGGGGACTAGACTGGGGATTATCGAAGTTATTTCAGTTTGTTCTAGCTATTCGGATAGCTATTTTTTTGGATTCTGATTATTATGAGTAAAAGAATTTCTCCTTAAGAGTGGGATTAATTGGTGGTGAGTATTATTGTAAGTATGTATTATGGTTCGGTCCCACATATATTATCAATTTTTTCATCTATGATAATTGTCATTTATTGTTTCTCTGTCTTTATTTTCTCAACTTGGTTGCTATTCTGAATTTTACCTTGTTATTCTTGCTAAATGGTCATGAAGGTTCCTTTTAATGAGAAGCTAGGCTAACAGATAACATTGTTTAACATTCACCCCATGGCTTGCTGTTCCTTTTCCTGCTGTAGGTAAATGGTTGTACCGGAAAAATGGGAAAGTCTGTTATCCAATCTGCCGATTCTGCTGGCCTTCATGTTGTTCCTGTGTCTTTTGATGCGGAGAAGAATTCTGGACAGACTGTTGAATTCTATGGGAAAAAGATTCTTGTGCATGGTCCATCTGATAGAGAAAGGATCCTTGCTTCTGTCTTTCAGGAGTATCCAAACCTGATCGTGGTGGACTACACTGTGCCTGCTGCAGTTAATGGTAACCTATTCAGGAACATGCATTTAAAACTACATCATATTTCATGTTAGATGAAAAGAAACTAAAACGAACTTGAGTGAGAAACATTTCGATAAAGTGTGGTATAATGTCTCCAAAATCTGAAGCGATATTTTCTGGTGATATTCTATACTATGATTGAAGTACTTTCTTCTCAGATTATCATTAAAAAAGTTGCAACTTTTTAAATAAATTTATGCATGCTATTCAAGTCCAATATTATGATTTGATCTCTATTAATTACCTTTTTAAATTGTTTATGGGATTGGGGTGTTTGATAAATATAGATAATGCTGAGCTCTATGGCAAAGTTGGAGTACCTTTTGTTATGGGCACCACTGGTGGAGACAGGGATCAACTCTATAAGACTGTTGAAGAGTCAAAGGTTTATGCTGTGATCTCGCCACAAATGGGGAAACAGGTGATCTAACCCTTAATCAGTTGAAATACTATTTAAACTGTTGGAAATATAGATTTCCTTTTTTGGTTGCTTATTACTAACAGTTTTTTTAGGTTGTTGCATTTCTTGCAGCCATGGAGATCATGGCTGAGCAGTTTCCTGGAGCCTTCACTGGATATTCTCTACAGGTACTTCTTTAAATAAGGTTATTTGTTTTGAAAGTGCTTGAAAAAATAATATTTCAGATTAGGTTGATTAGGTATAAACAAGAATGTTATAACTTGTAAACAATTGAGGCTGCAAAATACACAACTGTTTGAGGCAATATCAAGAAGCCAGTTTGATACATTGTGAAGAAACAACACGACTTAGAGCAGAACTTTTGGATCTTACATTTGTGAATGGATTTATCCATTAGTGTTTACATACAATAGGGAATTTGTTTGTAACAAGTTTTCTTGGGCATGTGTTTAAGTTGCTTATCTTGGTATTTGGATATGATAGTCCTTTGGAATTCCTCCTTTTCTTAAATATTATTTATAATAAGTTTTCTTAAACACCATTGCTAGTGTTTTGTCCTATTGGTTACATATTGCTAATCTTCATTTGATCTTGATTAGGTGATGGAGTCCCATCAAGCAGGCAAATTGGACACCTCCGGTACTGCTAAGGCTATTATTTCTTGCTTTCAGAAATTGGGGGTGTCATTTGACATGGATCAGGTATGTGGTTCCCACATATTCTTAATTGTAATTGAAAGAGAAATTGAGTTCTTTTTTCTTATTGGTTAGGGGCTGGGGAGGGGGGGGGGTTAGGAGAAGGTTGGGAGATTTTGACCCTTAGGAATGACATAAATTCCTTTATTATATGGTTCTTTCAAGGTTTGGACTGCTAACTTGTCTCCTTTTCCTTTTTCAGATACAAATGATCCGGGATCCCAAGCAGCAGATTGAGATGGTGGGAGTACCAGAAGAGCATCTGTCCGGTCATGCTTTTCATTTGTATCATCTAACATCACCTGATCAAACGTATTGACTTAAACTTTTTCACCTGTACCCTACATCTTGTTCAACATGTCAACATCAATGACCTTTCATTGATCTCCGATTGAAAATTCTTCTGCAGAGTGTCGTTTGAGTTTCAGCATAATGTTTGCGGCAGATCGATATATGCAGAGGGAACTGTTGATGCTGTACTTTTCCTTGCTAAGAAGGTGCAGTTATTTATATTTCTCTTGCCAGTTTGAATCTATTCTAGTGTTTCACTGAATGTTTTTACTGTTACTGCACATGTGCAGCCAATAAAAGGTGGGATTTCGTACGCTTGCAGTTATTAACTGTCTTTGACTTCTGTGAACTTTAAGATTGTCGCAGTAGTGTCTCTATATTTAAATTTCAGAGAAACTGAGCATGAAGTTTGGTTAAGTTAAAAATAAAATGAGAGTAGCATTTAGGGATCATAATGTTGACTGTAACAAATGTCATGGCGAGACTAGGGTGTTAGTTTAGTTTTATGTTCATATCACTGTTTGATTGTGGATATTGTTCAAGTGCAGGTTAAGTCGAAGGCAGACAAGCGAATATATAATATGATTGACGTATTGCGGGAAGGTAACATGCGATAAAATATGTCTTGTGCATTTTGTTGTTGGAGTGTATTATTTTGCAGCTCAAGATAGCTAGGATTATGAGACTTGAGTCAATTTTGATTTCAATGGTGTGAGCCATCGCTGTTCTTTGCACACTAAGTGTAAGAATTGCAATAGATATGATGTTGAAGGGGCACTCTTATTAAACAGTGGCTAGGAATAGTTAATGTTGGCCCTCCATAAAAGAGGCTCTTAATGTGAAGACTTGAGACAGCGGGAGACTTTAGAACAACGGTTCTAGTCCAAGGTTAAAAAAACATTGTTAAATTTTAAGGTAAATTATTAAAATAGTCACTTTTGTTTCTTTCAGATTATATTTTAATCATTTATATTTGAAATGTTACGTTTTAGTCATTTATGTTAATTATCGTAATATTTTAATCATTGAGCTATTAATTGTTGTTCACAGTGTAACAGTAAATTGATGTGGCATATTAAATCATTATTTTAAACAAAAATTTTAAGTTAAATTATACAATTGGTTTTTATATTTTTTTCGTCTTAAGCAATTTATTATTATTTTTATGTTTTTTAGCTTTTTTTTCATTTTCATTTTCTTTTGCTTCTCCTTCTCTTTTTATTTTTTTTTCTTTTTTCATCTCTTTTATTAGAAAAAAATATTAAATTACTCAAAAAGAAAAAAAATATAAAAATTAATTGTATAATTTAATTTAATTTTTTTGTTTGACGTGTGACTTTAGGGATAGCATGAAGTAATTAATGAGAAACATTGTTAAATTCTATCATTGACAATGATTTTCTAGCCATCCAAAACAAATAAGTTCATGTCAGTTTATTATTAGGATAATCATCTTGTGTGATCTGCAAATAAATTGTGATTATCAATCTGTGAGTGAATCCGTACCAAATTATCAATCTGTGAGTGAATCCGTAGCTTTCAAGTCACTGATTCAGTCGAGTAGTCATATTATTCAATTAAATAACAAATACAGTAATTAGTTAATAATAAAATATGCATTTGGCTTAATTTAATAAAAGTATGATTTTTTTTAAAGATGTGACTAAAAAAATGTTTTTTTATAAAAAAAACTCGAAAATTTTGATTGATTACAAAAACGATTTATTTATTTTTATTATATACGTAAATCACTTGAAATGAATAGTAAAAATTTGTGGAGCCAAAGATACGTTAGTCAATATTGGATGATGGTTGGAGTCAAATTATTTGATGTCACTTGTATAAATAATAATCTAATACCAATATTTTTAAATATTTTGAGGGCCAAAATATCAATAATAGTGGTGGAGCTATAGAAAATGGCATCACCACTTTAATATGTAGAGTGGTTTTAAATTTAAAATTAAAATTAATATTTTATTTGGTGGAACCATAGAAAATGGTGTCACCACTAAGGGTGAGTATTCGATCGAATCGAATAAAAAATTTTCGACTTAATCGAGTTTTCAAATTCTATTTTATCATTTTAATTTGATTTGAAATTTTTACAAATCGAGTCAAGTGAGATAAAATTCGAATCGAATATAATCAAATATATTTATTCGAATTAAATTAAAAAAATTAATTTGGTGTTGTTTAATTTTATATAATTTAAAAAATATATATTTCTATTTAATATAGTTTTTTTTAAGAAGATAAAATTATTTTTGGGTTTAGTTTATGAGTTTTTTTTTTAAGAACGAAATTATATTTCAGTAAGGTAAAAGGTAAAAAATTAAAAATATTTGGGTTTAGTTTATGGATGAATTTTAACCTTTAAAGGAAAAAATTGAGTAAAATAAAAAGTTTGGGCTTTAGAGAAAAATAGTATAAAGTTAATTGAACCTGAGTAATATAAATTTAAAATTAAAAATAATATAGTTTTATTCGGTTTATTCGAATTCGAAAATTTAACTTGATTCGAACTCGAAATTTGAAAAAAAATTAACTCGAATAACTCGATTCGAATAATTTGAGATTGTAATTTTTTTTTTGAATTTTTCTATTCGAATCGAATTTTGCTCACCCCTAATCATCACCTTAAAAAAAATTTTAATTTAAAACTAAAATTATTATTTTATTTGGCGATGTGATAGAGAATGTCGCTATCACTTTATGCCACATTTTTTAAAATTTTTTTAATAATAAAAATATTAACAACATAAATGATCAATTTTAACGACAAAACACGAACAATTTTTTAAATATCGAACAAATTAAATAATCAAGCTATAAGATTTCACGATAACTTTAAATGACGTGTAAGATTTAAATCAAACAACTCTACCTTGATTAGTATAGAATAAATAATCAGATATAATAATAATGGAAAGGTGCTTAACATAAGGAGACTGATTCTTTTCTTGAAATTAGGAATATTTTTAAACTCAAGAAAATATTCCGTCCTGGAGCAGCAATGTTAAGTGGGGAAAAACAGTGTGGCAAAACAAATGTCAATTTGAAAAAAAAAATTCTTTTTTAAAATATAAGTAGGGTTTTAGGTCGATTTCTCCAATATTTAGGGAAATAAGTCGATTTTGGAGAGAGAAACATAAACACGTCTTGTAGGAAGCGTTTTCTATTGAGGTGTCAATCATGAGGTTGAAAGCGCGCCTTGTAGGACACATTTTTAGGCTCTCTGTTGCCACCTCAACAAAAAACACTTCTTGTACTTTAACCCGTGACCGCATAACTACCGTCAACCGAAAGCCCTAGTTATACTTCAACTTGTGACCATATAACCACCATGAACTGGAAGCTCGAGTTGCAATGCAATGGGCTTCTAAGGTGATGGTTCGATCCCTACACGACAAATAAAATATGGGGGTCTCCGAGCACCACCACATCACCGTGAACTCAAACATACCTTAAAACTATCACATTGACTCCTTCAAACACAAACACAAATAAATCTTTTCATCCAAAAATTTCAACACTCATAAAAAAAAACAATTAGGAAGAGAATTTTATATTTTGTAAGGGACAGTGGCCGAGAGAGTTGACGGAGTAAGGGGAGAAATCCCTTTTTACATAGGCAACTAGGGGGAAATTTCAAAATAACAAAACCTATGTGGGAGCCCATGATCGGGATTCCTAGGTTAGGATGTTTGAAATTATCCTTAGATTTTTGAGTTCAAAAAGTTTTTCACGGGTTAAGGTTAGGGTTGAAAATAGGAGGGAAGAAAATGCCTCCTACAGGAAGCATTTTCAATAGAGGTAGTAGAAGGGACACTAAAAGCGCACCCTGTGGATGTGTTTTTAGTTGAGGTGGCTACCATGCAAGCTAAAAGCACATCCTATAGGGTGCACTTTTAATGTCCCTTCTGCCACCTTAGCTGAAAATGCCTCTTGTAGGAGGCGTTTTCTTCTCTCCCATTTTCAACCCTAACCTTAACTCATGAAGAATTTTCAGAATCGTAACCCTAACCTTAAACCATAGATTCTTGGCCTAGAGAATCCTGAATAAAATTAAGATATCACATCCAAAGTTTTTTTAAAAAATGTTTCTAACAAGATGTGGTTTTTTAAAAATTATTTATACATTTAAGGAAAATGTTTCTTGTTAGAAGCATTTTTTTTAGATGTAACAAACAAATTGGCAAACTCCCAGTTCGCCTAACATATTAATGAACCTGTCTCACAGTGAAACTAGCAAACCCCTTACCACATCATTTGGCATACACTATTGCTCAACGAACACCCTAATTGAAACTTCATTGGCAAACACCCAACTCGCCTGAAATTTGGCGATCACTTAGTTCACTCCCTTCTTTGTCGTTCACAGTTCAACGGAGCACTGGCAAACTTTTTCTTCACAAGGTAAAAACTTCTGGCCCCGATTTGGGTCGTGACACTTCAAATCTCTCTAACATGTGGTACCAATTCTTGTAAAAACATAAAACAAGATCCAATCAAGAAACCTAGAAAACTAAAGTCAAGTTCAAACCCTTAATATTATTTACTAAAACTATTTATACCCTAAAATAGTATTACCATTACCAATGACACCTCGAGCACTAGTTTTCCCTCTTCTATTTTCACCATTAATAGCATTGGTCGATGCTAATGAAATCCCCTTCAATTCTTCAACACTTGCAACTATGTTTTTTAACATCATCATCCTTCCTTTCTTTTGTTGCGAAATGTGCCCATATTGTAGTAAATATGTAACTGTTTTCTATTGATTAGAACGATGAATAAATAAATAAAGTTAATTTCACATTTCACTATTATATCTTTTATATTTTTTTTCTTTCGTATTTTGCATGCATAGTGAAATTGTGACAAGCAATTATGAGCTCATTGATTGCCTAAGTTTAAACTGAAGATAAGTGACATTGTGGTGTGTCATCGGGAGCACCAAATATAACCTATTCCTAAAAATATCAAAAATAATAGTAAAGGGAAGTATGGTCAAATCCTCAAGGACTAGAGTATTGCAAAAAATCTTGTATGTCGAGATCCTAGACGAAATAGTGCTTAGGAAAAGCATCATTCTTGCAGAAAATAAAAAAAAAGAATTAAAAGAAATAAGAGATTGAAGTGTCGAAATAATTTAAATTGCATAAAATAAACAGAGTCGAAGAAAGAAAGGTTTTATCAATATCGAGAGATCCAACCTCCGGTTATCTTGATTCCTCCTAGGTTCAATCACAGACTTTAGATGGTTTTTCTCGTGCCCGGATAAGCCAGTTATAGTAGAAGAGGACGCCTACGACCACCAGCTCCAGATATAATTTTGATTTTAGAGGAACCTGACTCTAGCCAACCATAGCTCCAATGTGACTATCTTACACTAGATCATCTTTTCCCAATGACGAATGCCACATCATTTTGTCTCTTTGGCTCAGCAACCTTTGTCTCAGCAAGTTAATGAATCGATCGTGCAACCTTATCAAAACACACAAAGTGGTCGGCTTCACGTGGAATGAAAAGGTTACTTTTGAAGAGATTTTGGACGGAAGTGTTGATCTCGTAATAAAGAGAATTTATGAATACTCGGTTGAGAAGGGTTAAGCGTGAGTTCTATGCCTTATGAAATTTTCGGAGGAACGTCGATAACCTTCGGCTAGAATGGCTTTAGTTGCTCATGCTTTTTTGGGAGAAAACACAAGTTAATGGAAATAGAACTTTTTATTGAAATAAAGTGACTAGGGTTTTTAGGAGATGAAGAATTTTACAGTGAATGGAAAGTGAGTAATTCATATCACTCCATCCCCTATTTATAGTACATAGAAATCCCTAGTTGAATCCAATCTAAACTCTAAAAGATAATTAGAATTAAATCTAAACATGAATTCCCTAGTTGAATCCAATTTAAACTCTAAATATGATAAAGCTTAAAAGATAAATAAAAATTAAATATAAACAATATCCTAATAATAATCCTAAATATTAATCCCAAAAAATTGAGTTTAAAATAAAATAAAATAAAATAAAGTCTTTATGTCCAACAAAAACTCTTCTCAAGTCTTCCACACTTTCACACTTTCTCTTCCAAAATCACGGTTTTGCCTCAATTTGTCATTTGTCTTCAATTTAGTCCCTACAAGATAAAAGAATCATAAATAGCCCAAATTAGTAGGATCATAATCACAATATATATATATAATTAATATCCAAAAGTATGTTACTTTTAAGCATTATCACATTGTAAGAACGTTTACAATGCGAGAAAGACAACTTACTTCAATGGATAATCCAAATGAGTTCGTAATCTCGTAAAAGAACCAAAGTGAGCATTTCATTCAAATACTGAGAAGGATTATTATGTTGCCTACAAATCCAATTGAGGAGATGACTAGTCTTGGCTATCGGAGTAGTTGACTCCATGGGTAGAGAGATAGATGTATTCATTGGTAGAATAATACATTGGACTGGACCCAAGATGAATTAATTTTGAATCCGTTTGTGAATTAATTCACTTGTGACGTTCATGATGTGATTTACCTAAATCCCGAGTTAGTCACTAACCATGTGTATACAACTCATGTGCTTTGATATAAGTGGAGGCTTATACTCTAAAGGTGATCGCATAGCCGGTATATTGGGTACATGACTTGAGTATGACATGGCTTTACTAGCAATAGTGGAATTCATAGCTCAATTAAAGAGTTAATGATATCCTCTCATTGGCATTATGTTGATTGATAAATGTTAAACAAATTTTTATTTGATAAAGTATTTTGATATAACAAATTAAAATGTTTTTGAATATAAGTTAAAATTGAAAAAATCATTTATCAAATTTAAAATCTAAGAGATAAAATTTAAACTATTATCCTAAACTTTTAGAAAGTTTGAAACAATTTTAAAATCAAGTTAAAATTATTTTAAACATGTCAAAATAATTTGAACTAAGTCAAAATCATTTTAACACTTCAAAATGTTTTCCAAACAAGTCAAAATAGCTCCAAGCCAAAATGTATCGATACTTTTTAGCTAAGTATTGATAATTCTTGAAATATCAATACCGTTTGTAAAATCGAGACCAAACTTCCATTTTCTTTTGACAACACTCAAAAGATATCAATACCAATTTATATGTATCGATAATTTTTGAAAAGCATAGATACCATTTCTTAAAAATGATACCAAGCATTCTGTTTTTCACAAACCCTAGGAGGTATCGATCCGGTATCAATACCTTTTGGAGAAGGTACCGATAATTTGTTTGTGGTATCAATTTTTAAGGTACCAACGGTCACTAACTTTGTATTAATTACAAAAAAATCAATACCCTTTTGTACGGTATCGATTCTCGAAGTTGCAGGTGACATAGTGCTCTGGGTTTTCATCCTCAATGACTATAATTATGACACCAACAACCACAACGGTTAGAAATCAATTTGGGGGCATAAATACCATCTTTCAAGCACTTACAACAACTAACAAAGAAATTACAAGCAAATATCTTCAATCAAACATCCTAAGAGCTTAAATTTTCATATATTTCTTTCATACACTTGTGAGCCTTATTTTCATGTCTTTACTCAACTGTATTTTCATTGTATTGTGAGCTTAATTTGCAAACAATTTGATCTTATTAGGATTGTCTCTTGTTTGCTAATTTGTATCTCTTTTGAGAGAATTTGAGACTTAACATTTGGGTAAAAATCTTAAGTGATTATAAGGTTAACCCTTGTCCTCAAAGGTTCTACAAATCTAGTGGATTTGGGAAATCTGTAGTGGTGGAAAGCTAAGGTAGTGGAGTAGGCATTTGGGATTGAATCACTCTAAATTCTTTGTGTCAAATTGTTTTGATTTTCTCTACTCTCTTCCAACAATTTTTAAAAGGCCAATTCACCCCCTCTTGGAAATTTCGGTTCAATCCATCAAGTCAACAATAAATATGTAACGTGACCATGAGTTGCTTGTTCTCGAACGAGCAATTTATAACAGTAATTTGTTGACAGTGAACATTTTAATCATTAAGAAGACACAATGGTGACAATGAGATAAAATAAGATTGTATTAAGTGAACGGATTTAACTCAAAAGAATCAAGGATATCATATGAGGGTAACACACACATGACAAGGTCATTGGACAAAGCAACTGGATGAATTGCTTTCGTAAATAGTATACAATAAGGAGTTTTCAATCATGGTTTTTCTTATGGACTAACTCCATGATTAAGTAATTGCGAATTATCAGAATGATCCTTCTAGACATAATTGCAATTACTAGAGCCTAATTGTATATGTTCGATTAGTCCCTCCGCTAGCTCAACAAAAGCTCGATCGGACTGCATTGAATCAGAAAAAAATTCTACGACTTTGGAAATAATTTAATTGAGTCGATTTATTTGATGTGGAATTAAGTTAGGCAGTCGTGAGAATTGTTCAACTAGAGAATTTAATTAATGAATTTTATTGAAAAATTAATTTGAAAAATCTAAGTGATTTTCGAAAAAAATAATTTTGATCAAGTAAAATTAAATTAATTAAAATTAATATGATATTTTTGGAAATTAACTCTCAAGTTAGACAATTGGCCTAATGAGTAATTGAACTATTCCAAAAATAATATTATTTTAATAGTTTAATATTAAATTTAATTTAATTTTAATAGTATTTTATTAATTTAATATTAAAATTGTTATCTTAATATTAAATTTAATTTAATGTTTATCTTGTAGATAAACATTTTATTATTTTAATAAGATTTAAAATTAAATTTAATCAAATATTTATCTTGATAAATATTATGTTAATTTAATATTAAAATGATTAAGTTTAATCATAGTTAAATTCTATAAACTCTCCCTATATAAAGAGAGTCTTGGGTCATTATTTTGGGAGAACACATACACTTGAATTTAAGAGAAAGTTGTAGAGAGAAAATTCTTTGAAGATATTATTTAAGAAAATCTCTAAGAGATTTTTTATTTACAACTTGACCCAAAAGTTTAGAGAAATTATGAAATTACCCCATTGGTAATTTAGTGAAAATTTTTTGATTCGAAGCTAGCCCACACTCGACAGACGTGAGCTTAAGGATAGCAGAGAAGACTACTCGATTGAAGTGCTCATCCTAGACGAATCGAAAAGGTACAATTTTGGTTAAGTGTTTATTACTTTAGATATCAAAACCAAAGATCTTGTTTTGGAAATTTTTTTAAAAACTCTAATTTTCCTAAATTTATATTCCGCTACTTTTTTTTAAACCGTTTTTTTCCAACAATTGGTACGAGAGCGAAGTTGTGATCTATCTATAAGTATAAATAGAGTCAAAATAAATTTCTCTTCTTCTTGAATTATATGATTACATAGAATGCGATATTCTTTTGATCTTATGCATGTTTTGAGTTATATATGGGAACGGATGCAAAATTATATATTTGTTATATAATTGTTTTTTATTGTTGAGGTTATGGTTTTTAAGAAATAGACCGTGGACTTTTTTATTTAAAAAAAATTCATTGAATTCTTGTGAGCTGGAAACAGACATAGGACTTAAATGTAATTTTTCCAAAAGGCATCCATGATGAGGAAAATATGTATTTTATTTTCTAGAAATATAACAATGGAAACCTTGGCTGACGATTTTATTTTAGTTACCTATCTCCATGTATATCTGTTTTATAATTATTTATAGTATTTATATTATGTAATGTTATAATTTTGATATATATTTGAAATTATCCACAATTGATCGATTAAAAAATAAGAAGTGTGGTAATGAGAAAATACATATGTTGTTTTGTTCTATTCACTTCTTTAGGTTATTCGATAATTGTGAGAAGTGTGATAATGAGAAGGTGTGTAACACCCCATGCCCGGTCCGGTCGTCGGACCCGAGTAGGTGGTTATTACAATGACAAACTTTCACTTTTCATCACTTAAAACCCTTGTAATAATGTTAAACAATGTCTAATATGCATCCGTGTAAGAAATTTTGGGTTTTAGAAACATTCACGTTCATTTCGAATTAAAAACAATATTTTAAGACATTTAATTGTTTTCTACCAATACTTGATTAATTGGGTATCGATAGAAGTCAAGACAGTAAGCATGGAAAAAGGGCTGCAATTTTCTACCAATATAAGTGTAAGTTCTACCGATACAAGTATGGGAACTACCAATACAGCCCATACTTTTACCGGTATAACAAGTTCCAAAGAGCAAAGTAAGTTTTGCCTTGCAACTTCTATCGATACAAGTGAAACGGCTACTAAAACTACAAACAACTACCAATACTTAGAAACCCTTTACCGATACCAAATAAGTCAATAGCTGAAATTCATCTTGCCCTGTACTTCTACCAATATTCACCAAAGTTCAATCGGTAGAAGTACACATACTTCTTAAAATTATAAGTTTCATAGATTTTCCAAATACCAAACAATTACATCATTTTTCAAAACACCATTCCGACCATGAAAATACCAAATAGACATATTACTTAATCCTATTCGAAATAACGTATTTGCGAATCCTATACATGCCAAATATAGCCTAAGATGAGTAACTGAAAACTACCAAAATAATGGTTGGATAGGTGATGACGCTCCTATGATCCCAAAATGATCAAGTTTTCCAATGATCTACAAGAACATGGAAATCAACTACATAAGCATATAATGCTTAGTAATTTCATAACCAAAAATCAACTTCCAAAATACATAACTCACAAGAAATGCTATTCCCATTCCTTTTTATATATTCCCGTATACCAAATTTATCTTCTCAACATTTTCATGTATTCAATCTTGCATTGTACATTGTATACAAACATGTATTTCTACATTACTAGCATGTTTTGCTACTTGAGTACCCGTTTGATCTTGGAAAATACATGGGTCATAACTGTATCGTTTTCACACTAAGTGTGCATGTAATATCTCTGTATCATGTATTGCTCACACGAGCTATGAAATGGGCGTGCTCACACGAGCTGTGGGTCGAGATGTTAGGTTATATGATGATACTCACACGAGCTGTGGAGAATTCGTAATAAATGCCCGGATCTCAGCTATCGATAGGACAACTAAGACCAGCACCCATGTAACCTGTAATGCTCACACAAGCTGTGAAGTGGGCCTACTCAAACGAGCTGTAGGTCGAGATGTTAGGCTACACGATACTGCTTACACGAGTTATGGAGAATCCGCAGTAAATGCTAGGTCTCAGCCATCGGTAGGACATCTAAGACCAGCACCCATATAACCTGTAAATCCTGAAATCAGGTCATTTAAATCCCAATATTTCCTTAGAATCCGACGATTTATATCTATATATCCATGTCATTCCATATCATGGTATCACCACATCAATATTTCTTCATCAATCATAAACAAACAACCAAACATAATACTTGCAAATTATGTATATATATATAATCAACTTAATAAAGTAAGTTACGAACTTACCTCTGCTAATACAAAAGTATAAAAGGAGTCGTTTATTACTTTGCAACCTTGTCCTTTCCTTGACTCGAACCCAATTGTGAAGTGTCTTGATCTAGACAATCATTTATCCATTCAATCATTGAATATTTCATTTAGTAACTAAAATAAAGATGAAATCTTTGTTATGGTAACTTTACAAAATTACCCACTTCACTTTAACTTTTGTGTTATTTAATCCTTCGTTTATGAGTTCAACATTTTACTCATATTTAAACACAAGCCCAAAATAATATACTTTTGACATACATTTATTCAAACCCCATGTTTTCTACTAATTCATGTGTAACCATTGTATTTCTACCCATTTCATACATAGGTCTTTAAACCCAAGTCATCCAACTTGTTTAGCATAACTTTCATATATGAGACTTATAACTTAAGAGTTTAACTACAAAACCATCAAAACTTCTCACCTTATTCATGGTAAGTCTATATTCTTTTAACAATGTTCAAAACCAACACCCGAGTTAGCTAAACTAAGTTAATACAAACTTAAAGACATGAAAACCTTCAAAACTAACCTTGAGAGCTCACAAACTTTAAGAAGATACTCCACCAAGCTATTCTTCTCTTATCAATGGTGTATTCCCATTGAAGAAGAAGAAGGAAAAAGATAATTATATTTTCTTCTTTTCTTAATTGATTTTAAAAGCTTAAAAATTTTCACTCTTTATTTTCACTACTCACATTCTTCTTGTATTTTTAATTCAAATTTTCCATCTAAAATATACTATAAGTGTGGAGTGTTGCCGTCCTTTTCTATAGAGATGGCTTAATTGCCCTAATGACCCCTTCAATGCCTCATCTTGACATTGTTGGGTAATTCAAGTTTTAAAGGTTCCATTTTTAATTCTCTTTCCATGTAGTCCTTTGGCTTAATTTATCATTCTAGTTGTTAACATTCCTATCTAAAATTAAATATGGTCATACACATTACATCATAATTATTAAATTTAATCATATTCATTGACATCAATCATGGAAAAGTGTGGTTTCAAACCACTATTCCTGACGTCACTGATAACAGGCTGTTACAACTCTCCCCTCCTTTACATTACGATAAATACAACGTACTTCAGTGGATAATCTAAATGAGTCCCTAATCCCATAAAAAAATCAAAGTGAGCGTTTGATTCAAATATTGAGAAGAATTATTATGTCGTCTACAAATCCAATTGGGGAGATTTTTAGTCTTGGCTATTGGAGCAGTTGACTCAATGGGTAGAGACATAGATGTATTCATTGGTAGAATGATACATTGGACTGGACCCAAGATGAATTAATTTTGAATCCGTTTGTGAATTAATTCACTTGTGACATTCATGGTGTGATTTACCTAAATCCTGAGTCAGTCACTGAATGTGCTTTGATATAAGTTGAGACTTATGCTCTAAAGATGATCGAGCCCATAGTCGATATGTTGGGTACATGACTTGTATATGACATGGCTTTACTAGAAACAGTGAAATTCTTAGCTAAATTAAAGAGTTAATGATATCCTCTCATTGGTATTGTGTGGATTGATTAATATGGAAAGTGTCCACGGGTTGCTTGTTCTCGAACGAGTAATTTATCACAATCATTTGTTGACAGTGATCATATTAATCATTAAGAAGACACAATGGTGACAATGAGATAAAATAGGATTGTATTGAGTGAACGAATTTAACTCAAAGGAATCAAGGATATCATATGAGGGTAACACACACATGACAAGTCATTGGACAAAGTAGCTGGATGAATTGCTTTCGTAAAGAGTATACAATAAGGAGTTTTCAATCATGGTACTTCTCGTGGACTGATTCCATGATTAAGTAATTGCGAATTATCAGAACAATGTTTTGGACATAATTTCAATTACTAGAGCCTAATTGTATATGTCTTATTGGTCCCTCTGCTAGCTCAATAAAAGCTCGATCAGACTATATTGAATAAGAAGAAAATTCTATGACTTTTGAAATAATTTAATTGATTCGATTTATTCGATGTGGAATTACTTTAGGCGGTCATGAGAATTGTTCAACTATAGAATTTGATTAAAGAATCATCTTGAAAAATTAATTTTGAAAATCTAAGTGATTTTTGAAAAATTAATTTTGATCAAGTAAAATTAAATTAATCAAGTTAATTAAAATTAATATGATATTTTTGGAAATTAATTTTTAAATAAAACAATTGGTCCAATAGGTAATTGAACTTGAAAAGTGTACTATTCCAAAATAATATTATTTTAATAATTTAATACTTATTTTAATAGTATTTTATTAATTTAATATTAAAGTGATTATCTTAATATTAAATTTAATTTAATATTTATCTTGATAAACATTTTATTATTTTAATAAAATTATGTATTTTATTTTCTAGAAATAAAACCATAGAAACCTTGGCTGACAATTTTATTTTAATTACATATCTCCCTATATATTTGTTTTATAATTATTTATAATATTTATATTATAAAATGTTATAATTGTGATATATATGAGATTATCCATAGCTGATCGATTAAAAAATAAGATGTGTGGTAATGAGAAAATACATGTGTTGTATTGTTCTATTCACTTCTTTAGGTTATTCGATAATTATGAGAAGTGTGGTAATAAGAAGGTGCATGTTTAGGATTGACTATGACTAGGAAAGACTTGATTTTTAAGCTGTCAAATTAGACTCATCTCTTTTTCCTGGGACCTACCTAGTGCACGGTTCACATTTACTTCTTTGGTTTTTCCCTTAAAAGAAAAACCATGGAGAATCAAAATTATTTATTTTGATGATTGATTGATTTTTGTGAATGAATATTATAAAATTTCCAGCCATGCATATATTGGGAAGCATGTCTTTTAGATTAGGTAAGAATGCCACTAGGACTATTTTATGATCATTCTTGACATTTGGGATAAAAAACCTTGCATGTTTTTTAAAATATTGAGTGGAAGAAGGTCCTTGAACAAGACCTACGACCTCCATTGATAGTACCTATGTGATAGCATGATAAAGTTTCTAGCCAGTTCCTACCCTGGCCGTACCCCAAGGTAAACTTTATTATGTGGGTTCACTAGATGAGATTTCCTTTTAAAGGACAACTAGTCATACATGACTTTCAGAGAGATTGTCCCAAGATGACTCACAAATGAAAGCATGTCCATGATGTGTGTTGAGTAAATGGTTACACACTCAAGATCATCTCTTATTAAATAGTTTCTTAAGAAATGATATTTAAGCTAGAGATGATGGCCAAACATTAAACAGTCATTAGTTCATGTGGAGTCTTGAGAATTAAGATTTACGAACTGATCGGATGTAATTCGTCTTCTTGGTAGTTAATCATGGGACCCTAATACGACATGGTTGATGGATGTAAGAATGATCGTAGCAATGGAAAATTGTTTTTTCAAGGTTTTAATACAAGATGCATGCATCATACTGCATTCTTGATATGTTGCTAAAATGGAAAATAATTGCTTAATACAAAGATAGTAATTAGTGAATCTTTATTTTTTTCAGTTCAAACATGTCTCCTACTCCTCTCATTAGCATTCTCACTGAGAATAAATTAAATGGGGATAACTTTCGAGAATGGGAACGAAAATTGTTAATAGTTCTCAGCTGTGAGAAACACAAATTCGTTCTTGACGAAACATCCCCTCTTAAAGCTCTACCCAAAGCGATAAATCGCTGGAGAGATTCTAAGTTGATTGCTCGATTTTATATGTTAGTGAGCATGAGTAGTGTGTTGCAAAAGCAACACAAGAATTTACATACCGCCAAAGAGATCATGACAAATTTGGAGGATTTACTCGAAGGCCAAGTCTCATTGGCTCGACAATCCGCTATTACAAATTTGATACACTCTCAAGAAAAACCCGACACTCCTGTCAAAGAACATATGCTTAAGCTTATGGGATTCTTTGCAGAAGAGGAGGAAAATGGGGCTAAACTAGACATGAACACTCAAATTGAAATAGTGTTCAAATTCTTAACCAAAAAGTTTGCTGGTTTATGGCCACTTATAACTTGGGGAATAAGGTGCTCACCTTGACTTAGCTTATGAAGGAATTACAATCCTATGAGTTGATGCTGAATGGTGGTAAGTCGGTTTAGGAGAAACTTGAAGCAAACTTAGTTATGGGCCCCTCATCCTCTAAGGGGAAGCAAAAAGCTAAGGGAAAGAAGAAACTGACTATGTCTTCGGTTTCACCTCGTGTGGATAGGAAGAAGGCTAAGAAGTCAAAAGATTCTAAAAAAATCAAATGTTTCTTCTACAACAAGAAAGGGCATTTTAGATAAAATTGTAAGGAGTATCTAGATAATCTAGATGAAAAGGGAAAAATGTATGAAACTCTTTGTGATTGAAACTTGCTTAGTGGAAGAATCAATTCACAACTAGGTTATTGATTTTGGAGCCACTAACCATGTGTATGTTTCTTTACAATGGTTCAGCGAAACAAGAAGTCTGCGTGACTAGAGCCTCTCATTACAGACTAGAGATGGAACTATGTTTCAGCCGAAGCAATGGGAGAAGTTATTTTACAGTTTGATAATTTTAGGAAGATTGTATTAAAGAACATTTTTTAGGTACCTCATTTTAAGAGGAATTTAATTTCTGTAGCATGTTTATTTTATAAAGGTTATGCCGTGAGATTCAATAAAGGGAATTTTACTCGTAGAAATCGTTCTTTAATCTGTAATGGATGGATGGAAAACAATCTCTACTTTATCAAACCAAATAACTACTCGACGCTTCAAACTAAAATAGTGAATAAAAGCTTAAAACTTCACACTCTAATGCGGATGGCACTTAAGACTTGGTATATTAACCAAGAAAAAATCACTAGAGTCGTGAAAGATGGTCCCTCAAGTATGCTTAAGTAAGTTAGTCTTCCATAATATGAATCTTGCTTGGAAGGTAAAATAACTAAGAGGTCTTTTAATGCAAAAGTTACAAGGGCCAACCAACCTTTAAAACTTGTGCACACTGATGTATGTGATCCCATGACCACCAGTGCCCGAGGAAGTTACGATTATTTTGTGACTTTTATCAATGACTATTCTTGATATTGATATGTGTATCTAATGCACCGTAAAAGTAAAACCTTTGATAAATTTCGAGAGTTTCGTGCGGAGGGGGAAAAGTAATTAAGTTTATCCATAAAGAATTTTCGGTCTGATGGAGGTGAGGAATACTTGTCTGAGGAGTTCTTAGGATACCTCATAGAGAATGAGATTTTATCCCAATTGACTGCGCTGGGTACTCCTTAGCAAAAGGACACAGCTGAGAGAAGGATTAGAACCTTTCTTGACATGGTTTGTTCAATGTTAAGCTATTCACAACTTCGTACTTCCTTTTGGGGATATGCGATATAGATAACTTGTTATATTCCGAATGATGTGCCAACTAAGTCATCTTGTTAAACACCTTATGAACTGTGGCATGAAAAGGAACCCTCTATAAATCACTTTAGAATATGGGGTTGTCTAACACACGTTCTGAATAAGGATGCAAAGAAGTTTGATGCACCGATAGAATTGTGAATGTTTGTAGTATATCCGAAAGGAACAAAGAGAGGATTATTCTACAATCTAAAAGATAATACGATTAACGTTTCTAGTCATTCTACTTTCCTTGAGGAAAGATACACAAATAACTTTAAGCCTCGAAGTAAAGTGGTACTCGAGGAACTTTCGAGAGTTGTAGAACAATCACCAAGCTCAATTCTCGAGAAAGTTGTAGAAAGACCTGCAAACGATCAACAACATAAGGGAATCCGTTGTAGTGGCAGAGTTTCATACTTCTTCATCTATGATGGTAGTATTTATAATACGGAAGCCAATCATGAGGATGAAGATCCACTCACTTATGAGGAGGCTATGTGGGATGTTGATTCCAAGCTCTTGAAATAGGTCGTGGATGCTGAGATGGATTTTATGAAATCCAATACAGTGTGGGAATTTGTAGACTTACCGGTTTGGATTAAACTCATAGTGTGTAAGTGGATCAACAGGAAGAAGAGAAATGTGAAAGGGAAAGTGGAAACGCACAAAGCTAGACTTGTAGGGAAATGCTACACATAGAAAGAAGGCTACATATAGAAAAAAGACACTGATTACGATGAGACCTTCTCTTTGATAGCCATGCTCAAGTTTATTCGCATACTCTTATCCATTATTGTTGCTCTCGATTATGAGATCTCGCAAATGAATGTCAAGAGCACATGGCTCAACTCACTGGCTATGTTGTCAAAGGAAAGGAGCAAAAAGTTTGCAAACTGCTAAGATCCATTTATGGACTTAAGCAGGAGTCCCGCTCATGGAATAAAAGATTTGATCAAACGATCAAGAATTTTGGATTTGAGTAAAATGCTGATGAACCTTGTGTTTACAAGCGTATAAAGGACAAAAAAAGGTGGTCTTTCTCATTTTGTATGTCGATGATATTTTACTTATCAAAAACGATGTAGGAGAATTGTCATCAGTTAAACTATGGTTAGCTCAACAGTTTAGCATGAAGGACTTAGGTGAAGCTAATTATATTATTGGAATTTTAATCCTTAGGGATCAAAATATTAAAACAATTACTCTATCTCAAGCTTCATACGTCGATAAGGTACTAGAACGATTTGCAATGATTGATGCGAAGCCAAGGGCCTAACCATCTGCATCAGGTTTTCATCTTTCTTTAGATTACTGTCTAAAGGCAGCGGAAGAAAGAGAACATATGAGTAAGGTTCCATATGCTTCGACAATTAGAAGCCTTATGTATGCGATTCTTTGCAAACATCCAAATATCTATTTCACAGTAGGAATGGTTAGTTGATATAAGGCGAATCTAGGTCTCAGGCATTAGCAAGCTATTAAGCATATATTAAGGTATCTTAAAAGAACAAGGGATTATATGCTTTTGTATTCTAGGGAGAACTTTACTCCTATCGGATACACAAACTCAGACCTCCAAACCTATAAAGATTCAAGGAATTCGACGTCGAGAAATGTATTTGTTCTAAGCAGTGGAGCCATTGTATGGAGAATTGTAAAACAAACTTGAACTGCTGACTCTCTACTATAGAGGCTGAGTATATGGATGCTTCTGAGGCAACGAAAGAAGCAATACGGCTTCAAAAGTTCTTAACTAATCTCAAGCCGTTCTTGGTATGGAGAAAGCTATAACACTATATTGTGATAACAGTGCAATAATAGCTAATACCTAGGAAATGAGAAGTTAAAAGAGGATGAAACACATTAATCGAAAGTATCACTTGATACGAGAGGTAGTAGGCAAATGAATCGTAAATGTGATGAAAGTAGCTTCTGAAGATAACATTGCGGATTCATTTATTAAGACTCTTATAACTAGGAATTTTAACAAACACGTTGAGGGTATGAAAATGCGAAACATGACACATTTACTTCACTAGGGTAAGTGGGAGATTGTTAGGAAATGTGCCCATATTGTAGTAAACATGTATATGTTTTCTATTGATTTTTAATGATGAATAAAGAAATAAAGTTAATTTCACATTTCACTGTTATGTCTTTTGTATTTTTCGTCTTTCATATTTTTCATGCATAGAAAAATTGTGACAAACAAATATGAGCTCATTGATTGTCTAAGTTAAAACTGAAGATAAGTGGTGTTTTAAGAACGTTTACATTGCGAGAAAGACAACTAACTTCAATGGATAATCTAAATGAGTCCGTAATCTCGTAAAAGAATCAAAGTGAGCATTTCATTCAAATACTGATAAGGATTATTATGTCGTCTACAAATCTAATTGGGGAGATGACTAGTATTGGCTATCACAAGTCTTGGCTATCAGAGTAATTGATTCCATGTGTAGAGACATAGATGTATTCATTGATAGAATGATACATTGGGTTGGACCCATGATGAATTAATTCACTTGAGACGTTCACAGTGTGATTTTCCTAAATCCTGAGTTAATCACTGACCATGTGTAAACAACTCATGTGCTTTGATATAAGTGGAGGCTTATGCTCTAAAGATGATCAAGCCTATAGCCAGTATGTTGGGTACATGGCTTGTGTATGGCATGTCTTTACTAGCAACAGTGAAATTCATAGCTCAATTAAAGAGTTAATGATATCCTCTCATTGGCATTGTGTGGATTGATAAATATGGAACATGACCAGGGGTTACTTGTTCTCTAACGAGCAATTTATCATAGCCATTTGTTGACAATGATCATATTAATCATTAAGAAGACATAATGGTGACAATGAGATAAAATAGGATTGTATTGAGTGAATGAATTTAACTCAAACGAATCAAGGATATCATATGTGGGTAATACACACATGACGAGGTCATTGGGTAAAGCAGTTGGATGAATTGCTTTCGTAAAGATTATACAATAAGGAGTTTTCAATCATGGTTCTTCTTGTGGACTGACTCAATGATTAAGTAATTGCAAATTATTGGTACGATGCTTCTGGACATAATTGCAATTACTAAAGCCTAATTTTATTTCTCCAATTGGTCCCTCTGCTAGCTCAATAAAAGCTTGATCGGTCTGCATTGAATAAGAATAAAATTCTATGACTTTTGAAATAATTTAATTGAGTCGATTTATTCGATATGGAATTAAGTTAGGCGGTCGTGAGAATTGTTCAACTAGAGAATTCGATTAAAGAATTATCTTTGAAAAATTAATTTTGAAAATCTAAGTGACTTTTGAAAAATTAATTTTGATCAAGTAAAATTAAATTAATAAAATTAATTAAAATTAATATGATATTTTTTGAAATTAATTTTCAAGTCAAACAATTGGCCTGTGAGGAGAAGCTCAAGAAAAGGCTTTTCAAGCCTTAAAGGATAAGTTATGTTCTGCTTTGGTTCTTAAATTACCTGATTTTTCTGATACTTCTGAACTTGAATGTGATGCTTCAGATATTGGAATTGGTGCAATGTTGATGCAAGACAAGAGGCCAATTGCATATTTTAGTGAAAAACTGAATGGGGCATAATTAAACTACTCAACTTATGACAAGGTGTTGCTTGCATTAATTCGGGCTCTACAAGTTTGGCAACATTACTTGCTGCCAAATGAGTTCGTTATCCATACGGATCATGAATCCTTAAAATGGTTAAAAGGACAAGGTAAGTTGAGCAAGAGACACGCTCGATGGTTAGAATTCATAAAGACATTCCCATATGTACTTAAGTACAAAATAAGTAGAGAAAATGTAGTTGTTGATGCCTTATCTCGTACATATTCTTTGATAACTACATTAAATGCTAAAGTCTTAGGGTTTGAAAATATAATGGATTTATACTTAAATGATATTGATTTTGCAAATATTTTTTCTAATTGTGAGCATGGTGCCTTTAAAAAGTTTTATCTTGTAGATGGGTTTCTTTTTTGCCTAAATAGGTTATGTGTTCCACAATGTTCCATGTGGGAGTTATTAATTTGTGAAGAACATAGTGGAGACTTAATGGGGCACTTCGGTGCCGCCAAAATACTAGGTATTCTACAAAAACATTTTTATTGGCCGCAGATGAAAAAGGACGTTGAAAAGGTATGTTTTCAATGTATTGCTTGTAAACAAGAAAAATCTAAGGTAATGCCTCATGGACTTTATACTCCTTTGTCGATTCCTTCTTCGCCATGGGTAGACTTATACATGTATTTCATTCTTGTTTTGCCAAGAACTAAAAAGGATCGAGATAGTATCTTTGTTGTTGTTGACAGGTTTTCAAAGATAACTCACTTCATTCCTTGTCACAAAACAGATGATATTACACATATGGCTAACTTAGTCTTTAGAGAAGTGGTACGCCTACATGGGATACCCTGCACCATTTTATCTGACAGAGATGTAAAGTTCCTAAGCCACTTTTGGAAAGTTTTGTGAGGTAAGCTTGGTACTAAATTATTATATTATACTACATGTCATCCCCAAAATCGATGGAGAAACTAAGGTAGTCAATTGAGTTTTAGGTACTTTACTACGAGCTGTTGTGGGAAATAACCTTAAAAATTGGGAAGAATGTTTTCCATTTGTTGAATTTGCATATAACCGATCTATTCACTCTACTACTAGTTATTCCCCATTTGAACTTGTTTATGGTTTTAATCCATTAATTGTACTTGATCTTGCACCATTGTCTATAGAACACATTTCTAGTTCAAATGGTGAGAACAAAGCTGAATTGGTGAAATCCATGCACGAGAAAGCAAGACAACAAATCACCAAAACCAATGAAGCGAATGCCAACAAAGCTAACAAGGGTTGAAAATAGATTATCTTTGAACCCGATGATTAGGCTTGGGTCTGTATGAGAAAATAACAATTTTCGACTAAGCTCAAGACAAAATTGAACCCAGGTGAGGCTGGACCTTTTCAAGTACTCAAGCGCATTAGTGATAATGCATATCAAATCGATCTTCTCGGTGAGTATAATGTTAGTGCCACTTTTATTGTCACTAACCTTTCTCCTTTTGAAATTGTAGATTCGAGGACGAATCCTTTTATGAAAGGGGGGAACAATACAAGCAACTCAGTCCAATTCAAAGGCCATAATAGCGATGTTTATGTTTCCTCAAAGACCAACCACAAGATCCAAATCTAAGCAGCTAAAGTAAAAAATCCATTTATTTGTTCAAGACTTTATCACGAAAAACATTCGAAAAGAAGAGTTGAAACTTCAAGACAATGGATTTTGAAGAGTGGATGAAATAGAAGGGACTAATTTTGTTCGTGGGCACAAACTCTCAATATATGATGACAAGCTCATGTGGAAAATATTAACAAGCTTAGGCGTTTCCCTTCAAGGACCCCAATCTACCCTATAAGCTTAAGCGTTACATATTGAGTTTGAGTTTTAGGCTTAATTTTTAATATATATGAGTCTAATATTGTGTTTATTTGCTCTTCTTATTTT
Organism: Kokia cookei; assembly: GCA_039519145.1. Lineage (NCBI taxonomy): Eukaryota > Viridiplantae > Streptophyta > Magnoliopsida > Malvales > Malvaceae > Kokia > Kokia cookei. The sequence goes on along the minus strand of CM076904.1, from coordinate 10,348,348 downwards.
ATTATTCATTATTAAGTAGTTTAAGTTATTTAAGAGTTTTATGTCAACAATAAAGTTTAGTTTAAACTACTTCTTATTTAGATTAATTAGAGTTCTAGTTTACTTAAGAGTTTTATTTAGATTTATTTAGCTAGCCTATATAAAGACTTCTTCATTGTTTTATTAAGAAGACAATTAATTTTTCATTAATAAAGTTTTCAACTCTGGGAGTTTATTTCTGTGTAATATTTTTTTTCTTGTGATTTTTAGAAGTAGTTTTCTTCTCAATTTTCTTCAAGGAGTCGTGGGAATCCCTTCTTTGCCCTTCAATTTCCCAGGAATTATTTCTTGGAGGGTTGATTAGAATCATTAGTTGAGTTTGCTGGGATTTAAATCTCAAAGGGTTCAATTGGACACTTATCTTTCTATCCATCATATTCATCGGTTTACTCATTTTGTCTTCCACTTTGAATTTCGTCTTTTATATATTTATTTATTATTTTGAATATTTATCATTAGTTTATTCAATTTTTTATCTTAGTGTTTTCGTTTTCATTAATTTCTAAGTTTGATTATTTCTTCTTTTCAGATTAGAACCAAATATTTACTTCTTCGAGTCAAATAACTAGAATTTAATCCTTTTCCCGCTTCCTCCATTCCAATTTCGTATCACAACATATTTTTCATCACCAAATTGTTTAATTTTGCATTTCATAAATATTCGCATATACAATCCCTATGGATACGATAACTCAACATACTTGTCACTTTATTGCTTGATACGATTGTGTACACTTGCACATTTTCGTCGTTCCAAGTTTTTGACATCGTTACGAGGGACTGTTTAAAAGACATTATTTGTGAAATTGTTAATTTTGCATTTTGGTCTTTTTTTATTTAATTTTAATTTCATTATTTTCTATGCTTGTTCCAAGTGTTTATTAGTATGGATCAAATTATTGACTTACTCCCCGTAGATATTGAAATAGAAAGGACTGTTTGATAAAAAAAAAACAAGCAACTCAAAGAAGGACTGAAGAGATAAACTTTGAAAACCAAGACCAAGGAAATTGAGCGAATCATGCTCAAAATTCTATCCTTATTAATGATGGTAGGGATAGAGCTCTTAGACAATATGTCGTGCCATTATTTCATTAGCTTAATCGAGGTATTAGGAGACCAGAAATCAAGGCACAATAGTTCGAGCTAAAGCAGTTATGTTCCGGATGCTTCAGACAGTGGGCCAGTTTAATGGAATGCCTACTAAAGATCCTTACCTTCTCCTCAGATTGTTTACGGAGGTGTGTAATTCCTTCATGTTAGCCAGAGTACCCAAAGAAGATCTGAGATTAAAGTCGTTACCACATGGAAAGAGTTAGCAAAACATTTCTTATGAAATATTTCTCACCTAGAAAGAATGCTAAGTTACAGATTGAGATCACTACCTTTCAACATATGGATGACGAGTCCTTGCATGAGGCATGGGAAAGATTTAAAGAACTATTATGAAAATGCTCTCATCATGGAATTCGCATTACATCTAGTTAGAGACTTTTTATAATGGTCTCAATGCTCGCACGAGGATGGTAGTAGATGTTTTTGCCAATGATGTTCTTCTTTCTAAGTCTTATCACGAGGCTTATGAAATTATTGAGACAATTTCTAGCAATAATTACTAGTGGCCAACCAATCCAACAGCTTCAAGACGAGTCGTAGGAGTACATGAAGTGGATGCCCTCATTTCACTTGCAGGTCAAGTATCTTCGATATCCTCAATGCTTATAGTTTTTACTACTTACGGGTTTAATAATGTTGTAGCTCAACCACCTAATCAATTTGAAAATATAGCCTATGCTTATTATGGGGATGAACATTGTTTGAAGATTGCCCATCTAACTAAAATTTGTTTATTATATGGCAACCAAAACTAGAATAGAGGTAGAAAAGGACAACAATCCAAATTTTATAACCCATTGGCTAAACCATCCGAATTTCTTTTGAAGTAACCAAAGGGTTAGACCTAGTAACACTTGTGCACAACCAAGATCAACCCAACCTCCTGAATTTGGCCAACAAGTTCAGAAACCAACACAAGCTAAACTTTTCAATGGTTTAGAAAACTTGTTGAAGGCATACATAGCATAAAATGATGTCTTAATCTAAAGCCAAACAACCACATTGAAAAATCTAGAGAACCAAATGGGCCAGCTTGCTACTGAACTTAGGAACCGGCCACAAGGTACTTTTTCCAGTGATACGTAGAATCTAATACATTTGGGGAAATGACATTGTAAAGCATTGACACTATGAAGCGAAAAGATGTTAGAGCCCAATACTATCAATGTTGAAGAGGAGCCGATTGACGTCAAAATAAAGTGGAAGTTCAACCAAGTGTTGAAATTCTAGCTTCACTAGAACCAGAATTTGTAAATTCTGATAAGGTATCATCGAAACTAGTAAATTATGATAAACTAATATCTGTTAGATGTTAAAAACCTGCCACAGTAGACAAATTGTCGACTGTAAGTAAAGAATCCTCCACCACCTACCCTCAAAGACTTTAGAAGCAAAAATAGGAAGTCTAGTTGAAGAAATTCCTAGACGTACTCAAACAACTTCATATCAACATTTAGTTAGTAGAAGCTTTTGAACAAATTCCAAACTACGTCAAATTCATGAAGGATATTCTGTCTAAAGAGAGAAGACTTGGAAATTTGAGATGTTAGCTCTGACAAAGTAATGCAGTGCACCTACAAGATAAACTATCCCTAAAGATGAAGGATCCTGGATGTTTTACCGTACCTTACCTCATTGGAGCATCTTATTGTGGTACGGCGTTATGTGATTTGGATGCAATCATCAACTTAATGCTCATGTCTATATTCAGAAAATTAGGGATAGGTGAAGTTAGACCTACTATGGTTACCTTTAGTTAGCAAATCGATCCTTAGCACATCCTAAAGGAAAAATCGAGGATGTATTAGTATGTGTAGATAAATTTATCTTTCCTATTGACTTTGTTATTTTAGACTTTGAAGCAGATAATGAGATGTCAATCATCTTATGAAGGCCTTTTCTAGCAATTGGAAAGACCCTAATTGATGTGTAAAAGGACAAGCTTACCATTAGTAAAGCACAATATTGTCACAACTTAACATCCACAAAAAAATGGGCAAGCTGAATTGACGAATAAAGAGATAAAATGTATACTCGAGAAGGTAGTTTGTCAAAATCGATGAGATTGATGATCGATGTTTTTATGACACAACAATTGTGCAAGCATACACACATCGATGTAAGTATAGTTGATAGACAAATCTATCGGATATCTATCCCTCGAGAAATGAGTTCTTGATGTCTAAATGTCGGAGCAATCAATATTGAAATTAAGTGTAATGTGAGTACTAATGTCAGTGTAATATGTCAGATATGCACACTATAATTATTTATCAATGTCCACACAATCAGAGTCAAATGTCAGGTGTTAAATGTCAATGTATTGAAAGTAAATCAAATATGTTGAGTGTTGAGTGCTGAATATTTAAATTGCATAAAATGTAAAAGTGATCAAGTGAAAAGGGTAGAAATGGTTCACTAATTCTGCTAAGTTACAATGTTAGATGCATCGACAAGGTAGAATATAGATGAATTGTCACTGCAATAAAGTTCCTTTGAGTTCTTACAAACAACAGCTCCCTATTTAATCCTGACTTAAATACCCACAATCACTCCACCTCTCGGTGCTAGCAATGATGTGTATCCAAGAACAAGTAATTGGTTCTTATCCCATCATTGAGTAGCTCTCGCCTAACCTACTTGTTAACCTAACCTATCACCGTATCTCTCGATGTTGGCACACTGCAATTTCAATCTCGTGCTTAAAGCAATTAAATCCAAGAATAAGATAAGCAATATAAAATAAGAATCAACATGATATAACATTAAAAGACACTCTCATATTCGTTTAATATCATCAAAATCCATCATCGTTTAAGAAGAATTAAAGAGTACAACGAAGCTTACTATCTCTAGACTACTAGGCCTACTCCCTAATTGTTCCTCTTGCCTTGCATCAAACACCTTCTCGTCAGAAGTGACTGTAGACTTGCTTCATCAGCTTCCTAATTCCCAGCTCAAATCTCCAAAATCACACAAAAATTGTAGAATTTAATCCCTTAGCTCTTGATGATTTCTACATTCTTTGTTCGTCTATTTATAACCTCCAAAATATTGCAAGTTTCAGCCTTCATTCCTAGATTTGGATCTAGAATTTTGTAGCTATCAAAATTAGTTAGAATACAGCAGTGCACTCACACAATTCTAGTATGTTATTTAGAGATCTGCAAATTATCGCTGTATCACTGGGCGCATTCTGAAATTATAATTACAGCGACATCTATGAAATTCTTGCATTGGTGCTTCCAGCTGTGGATTCAGCTTGATTCTACTCATTCAAGGTTTAGTTGCAATGTGACAACATCTCTTAATCGAAATTACCAATTGATCTTGTGGCTGCATTCGTCCAGTATTAAGCTTCTAGACTTAGTTCCTGCACTGACAATATTAAGACGCAAAATATCAGCTGCTTGCGTCAACATTAGTACAAAAATGGATAAAAATAATAAGAATTTAAACTAACTAACAATGATTTGGAAAATATGAAAATTAAATATAAAATGCTAATGATGCATGCTAAATGAAATACAAAAGAAACAATTAAGACACTAAATTAGGGAGAAAATCTATGTCATTTGTAATACCATCAATTGATCCAAGAGATGATGCTTTATGAGCCTACAGAACAACATACAAAACACCTTTAAGGATGTCTCCTTATCTGTTGGTTTTTGGAAAAACTTTATATAAGCAGTAGAATAGGATCGAAAGCTTTCAAGTTACGAATTTGACTTAAGGCGCTTGACCAACCTGAATGGAAAATTGTGGGCTTAATACTAAATGAATTTTTTTTTGGATTTCTCAAACCTGAAAAAAAATTGAACTTGAAGTGATTAATTCAAGAGAACAATAAAGTAAACAACAAATGAAAATTAAAAGGAGATGAAAAAATGATAGGTGGACGAAATCGAAGATAGAAGATGGAGAATGGATGGTTGAATAGGGTCCTAAGAAGCCTTTGGAACAAGAGATCCAACAACTCCCTTCAATCGATTCTAATCTCCTCGCCAAGAAAGAGTACTTGGCAAGTCAAAGTTTGAAGACAATCTCCAACAATCTAACCAGATTGTGTTGAACTTCTAAAATAAACAAGAAACAAATCTTGCAAAAAGAAACTCAAAAATTATTTTTTTTATTAATCAAAACTCACAATGTGTTCTGAAGATGGTGGATAGCACTCCTTTTTATGCTACATTGAGATTGGATAAAAGAGAAACAAATCCTAAAATTGTTGAAGATAAATGCCTACAATTTTGCCAAAAAATCCCTAAAATTGTGGAAGACAAATTTAGTCAAATAAATCCATAAATTGTGGGATAAATGCCTACACTTTAGTCAAACAAATCCTTGAAATTGTGGAAGACAACTTGACTTGACTAAGCTTATTAATTGGGCTATTAATAGATTGGGCAAAACTAAAAAACTGAAAAACTAAACTATGTCCTAAAGTGACCCAAATAGACTTCAGTTGAAACTTCAAGATGGGCTTATGGACGTCCTCATTGGTTGATTTGCATGTTGGATACGTTCGTTGCAAGATTGGACTCGTTTAAGCTCGTTAGTATGGTCCATTTCGTTACAACTCCAAAATGTGATTTCTTAGACGGAGATTCAGAATCTTTTTTTTTTTTTAATTCTTGGATCTTCATATATGATGGAATTGGGCCAAGAAAGTGAATCTTAATATCCTTTTTCCTTTGAATAAGCTTGTAAGGCCTTTTTCACAAACTCTTGGACTAGTACATTCAATCTAGACATGATTTGTTTAGCTTTCGATCTTATAATAGGGCCTTAAGGTAGAGTTAGCCCACGATGTCCATGCTCCCTTGATTGGGCCTTGATGCTCGCATCAAAGCTTGTCATTTTCCCTTGAAGCTAGAACATAGAGCTTACTAAGCTCTCTAGAAACTCAATTTGGATCTCAAACTTGCTAAAGTGAAACAAATGCTTCAACTTAATTAGTTGGAAGAATTTCAAATGTTCTCATATGAAAATACCAAATTGTTCAAGGAAAGATTAAAAAGATGACATGACAAGCACATCTGATTCTAACTACCTTCGAACGTACTCCCATTCGGTGCGTGTTTTTGGGCTTCCACAAGTATATGGGTCAGGTTATAATACAGTTTATAGAACAAAATACTTGGTAGTATTCTGAGGATCGTACCCAAAGAAGGCTTAGAGCAATAGTGCTTTATATCTCTGAAAAGAAAAGAAGTAATTAGTACTATCTTTAGGCATTATAGTATGAAAGTGAAATAAGGATTTGTGATTGTAAAACATAAAAACAAAGAAAGTAAAAGAATGAGATACGTAGATTCGATAATCAGATTTGAGGAGGTTAGGTCGCTTTAGTATGGAGTCTTCAACTATCGATTTTGGAGATTTTGCTTCAATCAACTAGTCGTTACCCTAGCAGGATCTTCCGATCTTTCACTAACATAACGAGTCAATAGAGACTACTTATCGCTAGATGTCATAGCTTGAATTGGTTTGGGGAAAAGGTTTTCACGGATAGGCAATACCAATTTTGGATTCATTCCCACCTAAATGACTTTCTAGGGTTGTCAGGCCTAGTGTTTGTTTCATGTTCTTTCTTTCCCAAATAGTTGATCCGATTGAAAATCTCTATTTATACAACAATTAAATAACCATACTTATACTCCTTAATCCCCCTCAACGAGATTAGTTCCTTATGGTTTCTTCAAACATCATAAAGACAATAATATAATTGAACATAAGATTGAATTAATGAAATGAAAAGAAACTTGAATTGTATAGTAATCTGCCGAGAAATAATTCCATGATCGTTTATGTGAAGTTACAAATCTCGTTTCTAAAACGGAAGGAAATTAACAAAGTAAAAACGAAATTAAGTTACAAGGTGTGTAAAACCCTAGTGCTAAAGGCCCTATTTATCGCCTTGGATGACTGTATTCCTTAACCCTAGGTCAACTGCCGTTCATCGTGTTTAAGTGGCATTGTAAAGACCGAAACACCCTTCACTCAATGTAGAATCTACATGCAAGGGTTGATGTTGTGACACATCAGGTCCTATGTCATGACAAAGAGGTTAATCTACTCCCTTGGTGCAATCTTATAGACGTTGTCGCGACATAGGTGATGTATGTCGTGAAAAAGAAGTCAGTTCCATGATTCTTCTAGTCTGGTCCCTTTGTTGTGACGTAGAGTAGTATATGTCGTGACATAGTGATCAGCTTTATAGTTGATTGGCTTCTAAAGGTATTTTGCACACTCACGAAGTACGTTAGCTAACCCTTAGGCCTCAATCGGCCTTAAAGACAATAAAACAAACCCTTTTGCACTTTTTTACACAATCTATTCAAAAGCAAAAAACTAAATTAAATCCTATAGAAATAAAAGGAAAATGCTTAATTTCAAGCTCCTAAAGTGTGAAAAATTGTTCAATCTCTAGGTACAGAACTAGCAGATCAAACTCTCCCACACTTAAGTCATTGCTTGTCCTCAAGCAAACACAACAAGAAAACAAAACAAAACAAAACAAAACAAGAAAAAAAAAGGAGCTTGAGTTTATATCATACAAGGATTAGACTTGTAATATCTACTCTAGGCATTATATATTTATTTATAATTTCAACATGATGAGCAAGTAACTTTACCATTCTTAAGTAAAAACATATAAGTTCAACAGTTTACAAGAAATACAAACATCAAGGTCTTATTGGTATAACTCTATCAATGTCTAATACAAGTACTTTAATTATCCTAGTACAATATAGATAATCATAATGAGATAATGTAATTTCACATTCATTTATGCATAGAGTTGTTTAAGTCACATAGGGCTTTTCGGTTTATAATATTCTGAGGCTTAGGACAAGTATGAAATTCGAAAAATAGTAAGCACAAGAGGTTACAAACACGAAAACAGTTTGACACATTGTATTATTCTCTATTCCCTCCTTTAGTGTCTCATTCCATCTCACCTCCTTATTTCTTCTTCTCTCACCTTTCATTTCTCTCCACTTAGGAAATCTCAATATATTCTATTCCCTTTAGCTAGCATATGACTATTCTTTTGTTTCTTGAGTAAGATTATTCTTCTTTTTGGTATTTTTGTGACTTTGTCACTTTTCATATATTTTCTCACTCATGAATTTTTCTCTTTTGTTTCTACTCAATTCTTTTATTTTTCATGTTTCATTGTTTTTCTATTTTTGGCTATACTAAAGTTCATATTCCATATTGATTTTCCTATTTCACTATTTGTTTTACAACCTCCACCTTAGTGTGTCCACTTACCCTCAATACATATGGTCATACATCTATTATAGTGCAAAATAGGACAAGAAAAAAGAGTATACACAAATCATCTTTTTAGGCTTAAAGGTTTGTAATGCGGTTCATCAAGAAGGGTCATTAGGCTCAAAGATAGGTACTATATGGTAATTCAAAATAGGGTTTTTTGCTTTTTAGCTCTAGATGTATCCAAAAAATGCCTTAGGTCATCCCTAAACACCTCAATATGCACAAATTTAGTCACATAATTCAAAATTATTATCTATCATATATACTAGCATGCTTGTTTCCTCATATCATTCACATCATTTGGTACCAACAATACCTTTCTATATACACTCAGTGTAACCTATAGAACTTAATAATTTCATACTAAAAATTTTAAAAATTTCTTATCATCATGTCAAATTTATCAAAAAATAAAATAAATTGTAATCACATACTCATTTTACCTTGTTTATTAATAAAAGGCATTGCCATTATTATTTTAGTTCCTTTTTCTGTGTGTTTAAATAAACTAATTTATAATAATGTCTTGAGGATAATATGATTATTCTTAAATGGTCCTTAGTCAAGTATTATTGTGGGATTGGACAACAATAATGCATTGAGACTAATATGTAGTTGATTGATGACAAAGTGTTGTCATTGACATAGGGATGTCAAAATAATACATGAGTATGTGTTAGAGAACGACATATTGGATTGACCCGTTATGAGTATATTTATTGGATTATTGTGTAATAGTTACGACATTACTCACAGTGATAAACTATGTATACAATCCTTAGACTTGAGATAATCATTGTCCCAACATAGTGAATTGTATATTTTGATACAGTCAAAAGTTTATTGTAACAAGTTTGACTATAAAGACTGATGTTGGGTATGCCACAATCTATGTAGTGGGATATGATTGATCAATATATGATTTGTCCCTCCTACATAATGGGAGCAATATCTTAGGCCACTTGATGTAGTGAGACTAGAAATGCATGGCCATGCTCAAATAAATTAATATGAGATATTCCACTTATTCGTTTATTGTAGTCTACTTCGGATATCAAGAAACATGAGATTGGATTATGCAAGTGTGACTACTTCATAACTTGTGTCCAATCTAGATATAAAGGACAAAAGGATATCATACATGCAAATTTATCATAGAAAGGTTATGTCAAACCACGACTTCTTGTAACATGGGTAGCAATGATGCATTGCTAGATGCCACTCATTGCTTGTAACGTTAGAATTGTTCTAGTATTACTACCAATGTTACAAAAACCTACAAGGTCACACCCAACGGTTGGAACGAACAAAATCTTAACACAGTTGGTATTAAATTTAACTGTCATGAGAATTAAATTAATTATTGAATTAAATTAATTTGATAGTTAAATTGTTGACACATTTTATGTACAAATTTGTTGTACAATAATAGAGAAAAAAGTTAAAATAAATGAATAAATTTGATTCATATCAAATATTAACTATGTATTATTTACCGAAATTATTAGTTATAATAATAATTTCGGTTAAACATAAAATATGAAATTAATGTCCTTTTAGGAAGGATATAAATTAAAACAAAGAAGCTTATATCTTTTTGGAAAAGGTATATTGTTTTAATATTTCCATATTTCTCAAAGGGGGTAGTATTCCATTTTTGTATTTGATATGAAAAAAACATAGGTCTAGCAGCCTTCAAAAATTTCTTTTTGGAATTCTCACTAAAACATTTAGGGAGAATTTCCTGTTCGTTCTTTATCGGTTGAACTACGTAGAGGCCGGAACGATTTTGTTGCGGCTTGGATTGGCAACGTTCAAAGGAAGATTTCCACAACATCATTTCCAAGGGTTTTCCAGAGTTTGAAAGGTGTATTTTTGAACCATTCCTTCCCGATTTATACCTCGTACATGGATTTGGGGTTAGGGATCGCTAGAATAATTACTGGTGACCCAACACCAATCACTTGTATTTCTACAAGCTCAAGCACACATCAAAGCAAAAATAAAAATGCTAAAAAATAAAAACTAAATGCAATAATTCCTATGTTACCCACACAATATAGATAACACATTGTCCTCAATGTGTGGCCCCTAAAAAGTAAGGAACGAAGTTACAAGATTGATCATGAAAACTCCTCTTCTAATGGTGGTTGTCCTTCTTCCTTTTTTTGTGAATAACTTGAAATGTTGTGTCTCCATAATGTGGGGTTCCTACATAAAAATTAAAGAATGTGTATGCAAAAATAAATACTATTTATAATCCTACTTATACCAATTAAATAAGTCTTAAAACAAGAATTATCCCAAAATTACAAGTCTTAAAAACAGTTCAAAATTTTCATTCATCCTCTGAGTCGGACTGAGGGTCCATTGGACCTTTGTCCTTGCTGGAGTACTTTCAGTGAGAGCTTCCATCTTGTTGTCTTGTTGGACTTCTAATCACCGGCCCTTCGGGAGTTGAGTATTGAGGCTGGAACATCACCTCGTACTCATCTTCTGTGTCAAGATCTTCTTGCTCCATATTAGCTCCTCCCAATTCATCGTCATCATTAACACCTTCTTCTTCCCCAAACATGTTTAGTGGGTGGTTTGGGGTTGGTAACTCATTCATTCTACAGGACCTGTTTCCTACATCCACCGAATCATGTCATCTAATTTCCCTTCTATGCTGCCAGCGTATCCTTTTCGAGCTTTTCATTTTAGTGATGCTAGTACTTTCACTGAAACTTAACATATTGTTTGTATACTAAATCCCCAATAATGCTTCTTGTTGGCTTCAAGAATTGCTCGTTTTCACTCATTGGCACTCCCGCCTTCTTGCATAGTGTCGTTACTAGATGGGGAAAGAAAAGACTAGCTTTCTGACTTTGTGTGCAATGCTTCATTTCCCTATAAATCCATCATCCAACACAAGTTCATTTTTTTGCAAAATACCATACAATAAAATAGCCCGAAAAGTATTAACGTTAGAGACATTTAAGGCTGATGCAATCCTTGCATCCACATTTTCGCAACAAGGAACATAATACCTTGGTTAAAATTAAAAGGCAAACTAGTATTTGTTGTATAATTCCAACTACCCCTACCCTATGTAAAAAATTTAACGATTTCTTCCATGTAAATGTTCCTAAACATACCTACATCAATCTCATTAATGTAACCTTTCTCATAGTACAGAACATTTTAAGATTCATAAATTTCTTTAGGGGTAATCAGAGCCTCTTCCCCTCTCACAGTCACTTCTTCAATAGTTGCTCCATAACCCCCTCTAATCAACTCATCTTTCAAAGATGCATAAATTTCTTAAACTATGGGGACAACAGCTTTACTTGTAGGGGTGACACAAAATTGTTCCCACTGATGGTACCTTACCATTGTCCAAATCTCCTTGTAATGGATCATAGAAGGCTTAAATCCTCGTTCTTGAATCAATGACCTCCCTTGTATAGCTAGGAACTACCTCTCCGTTTCAATATTCTCATATCAATAAGGATCCGAGACTTCTTGGGTTTGCTAGGCAGTGGTTTTCTTGCTCTTTCTTGGACGCATTATATCCTTCAAATATTGAGTAGATATGAATAGTAATGAATGAAACAGTAAGAGGTTAGAGATACCTTTACTTTGATCTTGTGCCATGCCGAGTGGATGAAATCAAGCCTTGGATTGCTAAAATGAATCCTTCTTTGGTTAGTGGAAGACATGGGAGTTTTAGGTTTAGGGAGCAAAAAGATAGAGGATTTAAGGAGTTTTGGAAAGTTTTTGAAGTGTTTAGTGTTATGAAATAAGTTTAGTTTAAGTTTATATATATATATATGCGGTGTGAAAGATTAGGGTTTAGGGTTAGAAATCGGGTAAAATGTGGGTTAAACACCGGGTTGCATAATTAGGTCGGGTCAACCCTACTAAAATTGTAGAGGATATCGTGACGTAGGCAATATGTGTCATGACAAACTCTTTGTCGCGACATAGACCTCCCTATGCCGCTACAAACTAGTCAGTATTGAAAATTTTGTATTTTGACCCCTTTGTCACAACAGACAAGGGGGTATGTCGCGTCATAGCATTGTTAGAAGTCTTTAGGGTGTATTGGTTTCTTTTTCGCGATGTAGGTTAGCTATGTCGCAACAAACACATAAATTTCACCTGGGTTACCCTAAAATGAGAACAAAACAAAGTTAGTATGTTAGTATATATATAAAAGTAAAAATATGTATTAATGTTTGTCAGAATTGTCTGATAAGGTAGTTAGTATGCATTTTGTCACTCTGGAATAGTTTTTTCTATCATTGTTAGTCTAGTAGTCATCATTCCAAGCTATCCTTTGGAATTTATCTCTTTCCTGGAATTTTCCTTTTTGTCTTGCATTAGTAACCGTCAAATCTTTCCTTCGGTCATATTTGTCGATGACAACCATGAATTTATGCCACCACTTGATCTTGTGACTGCTTTCATTATTGGGTCAACTACAGAATTTGTAAACCCATGTGTGGTGCCCTAATAGCTGCTCGATTACTTCGTTCAATAAAAATGGTTTTCTTTCTGGGTTTTCTCTTAATTGTATTTGTGTTACTGCAGTTGTCTCCTTCCATCCACAAACGACATCACATATTCCCATGAATGATGGTTCATGAGACCATTGCAAGGGTTGGACTCTCCACTGACTTGCTTCCTTCTTCTGTGAGGACTTTATTATTCTAACATCCTAAAACTGAGGTGTTGGCTCATAAATGTAGATTTTCCTTATTATCTGGAAAATTCCAATATTATTAATTTCTTTGGGGATCTGATTCAATAGCAAAATATTGTACATTATAGCCATTTCCCATCCGAAACCTAGTTCTTGAATCATAGAATCTTCAATTGTCAATATTTTTTATGTGTTTGTCCTTCTCGATGATTAATTGAAGACCCATGCTTTGTAAGTAGAAAACATCACTTGGAGCCAAAGGAATTACTTCTTCACTGGATTGAGATTCGTTTTCAATTCTCATAATATGTTCGATTTCCTCTTCTACTAATGACTCTTTCGTTTACTCAACAGTATGTTTAACAGATTCCTTGGAAGTTTCCTTGTCTTGTTTTGCACATGGCTTCTCCTCTTAAAATTGTTCCTTTTGTTCAGGTTGTACATGTAGTTGTTTGTATGTTTCGTTACAGGTTGTTCATGGACTGGGATCTCTTCTCGAAGTTGACTTAACTCGAGCATCAATAACCTCTTATTTTCCTGTATTTCCAAATCACAGTATCCATCTTCATATATGTCGTTGATAGCATTAGAAATGACACCTATTTTCTCCCTAAATTTGTGTATTAATTGTCTCTTTTGTAGCATATTTAGTATGCATGATAGGCATTTCATACTTAGTATTTATATTCTCTAACTCATTGTTGTTTGGCTTAAATTCTCGTTATTTTATCTCTTCTATGCACTAATGTCGGCGTATGCAGAATATGTTCACAATTGTCAGTGTAGGGATCCATCTCAGAAGATTGATGCTAGAAAGAATGTAGAATGCAGCCACAAGTTAGCTTGGAATTACGGCTAGAGATGTCACCACATAGAAACCTTTACTTTGTATGGGTGAATTCACGCTGTAAACACACTTGGAAGCACCAGCGCAGGGGGAACACATTGTCATCGCAATTAAAGGTTCCAGATTACGCCTAGCAATGTCACGACAACCTGCATATTTAAGAAGAAAACACACCAGATTTGTGTGAGTGCACAGCTAGATTTTAACAAACTTTGATAGCTATAAAAGGAGCTAGATTTGAGAGGAAATGAGGTTTACAAATTCTTGAAGCCTATAAATAGAGGAAAGAAGAAGGAGAGGGATATCAAGAGGTAAAGGAATTAATTCGGCAAATACTTTGAGTTTTTCAAGCTTTATGCTGGAGTCTGGTGAGCTGATCGATTAGGCGAGCAACAACTTCTAATGAGAAGTGCTTGGTGTGATACAAGTGAAACAATTAAGAGATAATCCTAGTAGCTTAGGGATAGTATGCTTCGATTTATCTGTTAATTCCTCTTTTAATGATGATGAATTCTATTGACATTTGATTGTATATGAGAATATCTTTCAATGTAGATTACTTTGATTCAAACTTAATTATTCTCATTTGTTTATTCTTGGATTTAATTGCTTGACCACGAGAGTGTAATTACAGTCTACCGACACTAAGAGGTGCGGTGACAAGTTAGATTAACAAGCAAGTCAATGAGAGCTGCTTGAGACTAGAAGGGATTCTGTCACTTGTTCTTAACTGTAAAGTATTGCCAGCACTGGGAGGTGTGGCAATTGTGAGCGCTTGAGTCTTGATTAAACGAATAGTTGTTATTGGTGTGATTTCATTGGAACCTTATTACGGTGACAATTCATCTACACCATACCTTGTCATCACATTTAGCGTTGCTACTTAGTGAAATTAGTGATCCCTCCAATCGTTTACACTTTGATTATTTTAAATGTGCAATTCTGATTTAATTGCGTTGACATCCTTACTAGCATTTTCCCTAATCTTAGCTTTAGTTGCTTCGACAGTTTAAACATCAAGAACTCCTTCCTTGTGGGATCGATATTCGATAGAACCAATCTATCAACTATACTTGCATCGATGTGTGTCCGCTTGCACAATTGTTGTGACGTTACAGGCCGATCAAGTTTTGGCCCCATTGTCGGGGAATGACATTTGTTTGATGTTTATTTTTGTAGTTGAAATTATTTTTTCTTACTTAATTTCTAATTTTTACTAATTTGTTTAACTTTCTTTTATTGATTTGTGTCAAAATTCTTTAGGTGTTGCATGTCCACAAGGAGAAATCCTAAGGATATTGTAAGCTTTGATCCAGAACTAGAATGAACTATTCGAAGGAGGAAGCAAGAACAAAAGAAAATGGCTGGTAATAACAACAACTTACCACCATTGCTGCCACAAGATGTAGTTCATCCAGTGCACCCACAAATAATCAATAATATACCACAAGAAGATTAAGTACAGAATAGGACAATCAGGGACTTTGTTATTCCTGTGCTTGACGATTTGCAACTAGGGGTTGTAAGGCCAACGATACAAGCTAGAAACTTCGAATTGAAACCGATGATATTTCAGATGCTCAATTTAAATGGGCAATATGCGGGCTTACCTCATGAAGATGCAAGAGAGAATCTTAAATTATTTCTGCTTATTTGTGCCTCATTTAATCAACATGGAGTTCTTGATGACGCCTTAAAAATGCAATTATTCCCTTATTCATTGTAGGGAAAAGTGAGAACATGGTTCTTGGGTTTGCTGACTGGATCCAATACATCATGTAATGCGTTAGCAACACAATTTGTTTTGAGATTCAATCCGCCGATAATGAAAGCAAGGTTATGCAATGACATCACAGCGTACCATCAGTTAGATGATGAGAACTTACATACAACATGGGAGCGTTATAAAACTCTACTTAGATGTTGCCCTATGCATGAAATTCAGCAAGAGACTCAGATCAAGATCTTTTACAACTGATTGAATGCCCAGAAAAGAAATCTTGTTAACACATCTGCAAATGGTCCCTTGTTGGATTGTACCTACACTAAAGCTGTACGAATTCTAGAGAGGATTGCACAGAATGATTATCAATACCTTATCTCTCGTTCTGCTTAGGTAAAAACTAACCATGGTGTTCTTTAGTTAGATGCTATCTTAGCCTTGAGTGCGCAGGTATCCTCTTTGGCCAACATCATAAAGAACATGAAGGGGACAAGTGATGTTTCCCCTATTCAAGTGGCACAACAGATGGATGTCCCGACATTTTCGTGTGAAATTTGCAGTAACAACCATAGTTATGAGGACTGCCCATAACATGCTTAGAATGCATTTTATGTCAACAACATCAGAGGAAATTCTTATGGTAACTCATACATTAATTCTAATCGAAATCCACAACCTTAGGGGAATCAAAATGCATCTACATATAGATATGAAAATTCCTCACAGCAAGGGAGTTATAAACAAGGGAGTTACAACAACAATTAGCAGCAGAACTATAATCAGAATTCTCAGGTATGTTCACATCCTGATCAATTGCAGGTACATAGCCAGATGCAACCACAAGCTAGAATGCAGCCACAACAGACTGTGCTGCCACATATGCAAGGAAAACATTAACAATATCAATAACAATTTTCTCAACAAAGATCAGATCCTATGGCTGCTCTTGAAGCGCTAATGTGAAAGCATAATACGTGAACTGAAGTAATCGTTCAAGGTAATTCTTCTTCTATCCGTGCGTTAAAAGCCTAGCTAGGACAGTTGTCTTCTAATATGAGTACAAGATCACCAGACACTTTGCCTTGTGATACTGAAAATCCGACGCAAAAAGGGGAAGGAACATTGCAAGACTATCATGCTGCGGAGCGAAAAGCAAACTGCTGAACCAAGCAGTAATTTCACTCAAGAAAATGTCAGCGCAACTGAACCCATGCAACAAAGAGAAGTTATATCTGAAGAGAGCCCAACAAAAATAAATGAGGAGGAGCCACTTGTAGTAAAGAGTATGCCTACAATTCACCCAACAAAGACGTCGACGCAACTGCTCATATCGATGCAACTGAATATTTTACAACATCCCACTGACAATATACCTTTGTCATTTCCATAGAGATTTAAAGAGAAAGATCATGATAAGGATTATCAGAAGTTTGTTTCTACTTTGAAGCAATTACACATTAACATACCTCTTGTAGATGCTTTTGTACAGATCCCCAACTGTAAAAAATTCATGAAAAAGTTGTTATCGAAGAAGAAAAAGTTATCCAAAATCGAGACGATTGCGCACACAAAAGTGTAGCAATGTGTTAACAAATAAGTTACCACCTAAAATGAAAGACCCTGGCAGCTTCACAATCCCATGCTCCATTGGAAATCATTATCCAAGTAAAGCTTTATGTGACCTGGGAGCTAGAATTAACCTCATGCCTTCAGGAAGTTAGGAATTGGATCGATGAAACCCACTACGGTGACATTACAACTTGCGAATAGATCTCTAGCACAACTTGAAGCCCAGATCAAAGATGTCCTTGTCCAAGTTGATAAGTTTGTGTTCCCTGTTGATTTCATAATCCTTGACTGCGAAGCAGATAAGGAGGTGCCCATCATCTTGGGTCAACCATTCTTAGTAACAGGACGCACGCACATTGACATTTTCAAGGGCGAGCTCATTATACGTCATAACGATGACCATGTTACCTTCAGTGCATTAAAGGAAGCTCCATCAAAAAGTAAAGAGCAATGTCACCACATTGACGTGCTGGACTAGATAATTATGGAAGAATTCAATGAACGAAGCTCAGTAGTTCTAGAAAAGGATGCAGTGACATCCACTGATGATATCCTAACTGAATGTGACCATAGAGCTGAGGCTAATAGTTGTAAGTTGAGACAGAATTGACAATTGGAATCCTTGGATTTGTCTAACAAGACGATCCCTGTGTTTAAACCATCAGTTGAACATGCTCCTACCTTAGAGTTAAAGCTATTGCCAATGCATCTGAAGTATGTCTTTCTGGGTGACAATGACACATTACCAGTGATTATCAGCGTAAGCCTCGACGCAATCCAAGAAGAAAAGCTCATCATAATTTTAAAGGAGCACAAAAGAGCCATTGCATGGAGTATTGCAGACATCAGAGGCATTAGTCCTTCTTTTTGCATGTAGAAAATTAGGTTGGAAGATGAGGGGAAGTAATCCATTGAGCAATAGCGGAGGCTTAATGAAAAACTGAAAGAGGTAGTGAAGAAGGAGATTATTATGTGGCTAGACGCGGGCATCATCTACCTCATTTTAAACAGCACATGGGTGAGCCCTGTCCAATGTGTACCTAAGAAGAGCGGCATCACAGTAGTGAGTAATGATAAGAACGAGCTTATCCCTACTCGCATCGCTATAGGGTGGCGAGTGTTCATGGATTATTATCGACTCAATGCGACCACAAAGAAGATCACTTCCAATTACCATTCATTGACTACATGCTGGATAGGCTAGCTAGTAAAGCCTACTATTGCTTTCTAGATGGCTATTCTGGATATAATCAAATTTTCATTACGCCAGAAGATCAAGCAAAGACCATATTCACGTGCCCATTTGGAACCTTCGCCTTCCGACGTATGCCATTTGGATTGTACAGTGCACCAGCCACATTTCAGAGGTGCTATTTTCTCGGACATGATTGAAGATTCACTGGAAGTATTCGTGGAAGATTTTTCTATATATGTACAGAACTTTGACTAATGCGTTGACAACTTGGCGAAAGTATTGAGGAGATGCAAAGACACAAATCTAGTGCTGAACTGGGAAAAATGTCATTTCATGGCAACTGAAGGCATTGTCCTTGGCCATCACATATAATGTCATGGCATTGAAGTAGACAAAGCAAAGGTAGAAATCATTGAGAAATTGCCACCACCCACCAATGTCAAAGGAATAACAAGCTTTCTTTGTTACGCTAGATTTTATAGGAGATTTATCTAAGATTTTTCCAAGATTTCCAAACCACTATGCTCATTACTGGAGAAAAATAAAAAGTTTGTGTTTGATGACGAATTTCTGAACACATTTGTCAAAATAAAGAAGCAACTAGTACAAGCTCCAGTTGTCGTCGCAATGGATTGGATGTAACCGTTTGAATTAATGTGTGATGCGAGTGACTTTGCTGTAGGAGTTGTGATGGGACAATGCAAAGAAAAGGTATTTCACTCAATTTATTATGCTAGCAAAACTTTAACTGATGCACAGGTAAACTATACAATCACAAATTATTCGTCCCTGCGTTCCTGAAGAGGAAATGACTTTCATCTTGAAACATTGCCATGATGCTACCTACGGAGGCCATTTTGATGGTATGAGGAAGGTCCTATAGTCAGGATTCTATTGGCCCACATTGTTTCATAACGCCCACAATTTTGCTCAATAATGCGATAGATGTCAACGCACTGGTTTTATATCTCGTCGCAATGAGATGCTCCAACAACCTATTATGGAGGTGGAGCTATTCGATGTCTGGGTATAGATTTCATGGGACTATTTCCAAACTCCTTTGGGAATGTGTACATTCTAGCTGCTGTTGACTATGTCTTTAAGTGGATCGAGGCAATTGCAATTCCAAAAAATGATGCTCGAACGGTGTTGAAGTTCTTCCACACTTATATCCTTACACGATTTGGAACACCGAGGGCGTTGATAAGTGATCAATGTACTCATTTTCACAACAACCAAGTGTCGACAACATTAAAAATATATGGTGTGAAGCATCGTATGGCCACCACATATCATCCACAAACAAATGGCCAAGCGAAGGTGTCCAATCGGCAAATTAAAAGTATCCTTGAGAAGGTGGTTAACCCATCTAGGAGAGATTGGTCTTTGCGATTACATGATGCATTGTGGGCGCTTCGCACCGCATATAAAACCCCGTTGGGGATGTCATCGTATCAATTAGTGTTAGGTAAATCCTGTCACCTGCCAGTTGAGCTTGAACACAAAGCTATATGGGCAATCAAGCAGGTGAACATGGACTACGATGCTGTTGGACAGAAAAGGTTGTTGGACATTGCTTAGTTGGAAGAAATTAGACGCAATGCCTATGAGAATGCTGTAATATACAAAGAAAAGACCAAGAGATGGCATGAAAATATCATCTTGCGTCGAAATTTTAATCTTAGTCAGTTAGTACTTTTTTTAATTCACGTCTAAAATTGCATCCAGGTAAATTGCGTTCAAGATGGTCAGACCCTTTTAAGGTTGTCGAAGCATTCTAAAATGGCACAGTGACAATTGAAAATATGAAGGACAGTCACCAGTTCAAGGTGAATGGCTAACGACTAAAACATTACGTGAGCCCAGATGTCAAAGAACCAAACGAGACTATTAGTCTGGTCACATTTCTTTAATGCCAACACATTTTTACATTTACTTTTATCTTTTTACTTTTACTTGTTTCCTTTAAGTCTTATGCAGGAATAAAAAATTATCTTTTTGTCAATGCATCATAAAGCACAACTTGTCGGCGCATTATATGATGACTCAGTAAAGCTTTTTCAGCAAGAATCATGTCGATTGATCTTCATCCATCCCTAACCGCTAGATCAATCAAAAGGTACGATCTACAACCTAGCATTTATTGGCTACAGACGTAATGTTTTCACTAGACAAACTACGATATTCACGTCTCTTTCCATTGAAGGTTATAAAACCCTTCTTCTGCTGACTTCCTTCTCCCTCTCACAATCGCTATTGCTACTGCACTTATCTTCTTCATCGTTCTTAAAGTTTTTTCTATAGTTTCTCTTAATCTATTTACCTAGCTATCATGGCAAGGACATGAGGCACAAAACCTCTGTCTAAAATCCCCACTGAATCTTCCGCCACCATGGTTCGGACCACAAACCAACCCCCACAAAATGAACTAGTCCTATTTCTGTCTAAGGCGGTGAAGAACCGCTATCATGACGCTATGCTTAAACGAAACTGCTACCTAGAGCAGGGTCTACAATTGTCCCCACACTAAACATTGGGGAAGCAAATCACGAGAACAATTAGTCGTTTGGGTTGGGAATTTTTCTACAACCACCCAGCCGAATATTCCCCTACCATGGTAAGGGAATTTTATGTCAATCTTGTAGACTCTGAACAGGCGTTTATTTTTGTAAAGGAGGGCTTGGTACCCTGGAGTGTTGCCCACATCAGTACTCTGTTCCGAATTGCTGAGAAGGAAGACACCCACACTGCGTTTTTGGAAGAATTGACCGATGAAGGTGCTGACCAAGTGATGAGAGACCTTTGTGTTAAAGGTGTTGTGTGGACTGGTAACAGTTAACACAACTACACAATGCACCAACGTTATCTTACAACCCAAAGCAAAGTGTGGTTTCACTTTGTTAACAGTCGCCTGCTACCTTCAGCCAATAGCACAACTGCAACACTAGATCGCATGTGCCTCCTGCACTTTATCCTTAAGGGTCACCACATCGATGTTGGCTCAATTCTCTATGACCAGATTGCTGAAGCCACTACTAAGTAGACATGTATATTACGCACCCAAGAAGAAGGACAAAGGGAAAGGAAAGAAGAAGGAAAAGCAGGAAAATGTTCCCACAGATCCTCAAGTGGGAAAAAGCTAGCTACTATTGGACAACTTGTTGATCACATGGACATGCGTCAGAGTCGTATTGTCAGCGTATTAGAGGACATGGACCACAGGCAGAATATATTTTATGCGTACACAAAGGTATGGAACGATGCAGTTGTCACCATATTAAGCAGAATGAGCCAAAGTCCATTGTCAGAATTCCTTGTCTTCCCATCTATTTTTTGATCAACCCTCTTATCCTCCGACCAGCCTACAACTGATGGTAGGCCTCAGAATGTCCCATCCTCAATAAGAATTCATATCTCCAATGACGAGGAGCGCAAGGGACATTCCAACCCCATGGAGGACTATTACAGAACAATTGTCAGCCTGTTCGAGAAGGAATTTTCGAATAGCCTTAGGGCTATCATGACAGATAGGGCGGATGTTATTGAGGAGCTACACACCTCGATTATATCTATGGGGCAAGAAGCAGAGGAAGGCGCTGACAAAGACACAACTGAGCAGGAGAAGCTTAAGGAAGAAGAAGAAGAAGAAGAGAAAGAAGAAGGAAATGAGAAGAAGAATGAAGGAAAGGAAGGGGAACCTGATGAGAAGGACCCTGAAGAAGAGAAAGAAGAGAAAAAGGATGATTCCCCGATAAATTTTGAGGCAAAAATTATCGGCACACCCACAAGTATGGGGGCATCCAGTGAAGACGTGGCACCACCTGAAGTGAGCCAGGCTGTGGCAGTTACCAGCAGTGCAGAGAATTTTAATCCTCTAGCCATTATACCCTATGTGGCATCGCTTGCCGAAGTTCATCCATCAGATGTAACTGTAGATGAGGTTGCCACCCAACCGATTGTGAAGGAGCAATTCGTTGCTCCGATTGATTCCAAGGACAAAAAGAGAAAGCGTAAGGATAAGAAAAAGAAGCGCAAATAGGAAGGCGAGCACCCAAAGAAAAAGAAGAAAGTCAAGGCAACCACTACATCGACATTTCATTGTCATTGCATTGTTATTTGTCACTACATTTTCCTGTTAGTTTATCTGCATTGTAGTTATATTTTCATTCTTATCTGTATATTATTGTCAGTGTATTAGGGACAATGCAGACATTAAGTTTGGGGGGATCTTGTGTAAAATGGAAATGTGATTGCACCCATATATTTGAAAAATTACTTGTTTCTTTAGATCAATGAAAGTACGCAAAGTTTCAACAAAAATGTAACCACATTTTTTATTTTTATGCGTAAATCATGAATTGTTTGGAATGCTGATATGTGAATTGGGTGAATATGAATGAATATTGAACCTTCTATTTGTGGATGAATGATTAAAATTGCTTTAGTAATGAACGGATAGTATCAACCCTTGAATCTTATACTAACTCACCAATTGCAGGGATATTGTACTAATAAAAGACACTCCAATATGACTGCATTGTGACTTGTCAAGGGAGAACACTCCATTGCATGCGTTAGAAAAATCATCTAGCCAAAGGTTGTCATTGCAAGAGTGTGTTTCGACGCAATTACATACCTCATAGGGTTTAATTTCACCCCATCGTTACTACCCAGGAACAAAGGTAGAGGAATGCAATGACGTCTCTCAGTCACTTATAAAAAATCACAAAAAGAAAGAAAAAGAAAGAAGAAGAAAAGAGAAAAGAAAAGAAATATATTGACATAAATACTGTATTGGTTAAGTAAGGGTTAAGATTCAAAGCATGTTACTAACATTGGTGGAGTTGCAATTTTAATTATTCATGTTTGTAAATTGTTGGCGCATTATTCTATCATGTGAATGCAATTTATATATTAGAATTCTAAACAATTTAAGTTGTTAGAATAATGATTGTGGTGACATGTTTGCTTGTGAGGTATGCTAATTTTTGTTTTCTTGAGGACAAGTAAAAACTCAAGTTTGAGGGTATGATAGCATTAGAAATGACACCTATTTTCTCCTTAAATTTGTGGATTAATTGTCTCTTTTGTAGCATATTTAACATGCATGATAGGCATTTCATACTTAGTATTTATATCTCTAACTCATTGTTGTTTGGCTTAAATTCTTGTTATTTTATCTCTTCTATGCACTAATGTCGACGTATACAGAATATGTTCATAATTGTCAACACAGGGATCCATCTCAGAAGATCGATGCTAGAAAGAATTTAAATATGCAACTACAAGTTAGCTTGGAATTGCGGCCAGAGATGTCACCATATAGAAACCTTTACTTTGTATGGGTGAACTCACGCTACAAACACACCTGGAAGCACCAGCGCAGGGAAAGAACATGTTGTCGTCCTAATTAAAGGTTCCAGATTGCTCCCAACAATGTCGCGACAACCTGCAGATTTATGAAGAACACATTAGATTTACGTGAGTGCACAGCTGGATTTTAACAAACTTTGACAGTTGTAAAAGGAGTTAGATCTGAGAGGAAATGAGGTCTACAAATTCTCGAAGCCTATAAATAGAGGAAAGAAGAAGGAGAAGGATATCAAGAGGTAAAGGAATTAACTCTGCAAATACTTTGAGTTTTTGAAGCTTTATGCTGGAGTCAGGTGAGCTAATCGATCAGGCGAGCAACAACTTCTAACGAGAAGTGCTTGGTGAAACATAAGAGGAGAAGTTAAGAGATAATCCTAGTAGCCTAGGGATAGTATGCTTCGATTTATTTGTTAATTCTTCTTTTAATGATGATGAAATCTATTGACATTTGATTGTATATGAATATCTTTCAATGTTAGATTACTTTGATACAAACTTAATTCTTCTCATCTGTTTATTCTTGGATTTAACTGCTTAACCACAAGAGTGTAATTGCAGTCTACCGACACTAGAAGGTGCGGTGACAAGTTAGATTAACAAGCTAGTCAAAGAGAGCTGCTTGAGACTAGAAGGGATTCTGTCACTTGTTCTTAAGTGTAAAGCATTGTCAGCACTGGGAGGTGTGGCAATTGTGAGCGCTTGAGTCTTGATTAAACAGATATTTGTTATTGGTGTGATTTCATTGGAACCTTATTGTGGTGACAATTCATCTACACTATACCTTGTCATCACATCTAACATTGCTACTTAGTGAAATCATTGATTCACTTCAATCCTTTACACTTGATCACACTTTTAATTTTATGCATTTAAATTCTCCAAACTTCAACAACTATTTGATTTACTTTCAGTTGCTCTGACAATTAACTTTTATAATTAAATTGACAACTTTGACTATTTTAACTGTGCAATTCTGATTTAATTACGCTGACATCCTTACTAGCATTTCCCTAATCTTTGCTTTAGTTGCTTCAACAGTTTAAACATCAAGAACTCCTTCCTCGTGGGATTGATACCCGATAGAACCAATCTATTAACTATACTTTCATCAACGTGTGTCCGCTTGCACAATTACTGTGACGTTATAGGTCGATCAGTCGTCATCATAATTGAATGCCTCATCTGAACACATATAATCGTAAGCATCCATGGGAGAGTGTAAGAAGGTTGGATGGTATCAATTAATCTAAAAAGTAGAGAATTGTCAGTATTGTTAATTCGTAGCTATATCCTAAACATTTCTTAATTATCCTTAATAACAATGCAAAAATAAAAATCACTAAGGCGTTGCCCCCTCAGCAACGACACCAACAACTTGATCCCCTCCAAACGTACTCCCGTTCGGTGTGTGTTTTCGGGCTTTCGCAAGTATACGAGTCAGGTTGTAATATAGTTTTTACAGTGAAATACTTGGTAGTATTCCGAGGATCGTACCCAAAGGAGACTTAGAGCAACAGTGGTTTATATCCATGCAAAGAAAAAAAGTAATTAGCACTATCTTTAGGGATTATAGTACGAAAGTGAAATAAGGATTTGTGATTGTAAAACATAAAAAAATAAAGTAAGAGAACGATATATGTAGACTCGATAATCAAATTTGGGGAGATTAGGTCGTTTCAATACGGAGTCTTCAACTATCAATTTTGGGGATTTTACTTCAATCAACTAGTCGTTACCCTAGTAGGATCTTTCGATCTCCCACTAACATAATAAGTCAATAGAGACTACTTATCGCTAGATGTCACAGTCTGAACTGGTTTGGGGAAAAAGTCTTCACGGATAGGCAATACTAATTTTGGGTTCGTTCCCACCTAAAAGACTTTCTAGGGTTGATAGGCCTAGTGTTTGTTTCATGTTATTCCTTTCCCAAACAACTTATTCGATTGAAAATATCTATTTATACAACAATTAAATAACCATACTTCCACTCCCTAATCCCCCACAATGAGATTAGTTCCTCATGGTTTCTTCAAGTATCATAAAGACAATAATATAATTGAACATAGGATTAAATTAATGAAATGAAAAGAAACTTTAATTATATAGCAATCTGTCGGGAAATAATTCCACGATCGTTTATGCAAAGTTACAAATCTTGTTTCTAAAACAAAAAGAAAATAACAAAGTAAAAATGAAATTAAGTTACAAGGTGTGTAAAACCCTAGTGCTAAATGCGCTATTTATAGCCTCGGACAATCGTTTTCCTCAACCCTAGGTCAGCAGTCGTTCCTCGTGTTTAAGTGGCATTGTAAAGACCAAAATACCCTTCACTCGGTGTAAAATCCGTATCCAAAGGTTAATGTCATGACAAATAAGGTCCTGTGTCACGAAAAATAGGTCACTATACACACTTGGTGCAATCGTACAAGCATAATCGCGACATAGATGATGTATGTCGCGACATAGAAGTCAATTCCATGATTCTTCAAGCCTAGTCCCTTTGTTGCAATGTAGAGCAATCTATGACGTCTTCATATTTAATTGGCTTCTAAACGTCTCCTGCACACTCACGAAGTACGTTAGCTAACCCTTAGGCCTCAATCGGCCTTAAAGATAATAAAACAAACCTTTTTGCACTTGTTACACAATTTATTCAAAAGCAGAAAACTAAATTAAATCCTATAGAAATAAAAGGAAATTGCTTAATTTAAAGCTCTTAAAGTGTGAAAAATAGTTCAATCTGTTAGGTACAAAACCAGCAGATCAGATTCCAAGAATTTGAAGCAGGTCAGCAAGTTTTGTTGTTCAATTCCAGATTAAAGTTCTTTCCAAGTAATTTAAAATCTCGTTGGTCTAGTCCATTTACTATTCATCATGTTTTCCCATACGAGATTATTGAACTTCACGGTAAGAAAGGTAATTTTAGAGTTAACACTCAATGCTTGAAACATTACTGGGGGATAGAATCGAGAGAAATAAAACCTCGCTCATTTTATCAGATTTTTCATTTTTCTTTCTTATTTTTCAAATAAATGACTTAGGTCATATTTCTAGATTATTATGTTAAAATAAATTCTATCTAGGAGATTGGAATATAAGCGAGACTGCTTGAGACCCCTCCAACCTTACTTGGGAGTTGATTTTAACATAATTTTTCGAAAAAATATTTTTTAAATGGAAAAATAAATTTTTGATTTGCTGAATAAAAGGATCAATTTTGATCCAAGTGTTAGTTTTTTTTTGTTTTAATTTTAAATTATTTTCTACTATAGGTACTTAATTGAATTATTTTCAATAATTAACTGTGTTTTTTTAAATATTTCAAACCCAATAAATGTTTTTAATTTCTAATATTAATAAATCAGATAATAATAAATAATATATTAAATATTAAATATTAATTATTGTTGACTTTGTATAGCATTAGGAGTAGTACTATTTAAATAATAATTTAAGTTTATTTTTATTAAGAGTTTGTGTTAACTTTCATCTCACATTTACTTTAAATACCACCACCTCTTCTCCCCTTTTCACATCACCTACCAACCATTGGCCTCACTCTTTTCCCCTCTCCACATTCTCTCCCATACTGTCGGCCTAACACCCTCTACCATTGCACCCTTCATTCAAACGAACAAGCACCCTACACCCAACAGTCGCTCACCCCAACTGCACCCACCAGTAGCTGCGCTCCCTTGTTTTTCTAACACCAAGCCACTACCCCAAATCATCGCACCTTACTGCGCCCTTCAAGCCACCGTTCGGTTATCTACCAAGCCACCATTAGTCACCCTAACCCAAACCCAACGCCATTAGCTTCACCTTTAATTTTTTATTTTTCTTGAGTTCTTATCTATTTATTACAAAGCTGGTAAGAAAGTTTTATTCACAAAATTTTGATTTAATTTTATCATTTAATTTTTTTTCAATTTTACACAAATTATTGATATTAAATTCTAATTGAATTTTTGAAAAATTATTGCTTGTTCCCATCTTATGTTAAGTTCAAGTTGAATCATGTCTCGTAAAAAAACTCGTGCCTCTGTCCAAGTCAAAGAATTATAAAACAAATTACATTTCAAAGAAGATAAGGCAAGATATGAGAGCATCTTTAAGAATCAACAAATGCTTCTAGAGAAAGGTTTTACTTTGAAAGAAAGTAAGTACTGATTTCATGGTGAGCACTCAAAAAGTTGCTAAAGCTTTAAAGTGGGAATGCTTTGTGAGAAAAGATCGAGTGTAGATGAGTTAGTTCGGGAATTTTATGCAAATTTAACCTCTAGTACTTCAACAAAAGTTTTTGTCCAAGAAATTAAGGCAGAGAAATTGCAAGAAATTCTACAAGTACTCACAATTTCATGTTCTAAATGGATTGTTTTGAAACACGGGACTCACACTTGTCATAGAGAATACTTGACCCCATTAGCAAAGGTATGGTTTTGATGAGCTATCAAAGTTGATGGACTTAATGCAACATATGCAATGGCAACAACAAGCCTATTTGAGACACTAAAAAATACGAGATGACTCAATTAGAGATGCTTTTAAGAAAATATTTCATGACTCATTTGTTTTTGTGTCTAAATTTCCAGACTTTATATTTGAACCATGGACTCCAATTTCGAGAAAGGAACGAGGTGATTCAAGCAAAAACAAGGACGATGAAGCAAAAAATGGGTCAAATTCTAAGGGGTCTACAAATAAATAAAAAGGCGGATTTTGTCTTTACTTTATTTATTTTTAGGATATTTTAAGTCTTTAGTTCTAAGTTTTCTTTTAGGATATTTTTAATTCACGCATAATAAAACAAGAGGATGAAATCATAAATAAAATTGAATAATTTGCAAAATAAGGAGTGTCACAATAGATACGTTATGTCTAGGATTGGATTTGTCTAGGAAAAGTTTGGTATTTAAGCATTCAAACTTGACTCACCTCCTTTTTTTGAGATCCTACTTGATGTGTAGTATCTATTCACTTCTATATTTTTGTTTTCTCTATTGTTTTTAACAATGAGGACATTGTTCATCTTAAGTAGGGGGGACAAAAAATTAAATTGTTTCTTTTTCAAAATTCATTTTTGAATTTTTGTTGATTATGCTAAACTTTAGTATAAATAAAATTCTATTATCTCGATAATTGTTATGTTAGTTGAATTATAACATAAATGTTAGCCTTAATAAAGTATGTAAATCAAACCATGAAATTTTTAATTCCTTAGAAAAGCTAAGCATGCATAGAAGTTTAAGTCTCTAGAATTGACTTAGTAATTTTTTTAGGTGAAATCCTAGGAGACATGGAATTTTGAAAATGATTTAGGCAAACTTTGTTTGGACCATTTAAGCTTTCAAGCCGACCACAATGAATATTTAACCATTGAAGCCTAACATTGAGACTATATGACTTGATTTTCTTTGAACCCTACAATAATAAGTCATCCCTCCTCTCATAATTATCTTTAAATTGTCTCAAGCACTAAACTCAGTCTATCTAGAATATTCTCTAAACATAAGTTTAAGGGAGTTGAGAAGAAGTATCAAATGCTTTAAAATATTGTAGTACATGTAGTAATATGCTCGTGTTAAAAAAAGAGCATATGTACTCAAAAATAAATGTACAAGGAGGTGTACTCAAGTTCAAAAAACAGTTGGAGAATTTGAGGTATATATTTCGAGGGTCCAATGCAAGCTGAGTCTAGGGTTTTTAGCTTAAATTATTTATATTTTACCTAACTAAGTCACATTACAACCTATTTAAAAGACCTATTGATTTAGATTTTGTGCCAACTACATTAGTGGAGAGGAATTGCTACAATCAACATATGAAGGAATAATTAAACTTAGGGATTTTTCAACTTAGTCTTAAATGAGGAAATAAAAGTTAATTGGTGATAATTTAGCATATATTTATTAAGAAAGCACTTTGTTTATATTTTTGCTATCATGATAGAATTGAGAATAATTTAGCAATGTGTATACTTAAGTTGCATAATTTCAAAACTTTTGTTCTTGAGCTCAATTGCACTAAAATCATAATTGTGGGAAGAAGTGATTTTTGAAGAAAATTTTCAAAAGTGATTTATTGAACTTCTTTTGCAATTTGTGCATTACTCGGGATGAGTAATGAATTAAGTTTGGGGTGTAGAAACACAGCTATATAGACTTTTTCATCATCTTTTGAGCGCTAATTCATCCAGTTTTTAAGTTTTTTTTGTTGAATTTTATACTTTTATTATAAAATAATTAATTTTCACTCAAATTATGAAACATTTTTAATTTTAGTTATTTTTATAATAATTTCGCATAATTTGATTTATTTTCGATGGTTTTGCACAAAGGGTAAAAACCAATTCGATAGTCTCCTTGAAAGAATTAATTGATGAAGTATCTTTGGACCAAAAGTTTATAAATTAGCAACAATGGATTAAAATTTATGCTATTGGACTCTCTTGAACCAGACGATTCAATTAAATTTTTATCAAAAAAATGGATAGCTTGAAGCGAAGAAAAAGGGCCTGAATTGAGCAAATAAAGAGGGAGGATGGACAAGCCCAAGAGAGAAGTCCTTAAACTCTTACAAAATAGGCCTTAAACTCTTCCCAAATTACGTTTAAACCTCTCTCTTTTCTAGACTTTTCATTTAAACCCGAAGCTAAAAATAACAAACTCATTCAACCACTCCTTCCACCTAGCATGGTCGGCCATATGAAGATGGATTTCATGCTATTTTTAGCTAACTTGAGCTGTAAATTTCAAGTATAAATGGCCCCCTTCAATTCCTTATTCAACACACCTTTGATTATTCACTCATCTTATCACATGCCAAAAATCGGGGTAGAAATCGGGTTAATGAATCGAGAATGGTCACGTCCGAGTTTTTTTTAGATGACCTTAGAACTTTTGATAATAAATAAATATCAAATATAGTGATTGACTAGAGGAGGAGCTATCCTTGAGGATCTGAGTTTGAATCCCTTCCCTCTCGTTAATTTCTATTTGGTGAAAATTTGTTTTAAACCCTTAGCAAAGGTCATCCCATGTTTTTAAATATTTTCTATTAAAATGATAAAAAGCAAGAGAGTTGGCCTAGTGTTTAAGTGTTTAATTAGTTTCTTAAAAGGTCATAGGTTTAAGTCTCCATACTCTTTATCTTTATATTTAATTTTTTTTGCCAACTTTTGTGGTCAACACCCCTAAAACCATCCATGCTAGTTTCCATGCATGGGCAAAGATTCTTTCCTGGTGTGTGAGTCAACATTCCCTCATTAAGTCCCCTTTTCACTCTCTTGTCCCCCTAACTTGTCATTCTCTTCACCCATACCATGAGTGATGTTCATTGAACCTAGACATGTTTGACAACACTCATTTTCATTCATCTTTTCATTATTCCCCTATCATTGCCTCATCTCCCTAAAACTCCTCCTCGTTCTCTCATTTTTTTTTCTTTTGTTTAGCCATCAACAACAAATTTTCTGTAACACCCATTACCTGGTCCAATCATCAAACTCGAACAAGGAGATGTCACAACTACTCTGATTTAAAAAGAAATTAATTAAAAACGTATTTTTGTATTAATTACGGGGTTATATTTTATTTGAAAGACGTTAATGAAATCAAATCTATTAAAACAAGTTCATTTACTTCATTTTTTTAAAACATTTTTTATCATTAAAAGGCTTCTACCGGAACTTGCATGGGTAGGTACCGGTAGTACAATAGGTAGAAAAGACTAAGAAAACACTGCAGAATTCTATCGGTACTTGTTTGGGTTCTACCAAAACAACCTTGCATTCTACCGATACTCCGAGACAAACTACCGAACCTATGGTGTTACTACCAGTTCTAAAAGGACTTCTATCGACACAATACAAGTCAGTAGCTAAAATACTTTTTCCCTTGCACTTCTACCGATACTCTAATGGTTCTACCGAAACCACAATCAACCATCAAAGTTCTACCGAAACAAGTCCACAGTTTCATGACAATTGCATTAGCATATTACCAAGTGACATCAAAATATCAACTTCCAGTTTCTCAAAGATACTAAAGACATACATTCCACCTAAATTTACGAAATACAAAACACCCTAAAACACGACCCTACCTAGGTACATGCTGACCCAAGTTAAATCAAACTCACAATTACTTGAGTATGGATTTGTCCTTGGATGTTTAATCGCGTATATATAAAATGCACCTAATCTACGCATGTAATACAAAACATACGCTGAGTATAACTCAATGGTATTACTATATTCAGATATAAAAAAAACAAGCGTAAATACATTTAAGGAATTTATTCAATTTTTGTTCATGCTATATCAACATCAATTTAACGATACCATATACATAAAGATTTTAGTTACATTATGCATTTCATCAATTCATACACACACACACACATTATATATATATTCATATGTCATGAGATCTTTATGCATGTTCACATCTCATTTTGATCCTTAACGTGCATTTCATAATATTTTCATTTCTATAACCATCATTAAACAATACATATACATTATATAGAATTTAAGCTAATAAAACTCATATTAAATCTACCATCTTACTCATGAATCAATATACTAACCACACATACTATTTAAGTATCATAATACCATTGATCATATTTATTTTTCAATACTGATTTCATTCATGGATATTATTTAATTACATGTACCATTACCCTTTTTTTTTTCTCAATACACACTTTATTCCGTATTTTAACTTTTATTCATTTTATACGTAAAACCAATGCATATGTCTTATTTACCATTTCTTGATTTTTCAATGAATTTCTCATGTCTATTATACGTATTATATTCATGCATAATCATTTCTCATCTCCTTGATTTTTCAATACAATATTCATAACATTTTCATTCCATATAATCATAATATTCATCATTTATAGTTCCCTATTAACACGACTCGGGCTTTGACAGATACACGGATCCAACCAACACTCCGGTTTGCCACCCTGTGCCTCGTTAGATAAATTCGTAGTAGTAAAACGCGCTCTGCGCTATAATAAAGTTGACACCCAATGTCTCATCAGTTAAATCGAAGTAAATTGGCACCCAGTGTCTCATCGACTCGTAGTCGAAGTAACCCTGAACTCTTCCTATCCTATGGCATGCCATCTATATCCGACTCGGCCCAAACAGTTAATAGGGTAATCATTTCCATTTAATATCATACCACATTTCCACCTTTAATTTTATTCACAACAAAAATGCATTTAAAATGCAATCTAATAATAAGCATAAATTTACCAATATCACAATTTCACATCATACTTTTATACATGGAGAATATACAATTTATATTCTCATACCATCAATTTATTCAAAACAACCCAATTGAATAGAGAATCTCATAACTTATTTTCATACCTCGATTTCTACTTTGAGCAATTAATTCTAATTTGACAATTTATGAAACTAGTTAAAGTTATAGAAACACCAACCGTAATTTCCGAGCTACTCGTCTATGATTTTGTCCTTGCCCTTCCTTTTCGAGTAATCTGGGTCGACATTAGCTACGGAATTAAATACACAATATATTTTACTAAAACACATCCATATTATTTTATTAAATTTAACTCTCTATTTTCTCATTTTTACATCAATTTATCAAACTTTCAAATTTGACCCTTATACTATTAAAGTTAGCAGTTTATCCCACCATTTATTTCTATTTCACCTCTAGCTCCAAAATACACCACTTTATCATTAAAACTCTATCTACTCAGCAATGTTAGAATTTAATATTCTTAACAATAATGAAAAATATGACATGGGTCGTAAAAAGTGAGGTATCGAGATTCCAAAAACATAAAAATTACAAGAAAAGAACTTGATTAAGCTTACCAATTTGAAGCTTGAATCTAAGAAAACTCTAAGCTTTCCCTTCTCCCTCTCCCTGTCGATACTCCAAGAAGAAATTTTCTCTTTGTTTCAACAACTCCCAATAACTTAAACTCTTTTTCATTTCTAATTCATTTTTTTTCTTTTATTTATTTTAATCAAATCATCATATAAAATTTCAGCCACATTTTACTACCTAATTCGACACTAAGAGTTTAGTTGGGAATTTTTGCCCCCTTGGCCTCTCCTTCTTTGTTTCAATTAAAATCGTTTTATAAATCACAATTTACCTTATATGGCACTTTAGTCCTCACACTTAATTAAAGCACTACACACTTAAAATCACTTATTCAAAAATCAATTATGCTACGATTTATTTTCGTAAATATTTTTATTAAATATTTACGGGTCTAGTTCCCCAATTTGAAGTTTTCAAAATACATTTTTCGACAATCTCGGATTTGGGTCGTTACAACTCTCCCCCTAAAAAAATTTAATCCTCGAAATTTACCTGAAAAGAGGTGGGAAATTGAGATCTCATCGTTTCCTCTGGTTCCCAAGTCGTTTCCTCAACTTTATGGCTACACCATAATACTTTCACAAGTGAAATAAGTTTGATGCACAACTCTTTCACGTCACGAGCTAAAATTTCTACCGGTTCTTCTTTGTAAGACAAATTGGGTTGGATTTCAATTTCTCCAGTCGTGATGACATGCGAAGGATCAAAACGATACTTTCTAAGCATTGAAACATGAAAAATGTCGTGTATCTTTTCCAACTCTGCTAGCAAGGCCAAACGATAAGCCACTAGTCTTACTCTTTCCGTGATATCGTACGACCCAATAAATCGCGGACTCAATTTTCCATTCCGTCCAAATCTGAGGACCTTTTTCCACAGTGAGACCTTTAAAAACACTTTATCTCCTACAACATATTCAATATCTCGTTGTTTCAAGTTCGCATACGATTTCTGTCTATCAAAGGCTATCTTCAGTCTTTCTTGAATTAATTTAACTGTACCCTCTATTTCTTGAATCAACTCAGGACCAACAATTTTTTTCTTTCACTTAATTCTATCTAACAAACAGGTGTTTGGCCTCTACGACCATATAAAGCTTCGTAACATATCTTCCAAAATCTAAATAACACGTTCCAATTGTCCATCTATCTGAGGGTGGAAGGCTGTACTGAAGTTAAGCCTCGTGCCAAGGGACTCATGCAATTGTTTTCAAAATCACGAAGTAAATTGAGGATCTCTATCAGAGATGATTGACACAGGTATACCATGCAGTCTAACGATTTCTTGAATGTAAACTTCAGTAGCTTTGAAAATGAATAGTCAGTTCTAATGGCTATGAAATAAGCCGATTTCGTAAGTCGATCAACTATCACCCATATTGCATTTTTCTTTCTTGACGATAACGGCAAACTCGCTACAAAATCCATCATAATGCATTCCCATTTCTATTCGGGAATTGAAATGGGTTGTAGTAATCCCGTGGGGTCTTGATGTTCCTCCTTAACTTGCTGACAAGTCAAACACTTGGCCACGAATTCAACTTTTTTTCTTTTTATACAGGCCACCAATATAACTCTCGCAAGTTACGATACATTTTCGTTCCGTCGGGGTGCAAAGAAAAAGGACTATCGTGAGCTTCTTGCAGTATCAATCCTTTCAAATCCGCGACATTAGGTACACAAATTCAATTGCAAAATCTCAAGCAGTTTTGATCCTCAATGCTGAAATTATCTTTCAATCCATTTCGAACCATTTCTCTTTTCCTCAGCAGTTTTACATCAGAGGGTTACACTTTTCCAATTTGATTAACCAACATTGGCTTAACTCTTAATTCAGCCATCAAGCTGCCATCATCACTAATACTGAGTCGACCAAATAACGCTCGCAGCTCAACCGCTGCCTTTCTACTCAAAGCATCTACTACAACATTAGCTTTTCCATTGAACAACGGCCTCGATCTTTTTCGGGTCAACTCAGATTCCATCGATCGAGATAACATGTCCCAAAAACACTACTTTCGATAGCCAAAATTCACACTTGCTCAATTTTCTATATAATCGCTTTTCTCTAAGTACTAGTAGAACAACTCGGAGATGCTGCTCATGTTCAACTTCATATTTTGAATATATCAAAATAGCATCTATGAAGTCTACCACAAATTGGTCCAGGTAAGGCTAGAAAATACGAGTCATCAGGTCCATGAATTATGTTGGAGCATTTGTCAAACCAAAAGGAATCACTAAGAATTCTTAATGGCCATAATGAGTACAAAAGGTTGTTTTGGGAATATCACTATCTTTGACCTTCAGTTGATAGTAACTCGATCGTAAGTCAATCTTGGAGAACACGGAATCTCCTTTCAATTTATCAAATAAGTCATCAATTCTTGGAAGGGGGCATCTATTCTTGATCTTCAACTTATTCAATTATCGATAATCTATGCCAAGTCACATCGAACCATCTTTCTTTTTAACGAATAGCATTGGAGGTTCCCAAGGCAATATACTTGGATGAATAAAACAACGATCCAACAAATCTTGCAACTAAATTTTTAACTCTTTTAGCTCCGTTGGTGCCATACGATAAAGAGATATGGATACCGGACCATTTTAGGAAATACTTCAATTGCAAACTCTACTTCCCAATTTGGTGGTAATCTCAATAACTCCTCGGGAAACATATCAGGAAATTCACAGACAACTCGAATCTTGCTAATCTAACTATCCACAACATTTGATTTTATCACATAAGCCTAAAAGGCTTTACAACCTTGACTAAGCATCTTGTTAGATCGAACTGCCGAAATGATATGAATTGAACCATTCGTTTGAATTCCATTTACTTCCATCAATTTCCTATCAACACTTTAGATCACAAACTTCTACTTACAGTAATTTAAAATCACTTCGTGCTTAGTAAGCTAGTCTATTCTTAGAATTAAATCAAAATTTCCAAATGGCATATTCAACAAATCGATAGGAAAGGTCATACTTTAGATCTCTAATGGACACCGTTAACACACTCGATTAACTAATGTTGACTATCTTAAGGGACATGACATAACCATGGACACCTTAGATATCTCAGGCTTCTTATCGAGGCCCAAAGCTTGTTCTACCGTCTTTGCTCGCTCAACTAGATCAACGAACTTTGATATTTTATAAGATACTAGCTTTACTCGAAGCTCATCACATAACCCTCATAGAAATCGCTTGCAATTCTTAGCTTCAAAAGGAAGAAATTCAATGGCTTACTTGCTAAGTCGCAGAAACTCTCATTCATAGTCTACCACTAACATCTCGCTCTGTTTTAATAGTAGATCCTCTTGCTTTCTTTCTTCGAGATACAATTTCCCTACAAACTTCTTATGGAATTCCTTCTAAAAGAACTCTCAATTTACATGCTCAGCAAGTACGTGGCACGTGGTCGTCTGTCACCTCGTGTATGCTTCTCCTTGCAGAAGAGAAACCACACAGATGACACTCTCACGTGAGGTTCATTCAAGCTCTTGAAGAACACGCTTACTCGACTCTAACCAAACCTTAGCAGTTAAGGGATCAGCCCTTTTGAAACAAAAGAATTTTGTAGCACCGTATCTTCGTAACTCCTTAAATGAAGCTCGTCGAGTGTCAATTACAGATGTAATTGTCGGAGTAACTCTCGCAACATGCTAAAGAGCATTAGCTATAGCTCAAAGTATATCAAAATCACCTTGACCTTTACTAAAGTCTTTACCCAACTAGGTTGCTGGACACCAGCGGTTTGAACATGCAGTGCCACAGCCTCAACTCATATAGGGTTCTCAATAGAGTTATCACTAATATGGACCTCTTGTTCCACCTCATTGTTTGATTCTACTCACATCTCTTGTAACTATAAGATCAAACAAATAATAATAATCAACATCCAAATCCCGACTCATAATCGACTCAACTTAACATGTACCTTTAAACATAATTCTGAACTTGATCTAGTTCAAGAATCTGCTAAACCTATGGCTCTGATACCATTAAATGTAACATCCTTTAGCCAATCCGATCGTCGGACTCGAGCAAGGAGATGTCACAACTACTCTGATTAAAAATGGAATTAATTAAAAACGTATTTTCGTATTAATTACGAGGTTATATTTTTTTTAAAAACGTTAATGAAATCAAGTATATTAAAACAAGTTTATTTACTTCATTTTTTTTTTGAAAACATTTTTTATAATTAAAAGGCTTATACCGGAACTTGCATGGGTAGGTATCAGTAGTACAATAAGTAGAAAGAAAATGCTGCAAAATTCTATCAATACTTGCTTGGGTTATACTGAAATAACCCTGTGTTTTACCGATACTTCGAGACAAACTACCGAACCTATGGTGTTACTATGGATTCTAAAAGGACTTCTATCGACACAACACAAATTAGTAGCTAAAATACTTTTTCCCTTGCACTTTTACCGATCCTCTGATGGGTTCTACTGGAACCACAATCAACCATCAAAGTTCTACTGGAACCACAATCAACCATCAAAGTTCTACTGGAACAAGGGTAAAACTATCGAAACAAGTCCACAGTTTCATGACAAATTGCATTAGCAGATTAACAAGCCATATCAAAACATCAACTTGCAATTTCTCAAAGATACTAAAGACATACATTCCACCTAAATTTTACAAAATACAAAATGCCCTAAAACACTACCTTACCTAGGTACATACTGACCCAAATTAAATCAAACTCACAATTACTTGAGTACGAGATTTGTCCTTGATTGCTGAATCGCATATATATATAATGCACCTAACATGCGCATGTAATACAAAACATACACTAAGTATAACTCAATGGTATTACTATATTTAGATATAAAAAAAAACGTAATTACATTTAAAGAATTTATTCAATTATTTTCCATGATGTATTGACATCAATTTAATGATATCATATACATAAAGATTTTAGTTACATTATGCATTTCATCAATTCATACACACACACATATTTTATATATATATGTATTCATATGTCATGAGATCTTCATGCATGTTCACATCTCATTTTGATCCTTAATGTGCATTTCATAATATTTTCATTTCTATAACCATCATTAAACAATACATATACATTATATAGAATTTAAGCTAATAAAACTCATATTAAATCTACCATCTTACTCATGAATCAGTATACTAACCACACATATTATATGAGTATCATAATACCATCGATCATGCATATTATTTAATTACATGTACCATTACCCCCTTTTTTTTCTCATTACACAATTTATTCTGCATTTCAACTTTTATTCATTTTATACATAATACCAATGCATATGTCTTATATACCATTTCTTGATTTCTTGATGAATTTCTCATGTCTATTGTCGAAACCATTTTTCTAAAAAAAAAAAAAAGTCTCAAAAATATTTTTAGTCAAAGTACGGGAGTCACCACCAATCTTTTTTATTTGGTATGATTGGATCACCAAAAACGTTTAAAACCTATTTTTGAAAAATATTTTGGTATTTGAAATCTAGAAAATGAGTTCAGGAGTCTGTTACGTGTGAGGAATGATTAGCACCCTCACACACCCAAAATTGGTACCATATTGACTATTTTTGGGTCTTGATTGTCAAAAATTTGAAACCTCGAGTGAAGTTTAGAATACGATCCCTATATGCATAATTTATTTCGCGTGATTTTCAAAAATTAAATTTGAAGAGAAAAATGACCGTGTGTTTCGAATTTCTCGGAGAATTGAAGTCATGTCCAACACGTTAGGGCACGACGTTCTCAAAATTTCGAAATTGAAGGACATTTTGAAAAATTTAAAAGAGGATATTCGATTGTGCAAATTCTACGGAAAATCATACTCAGCACGTTAGGGCGTAATTCTTCAAAGTTTTCACACGAAAAGATATTGCCTCAATTTTAAAATTAATTTTATTTTTCTTTTTTCTAAAAAAATGAAAAACAATTTTAAATTAATTAAAAATGGGCATGTAAATTAAATACGAATGTGCAACTAATGGCAAAATTGAATAACACAAAGAAGGTGCAATTACATGAATAATAAATATACAAAACATATATATATAAATAAAAATAAAAAAAATATGCAATGCGAAAGAAAATACAAGTCGAAATTATAGAAAAATAAAATAAATAAATAAACGAGATAAATTTAAGAAGAAATAAAAAAATAAAAGATTAAATTAAAACAAAATTGAAAATTTTGGAGTAAAAATATGAAAATAAGGAGAAACAGGGTAAAAATAATTTTGGAAAGTTTGGGGGCCAAATTCGAAGTTTTAGGAAGTTCGGGGGTTAAATCAAATTTTTGGAAAGTTTGGGGGTCAAATCTAAATTTTTAAGAAGTTCGGGGGTTAAATTTGAATTTTTTGGGGTTAAAACATAATTTCTTAATAAAATAGGAGCTTCGTGGGCAATAAACCCAAAAATTTGACACGTGGCAGCCTCAAGATCATTTTTTAGTTAAGGACCAAATTAAAAAACATTTAAAATAATTGGACAAAATTGAAATAAATTAAAAATAGGACAAATGGATTAAATTAAAACAAATAAAAAATACGAAAAGACCAAAGGAGGAAATTGCCCATTTTTTTAAAAAATTTTGATCCCAAGTATAGGCCCAAAACGACATCATTTTGGGTGTTTTAAGTCATTCCCAAAACTACGTCATTTTGGGTGCCTATATAAACCATTTTAATCCTTTTTTTTTTCATTTTTTCATTCTCTTCTTCAAAAAAAACCCCAAAAAAGCTCTCAACTCTCTCCCCTTTCTCTTTTTTCTCTTTTTTTTGTGAGTCTTTCCGGCTATCGCCGTCGTCGTTCCTCACTGATCGTCGCCCGCCGCCGCCGTCAACCGCCATGCATGACAGTGCTAAGGTAAAAAACATCCTTTTTTTATTTTTTTTTGTCTAAAACATAGATCAAGGCTAGATCTTGGTAGATCTAGCCATGTTTTCCAAAAAAGGTGAGAAAAAATTATTTTTCTTTAAGTTTTAGTTTATATATTTTTTAATATGTTGGTTTTTTTTTATTTAGGGTTTTTAAACTTTTTTTTCTTCTTTGTTTATTTGTTTATCCATATTTTATGTGTATGTATATATATATGGTTTTGAAAATATATGTTAAAAAAATAGATGAGTTTAAAGTTTGCTACCTACGAATCGTGAATGCTATAATTTCTGCTCGTTTCTCTGATCTCTTGCAAAAATAAGATTCCGACTCAATTGATTCTCTCCTTTTTTTGTATTTTGTGTGTTTGAAACAAAAATAAAAATAAAATTATTGCCTTTGAATCTTTTTTTCTATTTATCTTCTCTATCTCCCATTATAAATTGTTCTTAGGGCTTTTATAGCCGTTTTGATATTACATTTATTATTTTTTGTTTCTGTCTTCTTTTTCTTCTTTTTGCAGGTTTTTCCAATGGTAGCAAACTCCTTGGGTCAACACCGATGTGGGAGGCACGCCATTTCCATTTTGATGAAAGCTTGGCAGATGGTAACTGTAGCGTCAGGCTTGGAACGTGGGTGACAGCAGGAGTCTTGGATGAAGTACTTGCTGACGTGGCAGGAGGCGACGGCTAGGGTTTCTGATTAGGTTTTTTTTGGTTCCTAGTGTGTTTAAGATAGTGGGCTTGGGTTGGTATTAGGTTTTGTTAAATTAATTATGTTGTGCTTTGTTGTAAAATGGTCTTGGTCTTTAATAAAAGGGTTTTTTATTTGTTTTTATTTTATTTTTGGTTTTTATGTTTGGGTCTTGGTCGGTCAAAATTGGGGTTCTACAGTTGCCCTTTTTTGCTCATTATCGTGTAACGAGAATGGAGTAAAGACTCCAAGGAAGACCAATTTTGTTCGGTCTTGCCAAATCTTGACTTCTTCGGTGCTTCCCTTCTTCAAATAACCCGCTCTTTCGCTTTATTTGCTATTCACTTCACTGTATCCACTTCTTTACAAACTTCAAGGATATAGGATTTGATTTTGAAGTTTCACTCATTCTACTGCAACTTTAGGGAGATTGAGATTCGTTTCTGTGAGATGGTAGTTTCAATCTGCCCTTCTTGATTTAGGGGTAAAATATTGGATGGTGGCTTCAATCAGCCCCATGATCGGGGTAAAAGATTGGATGATATCTTTAATCTACCCTATTACTGGGTAAGTGTTTGAATGGCTTCAATCTGCCCCATGACCGGGGTAAAAGTTCAGATGTTTCAATCTGCCCCATGATCGGGGTAAGAGATTGGTGTGTCTTCAATCTACCCTCTAATTAGGAT
This sequence comes from Kokia cookei, assembly GCA_039519145.1. Lineage (NCBI taxonomy): Eukaryota > Viridiplantae > Streptophyta > Magnoliopsida > Malvales > Malvaceae > Kokia > Kokia cookei. The sequence continues at coordinate 10,306,332 of CM076904.1, read as the reverse complement.
AAAAGATCAGATGCTTCAATCTACCCCATGGTCGGGGTAAGGGATTGGATGATGTCTTCAATCTGCCCCATGATCGAGGTAAAAGATTAGATGATGTCTTCAATCTGCCCTATGATCGGGGCAAAAGATCGGATGCTTCAATCTGCCCCATGATCGAGGTAAAAGATTGGATGATGTCTTCAATCTGCCTCATAATCAGGGTAAAAGATTGGACGGCTGCAATCTGCCTCATGATCGGGATAAAATATTGGATGATGTCTTCAATCTGCCTTATGATCGGGGTAAAAGATTGGTGTGTCTTCAATTTGCCCCATAATCGACGTAAGAGATTGGATGATGTCTTCAATCTGCCTCATGATCAGGCTAAGAGATTGGATGGCTTCAATCTACCCCATGATCGGGGTAAGAGATTGGATGGCTTCAATCTGCCTCATGATCGGGGTAAGAGATTGGATGATGTCTTCAATTTACCCTCTGATTAGGGTAAAAGATCGGATGCTTCAATCTGTCCCATGGTCGGGGTAAGAGATTGGATGATGTCTTCAATCTGCCCCATCATCGGGGTAAAAGATTTGATGATGTCTTCAATATGCCCCATGATCGGGGTAAAAGATCGGATGATCAAGGTAAGAGATTGGATGATGTCAACAATATGTCCCATTATCAAGATAAAAGATTGGACGGCTACAATTTGCCCTGTGATTGGGGTAAGAGATTGGATGCTTCAATCTGTCCCATGATCGAGCTAAGAGATTGGTGCAGCTTCGCTTTTCTCTATTGTAACTTTGAGGTAGAAGATTCACCGTTACGACTTCAATCTACTCCTCATCTTCATGGTATGAGATTTGTCATTGCGGCCTCAATCTTTCCTTTCATATCTCTAAGGTATAAGGTTCGCTGTTGCGACTTCAACCTTTCCCTCCATATCTCCAGGGTACAAGATTCATCGTTGTGGCCTCAATCCTTTCCTTCATATCTTCATGGTACCGGATTCACCGTTGTAGCCTCAATCCTTCTTATCACATCTTCTAAGGCATAGGGTTTGCCATTGCGGCCTCAATCTTTCCCTTCATATCTTCATCGTATCAGATTCGCCGTTGTGGTCTCAATCCTTCCCATCACATCTTTTAAGGTATAGGGTTTGTTATTGCGGTCCCAACCTTTCCCTTCATATCTTCATGGTACCGGATTCACCGTTGCGGTCTCGATCTTTCCCATCATGTCATCTAAGGTACAAGGCTTGTCGTTGTGGCCTTAACCTTTCCCTTCGTATTTCCAGGGTATCAGATTCGCCATTACGGCCTCAATCTTCCTTGTCAAACCTGTAGAATATGTTTCAATGGACCTCTATGTAGGCCAAATTATTTAGGATGCCATGATCAGAATGAGTCAAATGCTCTTAAATATATGGGTATGAATGATGAATGAAAAAAATGTCATCTTTGAGAATGATTTTATTTTTAGTCATTAGTTGACATGCTTTATCGTTTGTCTAAGTCCTACATTGATATGCTATTATATTCTTCTTTTTGTATGGTATCTTTGACATGAAACCTAAAGAGGTAGTCGTAGTTTAAACTTTTTGTTTTAAGACCCTTCTAACCCTCGGGTTCGGTTATTTCCAACTAGTGATCCTGTTTCAGGTCCTTGTACTATTTAGAAATTTTCCAGAACGAAATGCAAAAATCTTTTTATTCCTTATGTCGTTAGACCACTAACCATCATTTTAATGCAAAAATGCTTGAACAGGGTTGTAAGGTGGATAAAATTAAATTTTATTAGAGACAAAGCTCGTATGAATGAAAAGATTACAAATCATTGGTCCACTAACCGTTATTTCGATGTAAAAATGCTTGAACAAGGTTGTAATGTGGATAAAAATGAATTTTATTAGAGGCAAAGCTCGTATGAAAAGATAAAAAAAATGACAAACATTGGTCAAAAGTCACCAAACATTAGGTGAGCAAAGTATGAAGTTAGGTGTCCCAAATATCAAAGTATAAGCTTCGCTAAGCAAACTTGATGAGGACTATTCTGAGCTTAATATGTGTCCATGAAATCTAGAGTACTTCGTCGATGCCTCAAGGTGTAAAGTTTCTCTACCTTGTTACTTTTGAGAGAGAAGACTGTTGCATGCCCCTTTCAAATTTGAACCGCCCTTTCATGTTTTCAACTCAAATCTCCTTAGGTTTTGAGGTGTCCTTTACGGGTTTTCACCTCGAACTCTCCTTTTTCTTTTTTCCTTCTCTTTTTTTTGGTGAAATAATGCATCGAATCTGAGTTCGCGTAGTTGGGGCAGATCTTTGTTGTCCATCTTGGTTAGAGTTAGATCTCCTCCGAAAAAGGTTTTCTTTACCTCATAAGGCCAATCCTAATTTGGCATTCATTTCCTTCGAAAATCCTTTGTATATGAGGAAGGTCTTTTCAAAACCAGATTTCACTCATGAAGTTCTCAAGGACAGACCCTTTTTATCATAAGCTCGTATCATTCACTCTTGGTGTATTAGACCATAGCTTTCAGCCTCTTTTCCTCGATCCATGTTTAACTACTCAAATCTGGATTGGCTTCGTTCTGCTTTGGATGGAGGGAATCTTGATTTTGAAGACGTAAAATTACCTTTGAAAAATGTGTTGCCCCGGTGTAGGTCCCAATGGACGTTAAAATAAGCGTAGAGAGTAAATGCTGACTTTTCATGCCAAGCCTTGTAGGTCTCCATCTTCTTGATATTCTCATTAACTACCTTCATTGCCCCCATTCACTTTTGGGCAGTATGGTGCCAGATTGTGATACTTGATCTTGAACTAATCACAGACTTTTGCTATCGTGCTTTTGTTCAAATTCATGTCATTGTCTGATATGATCCTTTTTGGCATTCCATATCGACATATAATCCTTTTTTCCAAGAATTTGCTTACTGTCGATTTTAAGAAATAGACATAGAAAGTAGCTTCTACCCACTTGGTGAAGTAATAAATCAATGCTTATTGGATGCTTTTGTTAAATTTGGCTCAATGGCGTCCATGCCCCAAATAGAAAGAAGTCATGACGTGAAGAGGTGAAGGAGATACATAGATTTTCACAATGTCCTTTGTGGGTTTTCATCTTGAATTTTTCTTTCCCCTTCCTTTTCTTTCTCTGGGTTTCGAAATGCTCTTTGCGGATTTTCATCTTGACTTTTATTTCCTTTTTTTTGAGGGGTTTCAAAATGCCCTTTACGGGTTTTCATCTTGACTTTTTCTTTCCCCTTTTATATTTTTTTCTTGGGTTTCAAGATGCCTTTTGTGGGTTTTTTTTATCTCAACCCCTCTTTTTTTGACCTCCTTTTTTATAGCACGTCTAGCCTCAATCTTTGAAGTTTTTGTTGAATTGGATTGCATTCTTCCTTTATGGGAGCCTGTGTGTCACAACATCAGTTCCTTAAACTCTGCACGCTTTTATAGGACCATGCAAACACCTTTGGGTTCTTAAAGCGGCTTGCCTTGTTTCCACAAAGATACATGCCTCAAATCTTGGTTAAAATCACAACTCGTCGAGGTGATATTCGTTTCCTGTCTTGCTCAACCATCCGTAGCATATTGGGAGACAAGTTACATTCTTAATCATTTTCAAAGTCCTGAAGTTTTTCTAGACACATGTCCTTCTCAAAATGAGTCTCCAAGTTAACAACAACATCGCTCATTTGCTTGATATTAAGGAATACAGCATAGAGATAAAATGAGATCCAAAGAATAATTGAATCAAAGAATGATTAATTGTGGTATGAACGAATGCGAAGAATAATAAGGTGTTTTCCAAATGGGACAAAAATAATGCATCATTTTTATTGAAATAACATATAGTGATCATGTGCCCTTTACAAAAGGATCGCTATTACTCTCGGACTTAGATCAATAAGTGTATTCTAAATATTACTTCTGGAAAAGTCCTAAAAACTACAGGAAGCTCCTCCACAGTTTAGTTGTCCAAAACACTCCCAAAGGCATAGGGATGAACTCTCGATAGGTTCACTCTCCATGTTCTCTTCCTCAGATATGACTTTCGCTCAAAAAATTTTTTACCATTCCTACATTATCTTTATTTATCATGTTTTCTCTCAATTTCTATTTAGAGTTAATAACACTCCTCATTGACACAAATGTTTTAGATACGTGGGACTTTCTATTTTTTATTTTTTAGAAATTTAATACGTAATGAAATGCAATGCAAATTAATGATAAAATGCATGTAAAAAGACGTTTATTCTAGTTTAATTCCATTAGAACAACTTTACTAGAAAACAAATTTCTTTACATAACGCAGATACATTTATGGTCATGCCTTAATGCTCAAAGCCTTAACTTCTAAGCTAATTTTTGCTCTGGTTTGACTCTAATTTCAAGCTCAAAACATCGATCTTGAATGGTTAAGGCCAGCAAGTGATTAGTCATTTCTCGCACTTGGGTCAATTCCTTGCTCGCGACATGGTATCTATCTCAGACCTGCCCCTAAGACCGTTGGAGTCATTCCTTATTTACTTTCAACTTTCTTCGGTGATATCATCTTGTCTTTGGAAAACCATAAATTCCTTTGACGAAAGGTAGTCATCAGAGAATACTCGACAAAAGACTTTTTCGACTTTCAAAAATAGCCATGGAACCGTACTAGCAAAAGTTGGGCACCAATACACCTTCTTTTTCCCTTTCTTCTACAGGTGTTTAGTGACTAAGATTACTAGAACATGAGTGATTTTTTTGTTAAGTTGGTCAAACAAATCTGCTACCGCGTTCTCTATGTGCCCCAACACTTCAAGGAAGATGACTAACTCATACGTGTTTGAAGTGAAGATGTCGACATTCTTTATTGTATCTGAGTGTACTATGTCTTCCAGGTTTTCCAAGGTAATGCACTTATTATCCTCTTTCTCCCTGATCATGACTGCAACCCAATGCTCGCTCGTCTAGACTAAGCCTTATGACTTTGAATCCTCAGGTGACATAGAATACTCTTCTACCTTATGTTCATATTTCTAAAAATGAAGCAACTAAGCTTAAGTAAGTAAGGAAAATCAACATATTCGAATTAGAACATCTACCTCATTTTGTCTTTCATACTTCTTTCAGCTCTTGCAAACTGTTATGGATTTCATTTATTTGGGTGTAATCCCAAAACTCTGATATGTGCCCCTTTGACAGGCCATCACTTTTTTATTATTGTTTTTCTTTGACCACATACGCACGACCATATTGACTTCTACCTTATCAAGGAATCCGTTTTCTTATGACTAGCTCTCTATTTAGCAATAGAACATGAATCAACACCTTTTTTGATGAAAATGCAATGCAAACAGATTCAAGATATACTGCAATTAAAAGCAAAAGAATAATCGTGTCTCTTACCTTATTCGGGTAACGACTAAAGGTTTGGCATAGTTCCATTTAAGGTAGGCTTTCATGGAATTAAATGCAAGTTAATAAAATGTACAACTTATGAATGCATGTATGCATAAGAAAAGAATTGACTCATAGCTCAATTCTATTAGAAAACTTTACTAGAAAACAAATTCCTTTACATAAGACAGATACGCATATGGTTGTGCCTTAGTGTTTGAAAGCTTTTAATCTTCGTAGGACATCATCCAATTTCGCCCTGGTTCGTTTTTTATTTTGGTTCAAAATGTCAACTTGAATGATTAAGTGATCGATCACTTTTCGTATTTGGATCAAAGTTTGGTTCGTTGTGCGATCTTCATTTCAGTCTTTCTCGTCTAGCAAATCATCAATTCTCGTCTTTCTTGTGACCCTATGCGCGTGACTATCTTATCAAGAAACATGTTTTCTTATGACAAATTTTCTATTTAGTAATTGAGCTTAAGTCCACACCTTTCCTTGTATAAGGATGTAATGCAAGCAACAATCCAAAAAAAAAAAAAGCAAAAGAAAACACAAGGCAGTATGATAATAAAATATAGATATAAAAGAAACTAGGCTAGGGAGACTGCTAACAGTTTGGTGTAATTCTACCCTAAGGCAGACACTTAAGGCTCATTATATGCAGTTTAAGTTCTAAAGTAGGGGTACCCAAACCAACAGATTCCTCAATCCTCACCCATTACAGGCTCATACAAACGAGTTCGATTTAGAGGGACACATTTCCCATATGTTTGCACGAAAGTGAAAACTTCACAAAAACATAGGTACAGATGTACTCCCGAAAGCGATTCACTATCTTGCACAGAGGTGAAAACCCCATGAAGGAGTAGCTTCTCACTTTCACTTAAAGGGTGTAGTAACGAATGCACATGAATGCAAGCCTATACCAGCAATATCAACACAATATTATCATGGCATCACACAAAAATGCAAAGGATCGCATATTAAATTAAACCGAGTGCTTAAATTTTTTAACAAAAAGACCTGGAAATAATCGACTTTTGGTTTGACTCACTTTTTATTTTTAAAGTTCCTAGTAGAGTCACCAAGTTGTCGAAACTATTTTTTTTTTTAAAAAGAAAAAAGTCTCGAAAATATTTTTAGTCGAAGTACGGGAGTCACCACCAATCTTTTTTATTTGGTGTGATTGGATCACCAAAAACATTTAAAATCCATTTTTGAAAAATATTTTGGTCTTCGAAATCAAAAAAATGAGTTCGAGAGTCGGTTACGTGTGGGGAAGGATTAGCACCCTCACATTCCCAAAATTGGTACCATAACGACTATTTTCCGATCTTGATTGTCAAAAATTTGAAACCTCAAGTGAAGTTTAAAATACGATCCCTATATACATAATTTATTTTGCGTGATTTTCAAAATTTAAATTTGAAGAGAAAAATGCCCGTGTGTTTCGAGTTTCTCGGAGAATTGAAGTTGTGTCCAACACGTTAGGGCAAGACGTTCTCGAAATTTCAAAATTGAAAGAAATTTTGAAAATTTTAAAAGAGGATATTCGATTATGCAAATTCTACAAAAAATCATACCTAGCACGTTAGGGCATAATTCTTCGAAGTTTTCATACGAAAGGATATTGCCTCAATTTTAAAATTAATTGTATATTTTCTTTTTTTTAAAAACGAAAAATAATTTTAATTTAATTAAAAAAGAGCGTGTAAATTAAATACAAATGTGCAATTAATGGAAAAATTGAATAACATGAAGAAGGTGTAATTACATGAATAATAAATACACGAAACAAATATATAAAAATAAAAATAAACAAAATACGCAATGCGAAAGAAAATACAAGTCAAAATTATCGAAAAATAAAATAAATAAATAAACGAGATTAATTTTAGAAGAAATAAAATAATAAAAGATTAAATTAAAACAAAATTGAAAATTTTGGTGTAAAAATATGAAAATAAGGAGAAACGGGGTCAAAAATGAAATTTTGGAAAGTTTGGTGGCCAAATTCAAATTTTTGGGAAGTTTAGGGGTTAAATTTGAATTTTTGAAAAGTTTGAGGGTCAAATCTAAATTTTGGGGAAGTTTGAGGGTTAAATCCAAATTTTTTGGAAGTTTGGGGTTTAAATCCAAATTTTTTGGAAGTTTGAGGGTTAAATATGAATTTTTGGACAATTTGGGGGTTAATATGGAATTTCTAAATAAATAGGGGCTTTGTGGGAAATAAACCCAAAAATTTGACATGTGGCAACCTCAAGGTTATTTTTTAGTCAAGGACCAAATTACAAAATATTTAAAATTATTGGGTAAAATTGAAATAAATTAAAAATAGGACAAAAGGATTAAATTAAAATGAATAAAAAATGCGAAAGGACTAAAGGAGGAAATTGCCCTTTTTAAAAAAAAAATCTGATCCCAAGTATAAGCTCAAAACGACGTCGTTTTGGGTGTTTTAAGTCATTCCCAAAACTACGTCGTTTTGAGAGCCTATATAAACCATTTTAGTCTTTTTTTTCATTTTTCATTCTCTTCAAAAAAAACTCCAAAAATGCTCTCAACTCTCTCCCGTTTCTCTTTTTTCTCTCTTTTTTTTTGTGAGTCTCTTCGGTCACTGTCGTCGTCATTCCCCACCGACCATCACCCGTCGTCGCCGTCGGCCGCCATGCACGGCGGCGCTAAGGTAAAAAAAAATCCTTTTTTTTATTTTTTGTTTAAAACATAGATCAAGGCTAGATCTTGATAGATCTAGCCATGTTTTCCAAAAAAAGTGAGAAAAAATTATTTTTCTTTAAGTTTTAGTTTATATATTTTCGAATCTGTTGGTTTTTTTATTTAGAGTTTTTAATTTTTTTTTTTGTTTATTTGTTTATCCATATTTTATGTGTGTATATATATATATATATATATATGGTTTCGAAAGTATATGTAAAAAAAATAGATCGGTTTAAAGTTTGCTACCTTCGAATCGTGGATGCTATAATTTCTGCTTGTTTCTCTGATCTCTTGCAAAAATAAGATTCTGACTCAATTGATTCTCTCCTTTTTTTTTGTATTTTGTGTGTTTGAAACAAAAATAAAAATAAAATTACTGCCTTTGAATCTTTTTTTCTATTTATCTTCTCTATCTCCCATTACAAATTGTTCTTGGGGCTTTTATAGCCGTTTTGATATTACATATATTATTTTTTGTTTCTGTCTTCTTTTTCTTCTTTTTACAGGTTTCTCCAATGGTGGCAAACTCCTTGGGTCAACACCGGTGTAGGAGGCACGCCATTGCCATTTTGGTGAAAGCTTGGCAGATGGCAACTGTAGCGTCGGGCTTGGAACATGGGTGACAGCAGGAGTCTCGAATGAAGTGCTTGCCGACGTGGCAGGAGGCGACGGCTAGGGTTTCTGATTAGGGTTTTTTTGGTTCCTAGTGTGTTTAGGATAGTGGGCTTGGGTTGGTATTGGGTTTTGTTAAATTAATTGGGTTGTGGTTTGTTGTAAAATGGTCTTGGTCTTTAATAAAAGGGTTTTTTTATTTGTTTTTATTTTATTTTTGGTTTTTTTTGTTTTGGGTCTTGGGACGATCAAAATTAGGGTTCTACATCTATTATCCATATTATATTCATTCATAATTATTTCTCATCTCTTTGATTTTTCGATACAACATTCATAACTTTTTTATTCCATATAATCATAATATTCATCATTTATAGTTCCCTATTAACACGACTCGGACTCTGATGGATACACCGGTTTGGCACCTTGTCCCTTATCAGATAAATCAGAAGTAGTAAAACGCACTCTGCGCTATAATAAAGTTGATACCCAGTGTCTCATCAGTTAAACCGAAGTAAATTGGCACCCAGTGCCTCATTGACTCGTAGTCAAAGTAACCATGAACTCTTCCTATCCTATGGCATGCTATCTATATTTGACTCTGCCCAAACAGTTAATAGGGCAATCATTTTCATTTAATATCAAACCATATTTCCATATTTAATTTTATTCACAACAAAAATGCATTTAAAATGCAATCTAATAATAAGCATAAATTTACCAATATCACAATTTCGTATCATACTTTTATACATGGAGAATATACAATTTAAATTCTCATGCTATCAATTTATTCAAAGCAACCCAATTGAGTAGAGAATCTCATACCTTATTTTCATACTTCGGTTTCTACTTTGAGCAATTAATTATAATTTGACAATTTATTAAACTAGTTAAAGTTATAGAAACACCAACCATAATTTTTAAGCCACTAGTCTACGATTTTGTCCTTTCCCTTCCTTTTCGAGAAATTCGGGTCGATGTTAGCTATGGAATTAAATACACAATATATTTTATTAAAATACATCCATATTATTTTATTAAATTTAACTCTTTATTTTCTCATTTTTACATCAATTTACCAAACTTTTAAACTTGACCCTTATACTATTAAAGTTAGCAATTTATCCCACCATTTATTTCTATTTCACTTCTAGCTCCAAAATACATCAATTTATTATTAAATTCTATCTACCAATAATGGTAGAATTTAATATTCTTATCAATAATGAAAAATATGACATGGGTCGTAAAGAGTGTGGTATCAAGATTTCAAAACATAAAAATTGTAAGAAAATGACTTGATTAAGCTTACCAATTTGAAGTTTGAATCTAAGAAAACTCTAAGCATTTGCTTCTCCCTCTCTCTACCGAAACTTCAAGAAGAACTACACACTTAAAATCACTTATTCAAAAATCAATTATTCTACGATTTATTTTCGTAAATATTTTTATTAAATATTTACGGGTCCGGTTCACCAATTTGAAGTTTTGAAAATACATTTTTCGACAACCTCGGATTTGGGTCGTTACATTTTCTCTCAAATTCCTCCTCTCCTCCATCGTTCTTTAGTTTTGAACCACCTTCACCACCACCGAACCTCCATTGCACTGGCACTCTTTTTCTTCTTTTTGTTCCACCGTCGCCTTTAGTGTCGCCCTTCACCACCATGACAACCACCGTGAAACATCACACTTTTTCTTTATTTTTTCTCTCTTCTCCTTTCTCCTTCTTTAATATAGTGATTGAAACTCTCCTCATTTCTTTCTCCTCCACTGGACTACCGCCTCTATCGCTAGACCACCGTCGTCGTCACCGTAGCACCACCGCCGATGGTTGCGTTTCCTCCTCTTATCTTCATCGTTTTCAACCTATATCATTTCTTTTAGTAAATAAAATTCTACACTACTTATTTCACTTAGTTTCTTAAATTCTAAGTATTTATTTCGTAAACTTACTCTTAACCAACCCCCTCTATAGATCGTTTAGCTTTCCCAAATCGAAATCAAGACAATCCACTAATCTCTCCTTTTCAATCGAGATAAAGTAAGTACAATGGTTGAATGAGATTCAGTCCTCCCCCACTGTTTCTCTCTTGAGCATTCATAAGAGTTATGGTGAATTTTCCCTCGTTTATTAACTTTTATTTATGATGGCTTTTTGAAGGACCAATCGACATCAACACGAAAAATCGTCAAACTCTTGAAAGGAAACACTATTCTTAATTCACAAGGGTAAGTGTCAAATGGGAGATTCGTTTAATAAACTTATCTCTTATGGTGATCATGGTAAACTTTAACGAAGGACTACCATTTGTGTGATTAGGTGATCAATTGGATAGATCCAAGTCTTGGTGTCTTAGAGAGTTGTAACACATTGGATCTACAATCAGGTGTGGGTTTTACATTAATTAAAAAAATGAAAATGTGTTTCATGTTGTTAAAATTTTATTAGTATTATTAAACAATGTTTATCAAGAATACTCTATGTATTTGAAAATAGGAATAAAAATCCATCGAATTGGAATATCCAAGTAAGCGAAATTAAACTGTTGTTTTTGTAATTTGTATGATGTGTGATCTTGATTATTATTATTATTGATATAAAATGTATGAAAATCTCATTATCATGTTATGTGATGTTGTGGCATATGTGAGTTTTACAAGATTTATAGAATGTATATATATTGTGTAAATATGTAATTAGCATGCTTATGTGATTTTAAGTGATAAGTGATATAATGAGCATGTCTCACATTCCAATGTGAAAATTTTATTTTTAAAGTGAAAAAGGTAATATCACATGCATGGGGTGAGATATGTGAAAGGAGGAAGAAGTGACAGTTTATCTGCAAAAGTGATGACTTGTCTGCAATATTATAAAGTGACAGTTTATCTGCAAAAGTGGTGGCTTGTTCACAATATTATTAAGTGACAGTTTATCTGCATTATTGTGATACTGTTCACAAATTGGAGTGTTTGGATAGACGAGTTCTAGGAAACTCGATTGTGATGTGTAGCAATCATGGGTAGGATGTTTTAAATAAATTTGAATAAATATTTTATAAAACATCATTGCCATATCATGTGGATAAAGTAAAATATTTGTTTGTTTGATGATTGTGTGTTTATTTACATTTATTTGTTAAAAGACTCACACTGGTTTTAAAAGGTCACCCCTTTAGTGTTATAACCTTTCAGATAATACTCAGACAAAGGGGTTGAATTCAGCGTTTGGTGGAGCCTCTCGAATGGTTTATTTAATGGATTTTTAATAATGGATTTGTAAACTATGTGGTTTATGTTTGTGGACATTGGACTTTGGACATTCCTTTTATTTTGGTTTGTTGATTTTTTTATAACTTAGAACTACTATGCATTAATGAAAATTTAATGCGATTTCAAGTTTTTTAAAATATGGAGTTTATTTAAATTATTTACGATTTTACGTGATTCAAAACAAAATTATAATTTGTAATTTTTAAAGTAGTTTTATAAAAATCTGTTGCGAAATATTTTTATCCAAAATCTTTTTAATAAATAATTATACTACAAAATCTTTATTTTCAAATAACTTAAAATGACATTATAATCTAATGCCGCACTATACTTTCAAAAAATTATATTTTAATAAGTATTTTTTTCAAAGAAACAAATATTCAAAATTTTAAGTTTTCACAAAACACCTCAACCCTAGTCAATTTCAAAAAGTAAATAATTTCAAACGTTGTTAATGTAACTTTTAAGATTCGGCCATAACGACTAGGCCGGGTTGGGGCGTTACACATCTCTTTCACTTTTTTACTTCATTCATCTTTGTCTTTCAATTTTTTTTCTTTCTTCCCTTATCGATTTGCCCTCTTGAAAAAGAGCTAGCACGCCCCTGTGGAGAAGCATCAATCAAGCATTCATGAAGGCCTTTGATCGACATAACGAGCAAAAAAGAAGAGGAGTAGACTAGTTTGGTTTCTAAGGATCACCGAGATTTGTTTTCTAGTTACCTTCTCTTTATCTTTTCAGTTTATTTTTTTATCATAAATATGAATACATGTTGTGTTGATGTTCCTAATTTCATTAAAATGACTTAAATCTCATTCGTGTTAGTTTAATTGCATTTTGTCCACTTAAATTGTTAAAATCATGCTTGTATTGTTATAGGTCTTAGTAAATTGCTCAATTAGATAAAATTGTGTATATGTTATGCTTACATTTTAATTGTAAGATAACAAATGAATTAATTATTAATCGGATTGAAATTATAATTAATTGGTACAGTATTTAATTAGTGCATGTTTAATCTTTTAAGGTAATTAAAAGTTAAAATTAGCAGATATATTAAACAATATAATCACTTTGCATATTTTGTAAGATTGTTGTGATTAAATTTGTTTCAATACAGAAATGCATTGTTACTTCACTCTGTCTTAGACTTGTTTATGAAAATTGATTAATTAATCTAGCATAGGAATATGTTTGAAAGATTGATTAAAATAATAAGCTTGTGTGTTAACAAAATACGCACTGAAATTATTCCTAGCAACATGTACATATTTTTAATAATTCTAAGTTAAAGAATAAATTGATCTAATACTATGTCATATTGATTAAAACCGTATGTAGTAATCGTGCATTTGGAATTTTATTTTTTTAGTTAATCACTTAGTTAATTTTTAATTTTTATATCACCTTTTCAAATCAACATATTTTTTATCATCAAATTGTTTAATTTTATATTTCATAAATATTTGCTTATACAATCCCTATAATACGATAACTCGATATATTTATTATTTTATTATTTGATACGATTATGTACAGATACACATTTTTATCGTTCCACTGGGTAGTAGGAGAAGAACAAGAAAATGAAGAAGAGAAAATTTCTAAATCTCAATCTTTATGACTCAAATCTGAATCAGCAAAATAAAACGATGACATCGAAAGCCCCCAACGCCAAAACACACATTTAAGATCCGTCAGAGAAATCTTAGTACCGTCAGAGAGGGGTGGCGAACGAATGATGGTGGTGGGCTGGTGCCTTGGTGGATGTCGAATGGGTGTGGTCGTGTGGTCTCCGGTATTGATGATGGTGCATCAGGAGATTCAAGCGAATCAGTAAAGTCAGAGTGGTTAACATCATGGAATCGATCGAGAGAGAAAGAGTTGGGGGAAGAATAAAGGAAGGTTGGGAGATGGGATTGTTTGGAATAATCTGAAAACAAAGTCATTGTTGCAAAATTTGAGAAAACAAAAAATGTGTTGAAAATTTACCCCTATATGACCATTTACATACTCTTGCAAAGGTTAAATGCTTTGCAACTAAGTTAACCATCTATATGCCTTTTCATCTATCGGCTTTCACTTTAAGAGAAAGCTTCCCAAAATATTAGAAACACAGAAAAATTTGAAATCAAAATACCCCCATCTTCACTGTTAGTTGTAGATGAAACTTTGGCCACCACTTCTCCTCTATAGACGAAATCAAATTTTGAAAAAATCAAATGAGGGCTTGGTTGATGGATTCTAGAAATTTGAAAGTGAGTTTGAGGAGCTTTAGAGGTCATGGTGATACGCCATTGGTGATGAGTGGAGCTTTGGAGGTTTGGTTTACTTGGGTTTAGAAAGGGAAGTTTTAGTTTTGATGTTTCCTTACAAATTCACCTTTCTCTTGCTGCCAAATGCTATATTTAGGAAAAGTTAGAAATGACAATGGCATTTTGCTTATTCAGATTTGTCTCTCCTATTTCGTCATCTCCATTTCTTCTCTTCTTCTTTTCTTTTTCTTTTACTGTTTTGTTGCTTCTTAAATTGAGTTTTCACCGTGGCCAGTTAATTGGTCACATCAACTAGTTAATAGATTATGTCAACCGTTTCATTAGGTATGTAACGAAAAATATTAATAAGTGATTAATTTATTATTTTTCGATAACGTTAGTGATTGATTTGTTATTTTTTTAAAATTAAGTTAATGAATTAAAAATTGAGTGGCTGTTTTATTATCGAAAGTTTATGTAATTTTATTATTTATTAATTTCACTTTTATATATGTTTCTAATGCTCTTGTTTTGAAGTGAATTCTATTTTATTGAATGTTTTGGTTTAAAGAGAAGTTAAAATAGTTATTGATCTAAATTGGATTAATAGGTTAAATTAATTAATTTAATTAAAATAATTTTAATATTAAATAAATAATGAATAGTAAATAATTAATGAAAAACATTGATCTAACTTAATGCTATGATCTTGAATATAACTTTTTGTTATAAAATTAAATGTTTAAATAACTTAATTTTTTTTTGAAAATGAGCGAAATTGTATCATTTTTTTTCTGATTTCATATTTTTTAATTGGTTTTTATCATTTTATATTTATCAATCAAATTTTAAATTTTAATTGAATTATTTTTTCTCAGCAATAGTTTAACAAATTTTATTTTTGATATTCTACTTATAACACAAAAATAATGTCCTTGCAAATGTTGAAAGCAACATACTCATTATTTTATATAACGTCTCAATTAATGAACAAACAAAATCATAATTATTAAAAAACTTTCCTAAACTCCTGTGATTGATCTGATAGCTAGAGATTGTTCACCCATAGAATTCACCCGAATTCAAACTTCTAAGGTAAAAGTGAGAAGCTTTTATATGAACGTCTCCTTTTAGTTGTAGTAGATACATGAATATAAACCCTAATATTTATACTATCAACACAATGGTCTAACACTTCCCATTCCCCCTTTATTAAAACGGGGATATTTATAAATTATTAGTTTATTTTGTTTACATTTGAAGGCTTAAATAGTGGAGAAAACAAAGGGTATGAAACAGGCTCTTTCACACACTCTACTGTCTTAAGGCCATCTTACATAAGCCTCATGGACTACAAAATGGAAAATCAGATTATAAATTTTTATCATTTTTCATGCAAGAAAATACTTCAAAATTTAGCTACTTTGGATGAGCCACGCCAAGACCTGCCTTCCCCCTTTATTGAACACTCACCAAACGCATTGACTAATGCAGATGTAGGATATAAAGAAGAGATGCTGCTAAAAGGGTAAAATTTTATCAAAGAGAGGAAAAAGGAAAGGAAAAGATAAGGAAGGGTTGATTAAAAATGGTTTATACATGCGTTACATACTAACTACATCATCTATGGAATGTAATTGTTGATATGGTCAAACTTTGTGATGCTTGTACTTCTGTCCTAAATTGAATCTTGTGATTTTCTGGTTGAATCCATTCAGCACCAGTGTTCTCACTGCCTCAACTCCTTGTTCCAATGCTTCATCAATCTGTCAAAAATACCACCCATTTAACACTTCACTTTCATCTCTCAAATTACCCTACTTAATAGGAATACCCCCGTATTTGATACATTTTCAGATGATATGCAGGTATATTTCTCCGAATATTTTTTCTAAAAAAAAATGAAAATTAAGCATACGTGTATCCAATACTCTCCCTTGTTCTCCATCAACCAAACTTCAATGTTGTACATGTAATTAATGAGAAAGACAAGGAGGCAACCAAATACCTGATTTCGCTCCACAGGACTGAACTTCTGCAGAAGATAAGCTTTCATGTCCATAGCACCAGGTGGATTTCCAATGCCTGAACAATAATATTATTCTTACAGAATTATGGAACTGTGAATTACCATATGCATTTAATCTAGCTTTTACAAGAGGTATGTGTTTAGATGCAAAAATTAAGCAGAAACTGATGGGATTCGAGGAGCCCACCTATGCACAACCGAGGAAATTCACGACTGCCATCCAAATGCCCCATCACACTCTTCACTCTGCAACAAGAAAAAGCATAAGTTAATGTTTTAAAATCACCATTTGTTGGGAGTGAGGATGCACTTAAACACACAAGAGAAACAACTTTGAGTTTCATTTACTGTTCCGTATCGTAAGGATGAAAATATGAACTAGTATTGCACAAATAAGTATGATGAAGATAGCTCAATGAAAATACGGAATGATTTCAAGCAGGAACAGTTGAGCAAAGAACTGTTTTAAAAATAGCCACTGTTTCAAAAATAGCCAAGTTATGTCCAAGAAATCAAACTTAGATTACCAAGAAAACAAATTGGAATTGAACAATATATACACAAACCAGGCTCAGAACTCCAGATCACATGGAAAGGAATGAGGAATAAATACAGCTAATCAATTTCTGCTATCAGTAGTGTAATATCAATGGAACATACCCATTATGATGCCCATGTCCTCCTTTTGGCTGAAGCCTGAGAACTCCATTTGGCAAGCTCATCTCGTCATATATCTACATTAGAAAGCTCAAAGTTAAAAGTGTTCTGAATAATAATCAACTGACAAAAAGGTCGTTAACTTCTTCTACTTGATGGTATGTAAGAGTGCCTACCAATAAAATGTGACGCAGGGGTACTTGATAATAAGCAGCAAGAGGCCCAACCTTAATAACAGTAAAAAGAGAAAAAACATCAGAGATAGAGATGGTCATAAGGTGGCTTAAATAAATCACAAAACTTTACTTAAAAATAATGAAAAAGGATGCGGAAGAAGATACATATACAAGACAACAGACATGCATTACCATATATTCCACACACATTCTTTATTCATCATCGTATTAATATCTTGAGTCAGCATTGTGATAGAACATATGCTTATTTAGCTGCCTATATGTCACTACAACCTTTGATTTCCCAAGGATGTAAACTTGAAATAATATTACATATAGAGCAAAACCTATTTCATCATTAAAAGAATAAGCTCATGTAAGAAATCCTTCTTAGTAAGCATGAACTTCGGTGTTGCAGGGTAATCTGTCAACAGGTAAAAGTCCATAATGTAGGATTAACCATTTTAGTTAGTACTAATAATTAGGGTATTGCAGTGTTTTCTGGCAGCATGTAAAATCCAGAATACAGGACTAACCATAAACACAAAGGTGAAGCCATTTACTTGCATTCGAATTCAAGTAGGTGCATGGCTAAGCATTCAGCAATAACTTAAGTTAATTACATAGCATCTCTCACAATCTATCGACTGTCTATTCCTAATTCAGACATGCATGAAACTCTGCGCAAACGATTTAAGTGAACAGATCAGACTAAGGAGCACTCATGGCAAGTAGCAAGTTCTTAATCACTTTTACGCTCTTTCCTGAACTATTTGTTTCAAGACATCAGTCTCTAAATTTATAAAACTAAAGTTGAGTGTCTTGAGGAAGTTTCAAACAGACAATTTTCTCAAGTATATGCACGAACTACAAAACCACGTATGCAGTGAATCTCCAGTTACATTTTAGCTGCACCTAATCCATGACAATGCCTCCACTTGTCGAATGGTCAGGAGGCAATTGGTAAAATAGAATAGAAATGTGGCACTGGTATATGAATATATATAACTAGGAACCTGCCATATAGAATACATAAGAGAAAAGGGGAAAACAAAATGTATAACTAACCGATTCCCCACTGAAATTCATGTATGCCTGAGGTTTTACCAACAAAATTGGTACTTCTCCCATGGCACCTGTACTGATCACGAAAGAATTCCAAGTAAACCATCAAGCATAACTGGGAATCTTAAAAGACAAAGACATTAAGTCCCAGACAAAAATAGTAACTAAAAGACCTAAGCAATACAAACAGAAAATATATACCTATCCCTACTAAAGCTTTTGACTGTATAGTATTCAATGCAATCCCTTCGGATCGTGAAATTTGATCAATCATTTCAAAACCAACCTGTTACATACAACAATGTAAAATATCATATCATCAAAAGAAAAAGAAAAAAACTGTCCGGCTTCATAATTTGCAATTCATTACATTGTGCCGAGTTCCATGGTACTTATTTCCAGGGTTACCCAATCCAACAATCAACCATGGCGTATACTCCACTTTAAATCCACCATTATTATCTGGCAAAGAAGCACGCAAACAAAACCTTGTTGATCCTCGATTCTTTTGACCAAAACAGTGGCTTCTCGGACACGAAATGCAAGTGTTTGGAACAGAGATTGCATGCAACATTGACCTAAAACAAACATAGCAGAAAATATTTATTCATAATGAAATAAAGAACATTTAGGCCTGCTGTTACCTGCAGTTCCTTTATCTAAAAGATTCAATCTTTTACTCCAATTTTCTCTTTAGAGCATAATCTAAAAACTGGGAAATTTACAAATCATTATTTTGGCACATTTCATTCAGATTTCTACATTGTTTCCTTTCCATGGCCAACATAAGCTTGAACCCAGCATTTACAATGAGCAATTCTTACTATAGAACAGAAAATACAGTGAAAAAGTAAGCAAACTAAACAAGAGGTACCAAAAAAGATGAAAACTTGTGAATAACTAAACATAAACTCAGTGCTTTTTTGCTGCAGCTCAAATTCCTGAAGAAATATCTATGAAAACACACACACACACACACACAAGTGCAGAAAAATAAAATAAGGAAAACTGAAAATATAGGAATTAGAAATGAATAAAAGAAAGTTGAGGAATTAACCTGTTTCACTTTGGGTACTTCAATTCAATAAATGATAATGATAATTCTAAAAAGAGAGGAAAGGAAAAGGAGGAGCAGGGTTCAGTTTGTATTTGAGGCTGACGATTTAATTTGGCGGATTTGTCTTAAATTTGGATATTTCCATATTTGGATTATTTTCCCGTAAGTTTCATTAATATATATATGAGATTTAACTAACAGTCGCTGGGCTTCTGAAGAAATTTGGGCTTAACTCTTTTTATTCTTCTGTTTTTAATTTTACGAGTAAACTATTAAAGTAGTAACTTTTGTTTGACTCAAATTATATTTTAATTATTTATGTTTGAAATGTTACGTTTTAATCATTTATATTATCGTTTTTGTTACGAAGTGATCACTCTGTCATTAAGTTTTATTATCTTTCTAACGGCAATCCTACATGGCCGTCCAAATAGGTTTTAAATGTCAACTCGAATATCCAATTGGGATAAGAATAAGTTTTTAATTAAATAAATTTAAGTAATTGAAAATTTTAAATTAATTATACCTTGAACTAGAAAAAAAAATCGTCCGTCTCCCTTTTTTTTTAGTTTTCTTTTTTATTTTGACTGAAAATATTATTTTCATCTCAATTGGACATTCAAGTTGGCATTTAAAACTCATTTGAATTGTCATATAGAATTATCATTAAGGAGGTAACGAAACTTAATGGCAGAGTGATTACTTTATAATAAAACGATAACGTAAGTGATTAAAACGTAACATTTCAAACATAAATGACTAAAATATAATCTAAGACCAACAAAATAATTATTTTTATAGTTTACCCTAATTTCATTGCAACTCATTTATTTATATTTGAACCATTAAAATCTTCTTTTTTTTTCTAAAAAAACCTTATCCCCAGAAAGAAAGTTCATATATTTCAATTTGTGTTATTTAAATATAACAAAAAAAAAATCATGTTATTTTTTCATCAATTCAAAAATAAAAATCAAACTGCAACATTACTAAAAAAATTATTTTGTTTTTTTTTTCATTTTTAAAAAATTATATTTTATTTATAAAAATACATTTGATAAATAGAAATAAATTTATGCTGTTGTTGATTTTCTTTTATCTATCCTCTTGCGAGAGAGCTGCCTTCTTTTCTCGCCATTTATGTTGTTGCCTTTGTTTTATGTCTAATTCCTCCCTTGTGGTTTGGTGTTGACTTTTTTATGCTGTTGACCTTTTTTCATCTATATTACCTCTGTTGCAATATAGTTTTTTAACTCCACAAAATATAATTTTTTAAGTAAGAATTCTGTTTGTCTTTTTTAAAAGACTGTTTATATTCATTTATATTATCTATTATTAACCGATTCAATCAATTCAAATATCGATTCGATCGATTTTTAATTGATTCAATCAATTTATATCAATTTTTTATCTAATTAATTCAAAATCACATCATTTTAAAAAAATCAATTCTCAGATCATTTTTCAATTCAATCATTATCAACAAACAACAGTGATTTAAACACAGTTGGCTAACATTCATGATTGCATCCGCCACAAACTCTGGGCTATGATAATGGGAGTGGACCACACAACATTATTATTGCCTCATTTCTTAAATGACTTAGTTTTCTCAACCTAATCACTACAACCATACATATACTATTGCTAGGAACGGCAAGAGGGGCATCCACGTAATTGTGTTGGTCATGGATTAAACTTTCGTGGTTATCAAGAAGGGCAAAAGCACAAAAAATTGGATATGCAAAATTTTAATTAATATAGACCTTAATAAATTTTCTTCTCCTCTGTCCATGATTTTCTCCCGACAAAATTTCCACATAAAATTCAATTTTATCACTAATAGATACCCAAACCCAAACCAAGTTCTCGAGAAGCAATCATAAAAAACTACGTATATTTGTTTTCTTTTCAACTTGGCACCAAAAGCTAGAAATGCCCCCACTAAGCAATCTCCATTAAAGAACTTCTAAGTTTTCAATATCAATGGTAAATACTTTTTCATTTAGCATTGAGGCTGGGACTGTTTGTTTTTTTACACAAGAATTTAATAATCTAAGATTTTTCACTCAATCCAAACTCGTTTCCTAGATACATACACAAAAATTATAACATTTATGACCAAAATCCGATAACTTATGCAACATTACAAATGCAGAAGTGGAAAGCATATAAATTACCTCCTCAAGTGGATTCGAGAATATATGGGATAGCTATGCATATCCTTTTTTATTCACTTGTACTTTGCTTTTGAACTCCTCACCAAACTAAGCCCTTTTTCCTCCTAAATCTGTCAACACGGTCCGTGCTCATTCGAGACTTCTCAGGCTTATTTGACTTCTTTGACTTCTCAAGTCGGCTATCTAAACTGTTTCTTGAAACTTCTGGAAGGTCAGAACCCAATTCAAATGTATCTGAAGTTCCAACCTCCAATGGTTTGTTGCTCCGATTGTCAGAGTTGACCACTACTTTTTCAGAACCATTAGCAGCAGCTGCTTTTGATTTGTTTAAGGATAGTACAAACTTCTTCAGATGTCTAATGAATTCTGGGAAGATCTCAAGATTGCAATGTCCTCCTCCATTAACCCACAACGGATCGTACTTATTCTTGCAAAGCTCCCAAAGCTGTTTTCCATGAGAATGATGAACAACTTCGTCCGCTGTCCCCTGCCAACTCAAAAAATTGAGCTTCATCACCACTTTTAAAATAAAAATTCAAAATAGACGTGTATAAAGTTCTCCTCAATATCAATGTCTTCACTTGTAAGAGTTAACAATTCAATGGATTTGGCAACCTGTGTATGCATGTTGTGTTCCATGTTTATTTCCCGAGTCAGCCATGTAGATACACAACAAAAATAACCAAATGTGTCAAATCTTAAAAGTTAATACAATATATATAGAGAATTGTTGTGTTAATTGTGTTTAAATATGCACAATTTCAAAGTACCACACCGCTTACCCTAAACCTGACCATGGAGATAAAAACAAGAACAATGACAAACTACTCTTTGTTCAAAGATCCAAAAATTGTCATATGTATTTCTCTCTCTGTTCAAAAAGATAAATATAGATATCTACTCTCTTAATAAAATCTTAAATTCTCGAAACCTACCCAACATATGGCACAATGCAAAGTACTAAATATTGATTAATTCATCGGTACCTAAACACTGAAATGCATTACAAGTGGATAATACTGTCATCTTTATTTAATTTCACATGAGAATCTCAATAATCTAGTCATCACAGACAAAACAATAAATCAAATCTAGACTGATTGAGCTAAAATGCATAAGGAAGTTTAACTATTCATTTAGAACAAGTATCTTTTTGACAATCTGTGACCTGTGATATTTTTGTCAAATTTGAGTCTCTTCAAATCAATCTTTAAAGATTTTCTTTCACTGATTATCTGGGTAAAATTTTTATGATGGTATTTGTTCACATTTTGGAACTTCACATCACATCACATGGGTGCATAATAATGGCAACTCACCTACTGACCACAACAAACATATGATACAATACTAATGTTAACAACACAAATCAAGAGAGAGAGATGACAATGATGATGATGAAACAAGATGGGGAGGATAAATAACAAAACAGTAAGAACGATACTTACATGAATTACCAAGACTTGGGAATTTACTGCTCCAATTTTGTCAATATTCTGAGGGAAAAAACCCGGTAATGAAGGTACATGTACAAGATAAAACAAGAAACTAGAAATAGGATGAACAGGACAGACTTACCTTATAAATGTCAAACCAGTAGGTCCTTTTGACAGGGTACAATACTCTCATGCCAGATAAAATTGGGCTATGTAGAACCACCCCTCTCAAATTTGGCAAACGAGAAGCAAGATCAACAGTAGGTCCACTACCAACTGACTGACCATATAATATCAAATCTTCGTCTTTAACTCCATACCGTTCCTTAAGGCATGTATATGCTGCATCTATGTCTGCATATGTATTACACTCAGTTGGCTGTTTAAAAAAAAAAAGGTGAAAATTAGAATACAGATCTCCATCAATGAGTAAAATGTTCATATATTAAAGACAAGAAATCAGAAGTAACATGCCTGCATTGAATATGAATAGATTCTGTAACACGCTGAACATGGAAAATAAATGAGAAACCCCACAAATTTAAAGAAATTTGTGCATAAATTATCGAAATGATTGTAAAATTAAAATGCTGCAAACATATGGACCAACATTGACCAATACATCCAGATATTATACAAAATAAAACAAGCTGCCTTATAGGTTACTCTGAGAATTTTAAGAGCTAAAATCTTGCAATTTAAATGAACACTATATTAGTCTACTTCATTAGAAGAAAAAGTGAAAGAATGCGTTGGATTGGCCCAAGATAATGTGCAACTATTTAACGTGCCCATATTGATCGTTAATTGCTATAGCTAACATGAATCAGGGCAATTTTTGCTCCCTAGATTAGCAACTAAGAAAAGAGAAACCAGGTGACCAACCTTTCCAGTTGATTGTCCATAGCCAGAGTAATCATACCTAGAAAAGAAAAAAAGTGTGATCAGTTTAGAAAAAATAAACAAATAGAAGAAAAGGCTAGACTAAAAAGCAGACCTCGCAAGAGAATGGATGATAAATATTCTACTTTCAGGAATTCTAATTATATATACACTCATAGGATGACTCACTCAAGTATTGTCAAGAAGAACTTTAAGGGACAAGGAATTCTAAAATTATTGTTATTATTATTTTGGACAAGACTTTAACAAAAAACTTTAAATGCTTAAGAATGACAGACTGCAGTTCATTAGTCTTTGGCAGATTGAGAATCCGATAAATGTTTCTTCATTTGTATGAATGGCAGCTCAATCTTGAATAACTTGAAAAACTTTCAGAAGAGCTATATATACTAGGATTGAAGACTCTGTAGTTCACATTCTCCTACAAAAGTCTCCACGGACTCACATTATTTTGGGGTTCAGTAGGTAATAGGTCAGTGCCTAATTCTGAAGCAAACTTTTCTAATTCTCTTAGAAAAGTCCTGTCTGCAAGGAAGCAACAAGCTGTCTTTTTCTTCCCTTTCCTATCATTTATTGAAGTTTTTTATATACTTATGCATGCAAGCACCTTCATTAGGGTACTAAAGTATTACATTTATCAACAGAAAAACATATTGTATCAATTAATCAAATTCAAAACAGGCTGTGCCTGCATATAGAATACAACCTCAACCTATGTTGCTTTGACTCTTCGTTTTTCTTGAAATACTCATTTCTAACACTAGCATCCAACATGGATGCGTAGATATGTCCCTCCAAGAATCCTCCAAATACATGGGAATACTTGAAAAAATTGAAACATACTGTGTTTGACATGTACTTGTATCTGACACACACCTTAGTCTCATAGACCTCAACAGTTTTACATCAAGCAAATCCAGTAATGGCAAAGTAGTGACAGACCAGAGACGGTCATTTTCAAGAGGCCGCCAACCTTGATATTTACTAGTACTAGTTTCTAATGTCATATAATTGCATGTGATATTTTAAGCGTTTAATTTTTTAATTAGTTTTTTAAAATATTGTAATGTTTAATTAATATAATTAGTGTATTCCTTATTCGAATTGTTAAATATAATTAAAATACATTAAATTATTTAACAATTCAAATATTATAATAATAAATTTCAATTCATAACTAAAGCATTTCTAACATATCCAATATCCAATATATAGTATAATTTTACTTCATATAAATTAATGCAAAGCAACATTATTGAAACTAATAACTAATTAACATATACTAATTATTTTTGCTAATATAAAATTCTAATCATTATTAAAACATTTGAAAATTTATAAAAGTTTATATATTCTACATTAAGCTCTTCACTATTCAATTTTATTTCTTCCTAACAATTAATACATGGACCATAATAATATTTAGATAATATACAATTAATATAAATATAATACATTATATTACACAAATTTATTATTTATAAAATTTTATATATGAAATATAAAGTTAGTTATTATATAAATAATTAAATTTACTATTTAAAGCAATTTGTTTTCTTTTCCTTTTTTGTTAATGGAAACAATAATTTACAGCTAGCTATCACTGTAAAGTCTGCCCAAATAGTAGTTGAACTCTGACCAATCAACTACATGCATAGCATGGTGCGGACTGGTTTAATGGGATCCTACCATTTGGACTTAAAAAGGGGAATATTTCCTTCCTACTTTCTTTCACTATATCTTGTTATGAGTCATCACTAAATTTTGTAGCATATCTTTAGATCCTTTACATGCATATCCCTGCATAATGATCCATATAAACCTGCTCACGTTCATCCTCTGTTTGCTATGTACTCATACTGCAGTCCAAGTTGCCCAATATTGTTTCCAAGTCAACAGAGATAAGCAACAATTATGAGATACTATAAACTTCAATGAATGATAATAAACACGGCATAATAGGTCTGGAAGTGGTAATGGCACAAGAAAGGAACAACAAAAGCAGGATAATTTACCAACGTAGAATTAAATGAAAAAGAAGGCAAGATAAACCTTTTTGTGAAAACTGAAAAGAACTCAAGACGTCATCCTTCCAAAAGTACAAGACAAAAAATAAAAATTCAGTAATAGGATACAGTAAATATAAGCTTTCCTAACGATTTAAAAAGTATAAGACAAAAACTAAAATTCCAAATTTGAGAAAGATCTCCAGTTAGGCATAGTTCCTATAGTGGAACAGGACACTATTACTATGATGTAGCCTATACTCTATGGAAATAAAACATCCAATAAGAAAACTACGCACATACATGATTAACATATCACCTTCAGACATTCTAACCATACGTTAACATAATATTCACTGCTTTCTGATAACCATGTTGCTCCAACTCTTTGTTCTTCTTAAATTATCTATATTTGACACCTGCATCCTACACGGGTATGCGGATATGGCCCTCCAAAGATCCTCCGAATACATGAGAAAACTTAAAAAAAATCAAACATACCCATGCCATACATGTATGCATATTTGACACTCACACCTGAATCTAAGTAACATAGCATGTTAATTCCCTTAGGCATTAAAAGCTTCAAAGCATTGTTTGCAAGAAAAAGTATAATTATCATATCTAGCACCTCAACAAGAAGCAACCACTACAAATATGACCTAGCCAGAAACTATCTTCTATCACATTGCCTTAAGTAGGTGCCCTTGATCAGTTAAAAGCACGAAGTCCCACAGCATTTTGAATTAGCTCTCAACAGCATTCATGCGTAGATAACAGTAAAACATTGCCCTCACAATGCAGCAGCTATAGTAAAGAAAAGATAAATAAAACAAAACTCTGAACACCTAGGTAACTTAAACAACAATGCCTTTACCAATAATTCTTTCCAAGTCTTCTCTTTCTCCTTTGTTCTCCCTTTAGTACTGTGAAAATGAAGCCAATTAAAGCAAAAGTGCAAAACCACTACCACTAGTCTTACAATGTAACAAGTATCAAAATCAGCATAATTTTTCACAGGTCGGTTTCCAGTCCACTACTTTCAATGCACTCTTCATTACCATTCAGATGTATTTGATCCACTTAGTAATTGCGAAGTCAAATTTGTGAATGTGATTAACCATGTATTGAAAAGAAATGAATGAGAGCCGGACCCATCTTTCACTTACTGCCAGCCTAAAATCTCTACTTTCCCTAACATTTACCACCGAGTAATCAGACGGGTGAATCTAGAAAGTCCAGTTTTACAACTAATATAGTAAATAAAATAGTTAAAAGTGCCTTACACTAAAAAAAGGAAACAAAAAATCACCAAAATTATCCGAACACTCATAAGACCCCAAAATCCCAAGAAAATCACAAAAAATCAAACAAATCAAAAGCCACAACCACTTTCACTAAGCTAAATCAACTTTAGTTTAAGCAAAATAGTTAAAACCTAAGACTAACAAAAAAACTCATGTTTCACATGGTAAAAAATTTCTTTCAAGTAATCAGAATTTCTATATGCGTATAAAAGAAAAAAGAAAGAAATTACCCCATAATATTAACTCGAAGGCGATTACACAACTCAACGAAAAGCTCAAACATCTGTCCCAAATCAGCGGCATTTCCATGAGAATACAAGAGAGTAGCGGAAGCCTTGGGGTGCTTTATATGGACAGCGACTATGTCGTTCCCACGGCGAGTGCGTAGCTTCAAGACGTCGACGTCATCCCTCCTCGGCACCTCGGGTATATACAGCCGACCGCCACACGCGTCGTCCTCTACTACTGTGTAGGAGGGGGGATTTGGCGGGAAAAAAGCGAATTTCGAGGCGATAGACGACGTGACTCCACCCATCTTCTTCTTAGCATAAGCTGATGTTCCTCTTTCATTAAAATGACCAAAACTAAAACAACTCAGCCGCTTCGAAACCTCAGCTAATATCCACCATCGGATCTTCTTTTTCAGATCTTTCTTTTAAAAAGGGGAGAGGTGGTGCGTGGAATGAGAAGGGGAGGCGCGTGGAATGAGAGCAGCCGTCGTAACAAAACCAATCGTTACTAGGGGCATCTCATCTTGTGCTTTTTGATATTTGGATTCGAACGTTGGGAACTCATCTCGTTTGTGTATTAAGAGAACAGGGCAAAAAAGGGCGCGTGAGCAAGTTGGTATAGGAAGGGCCGCCTGACGGCGACTTAGACACATAACATATATCTCTTTTGCATTCTACGTTACAGCCTGCCTATTTGTATTTTTTGGGATTGTTTGCAATTACTATTCAAAATGGATCAAATTTTTAGGTTACATTATTTATATTTTATCTATAAATTATATTAATTTCTTGATTTTGGACGTTATTTTAATTGAAAAATTATTAAAATATAATTAATTTTATAAAATTAAAAATTTCAATATGAGGTATGTTTTATTTTCATGTTTTAATAAAAATAATTTTGTAATATGATTGGATTTGAGGTATGAATTTTAAATTTTAACTTAATTATTTCATATAAGTACAAAAAAAATCTTAATTATTTCAATCAAATCGTCACTCGTTTTAATAAAAAAAATTATAAACACATTTTTTATATAAGTGTTTTTTTCACTCACAATATTGATGTGTCATAAAATTAATTATATATGAATATTGTGATTAAAAATGGGTTTAGATGTACGTGCGTTTATTTATAATTAATATAAAAATAGCGATAATGATAAAATTAAATATTGTAATAATATTGTAACGTGAGATAATAAACAAATTAAACGCATTCCACCACTTATTCAAAACCACCTAAATCTAATATCATGAGTTGAAGGTATCAACCTAATTAAAAGAGCTTATAAAAAAAACCAAAATCGTAGTTTTTACAATAAAAGATTATTAGGCGTTTGTGTTGAAATAGAAACTAAATCTAAAATTAACCACTTGCAATTCGTTTTTTTTTTTTTAATTTTGCTTACTATAAAAACCATCCACATTAAAAAACTATTTTATTTTTATTAAAATATAATTTCTTTTTTATTTTAATTTTTCTTTTAAAATTTATTATTATGAAATTGATTAACAATTAATTTGACATAAAATCATGCAAAAACAACGATCTATCAAGAATAATTCAAATCAACAATACATAAGTGACTTTGATACTACTGTTGCATCGTCGAAGCACTATCGGAGCCACGAAAAAACAATATTCAACAAACATTCACCATGAATCCATGTTCAGGGAATAAATTCGAGTTAAAAAGAAGGTTTGAAATTATATATTAACCTATTTGAGTAAAAGAAATTCGAGTGGTTTTTATGCAAAAATCAAACCACAGCCCCAGTGATTTCCCTCTGATCTCTACCATATCCACCCAACATTTCAGAAAGTGTTTTGAAATTCGAGTGAAGGAAAGAAGAGATATCACTTGTCTTTTTATTCAAAAAGTTTTTTAAAAACTATAATAACATCAAGTGATGTTTTTAGTAATTTAATTCAAAAACATGATACCCTTTACAAAATGAGTAAATTTTATTTTAATCCTAAAATTACTTATTGAACAAATTTTACTTATTGTCATAATATCCAGATTGAACACAAGTCATGAAACACTCATATCTGTATAATCCAATTTTTTATTTCTTGAATCACAAATAAATTAAGATAAACAAATGAACCTAATATCTCATATTAATATCAACTCATCGAGCACAACAATGCATTTCGAGTCTCACCCAATTAAGGGTCCAATACAATTAGTCATTGTAGTTATATTTTAATTCTAAAATTAAATTAATTTACACAGAGAATTTGGTACAATAAAATCATCATGATTTTATCATAATTAGAACAAAGTTGTGTGATTTATTTAATTAAATTAATTAATATTAAAATAATTATTTATGGATAGAAAAACTAAGTATTTCAGTTAGATAATTATATGTGTGGATTAAGACTGTAAAGCAAATATAATTAAATTCGATACAAGATCAGCCCAAATAACCCACATGAGACTTCTTCCCACGACACAACTCCTTGGCGTCGTCGTCCATAGGTAAGTTCAAAGCCAAAAATTTTATTTGATGCCAAGATAAAATTATAGAATTTTGGAGGGGTCAAAGTTAAAACCTTTGTGTTACAATATTTAAATTGCATTATTATTTTTTGGAGGAGCTAAAAACATAAAAGTTTCATTTATACGAGAGATAAAAGATTTAATTTGAATGATTTATATTTTAAAAGAGATTAAATAAAAATTTTCCCATTTAATCAAGGTTGGCAATGGCCTTTACCTTTGGCTTCACCACTGGCCATAGGGGAGTAGGAGACATGGATCACTCCTTTTTCTATTAACTAATTATTTTATGTTTTTTTTTAATTACGTAAAATCTTAACAACAACATAATTAGCGTGATTCGAACTTAGATTATATGTGGGGCACTAAACATCTTGACCATCAGATAAATATACGGAGTTCAATTAATTATTTTATGTTTTTTTCGATTTAAATATGATATTTGTCATTTTTCTCGGGTTAAAAGTGTAAATTTATCATAATACAATAGGTGAATATTGAAATTTGACATTATAATTTGTTTTTGTTGATATTTGCTATTATATTTTAAAATGTGTAAATTTATCATTCAACCTTTATGTGATTAAATTTTACTACTAAGCTTTAAATTTTATTAAATTTTACCATAATTTTAATTTTTTAACTAAATTTTACACTCAAAATTAATTTTGATAATTTGAGAATAAATTTAATGACAAAAATCCTTTTAAATATTTTTTAATAGTTAACTATAATTTAACTTATAAATATTAAAACTAATAAATTAAGTTAGAAATTCTATTTAATGAAATAGTAATGCATACACATAAAACGAAAAAAAGTTTTACATAAAAAAAAGTTAAGTTAATTTTTTTATAAAATAAATATTTTTATTTAATTTTAATATTATATTAATTAACTTATTATTGTTGAATATTAAAATAAATATAAAAATATTTTTATTAAGTTGCCTTCATTTTTTTTAAATTAAAATTTAATAAAAAAATTTAACTTTAGTGACAAAATTCAATCAAATAAAAGTAAAGCAATAAAATTTAATATATAGTTAAAGTATTTACACATTCTCATCGTGTCGTCCTTTCTCACAAACAATACAGGTGCTCCCCACGAAGATACGTTCGATCGTATAAACCCCAAGTTCAAGAAATTCTTGCAATTGTGCTTTTAATTTCGTAAGTTCCTTCAATGCCATGCGATAAGGTGTGATGGACACCGGAACAGTATCCGGTAACAAGTCAAATTCATCAATTAAATTTAATATAGAATTAAAATATTGTGATAAATTTATCTTTAGCTTATAAAGACAAAAATAGATATTAATTAAAGTAAAGTTTAGTGACAAATTTCAATTTCCATTTAAAGTATAGTGGCAAATTTGTTTATTAACCTTATATATATAATATATTTAGTGGTCTCGATTTTCATGTGTGTGCGCGTGTGCGGGAAACTTTTCAAATTTTAGTGAAATTTTTATTTGATTATTTTTTCTTGAACTTAAATAAATTTTAATTTTTTTAGTTTTTTTAATTTGTGAGATTGTAATTGTATTTTTCTTGACAATTATAATTGGAATTTAGAAATTTGAATTTCGGTTTTGGATTCCTCTTAAAAAAAGTCAACTTTCATCTCATAAAAAGTCTCAATTTTCATTTTATGTTCAATTCTTTGAGTTAAAACCCACTTTTTAAGCATTCAAGAGTTCGAAAAGATAATTTGATTAAAATTTTGAAAGATTTGTAATCCAATTAGATCATTTGACAAATCCGATCCCTCAATTTACACATTCGACCATTTCTTATGCTCCAAAACACACATACTAAATTTAATCTTATTTATTACTATAGATATCATGATTGAAGTTTTGTTTTATGAATATTTTTAAATACCGTTATGCAAATTAAACAGTTTTTTCATACTTAGTTTTCCAACAAAATTATCATTGGTTTTGAATTATGTTCCAAGGAAGCCATTCTCATATGAAGACCATTGGGTGCCTTGCTAAGGTAAGTTTGGCATGTATCATTGATTATCCTTCCAAAGGTATCATTCTCGATCATTGGCATGCCATCGGTTGGGATGCTGAGTTATAGCACGACATTCTCTAGCATGATTGTGGATTTTCTGCATGCAAAAAGAAACGTGTGTGTCTTCAGTTTTTAGTATTCAACTAAAATAATTATCTGGTTTTTTAATGACACTAATCGTTTTATTTGTAACAAGTCATATTTAAAGTTGTTCATGTAATTGATAATCATGTGTTTAAAATTTGATCACCTGTTTTAAATAAGCTCAATTTCAAATTTAAATTATCATTTAATGCTCAAATTGACGTTAGGCTGATAGAAGAGTCTAAATAATACGATACCATTCTTTGAGCATTCAATTAAAATATTTCAAAATTTTTAAATCAATTGAAAATGTGAGCTATAATTTAAGTACATATGGTGAATTAACTCATTTTTTCTTTGAATAATCCCATTCAACTTTATTATTATTATTAAAGTTTTTGCTTTCTCAATATTATGATTATTTTTCCCTTTATTTTTATATCACTTTCTCCTCTACTTTTTAGTAAAAAGAACAATAATGCATTTTAGATATAATAAAAAAGGGTCACCTTCTTCTTATCTTTCTACAGTTGGGTCCATTCCACACTTATTAGTTGTCCATTTGATTTCATTTGAAAGTTCGGTAAGAGATTCCACATTGCTTTAGAATTATCATTTAATGATTGAATCTTTTTTTAATATATTAGTGTGATTACATGGTGGTATCTATTCATATTTTTTTAATTTTTTGACAATGCACATACATATTGCACACACATGTGCTCGAACCCGAGTCTATTAGGATGAACATCATCCTTTTTTCTAATGGAGCCACTCGTTGAGTTCATTTTATGATTGAATTTTAAATCTCTAATTCCACTACAAATTGCTACCAAGTTTTAGGGTGAGTTTAAATGAACGGCGCATTTACATGTGGTTAATATAAAAACAACAATTATAGTAAAGTTAGATACTATAACGATTATATAGCGTGAGATAAAAAATAAGCTAAACGTATCGTACCACACCACTCATCCAAACCCGATACAAATATTTAAGTAATAAGAGCCGCATTTGAAATATTTCTTTAAACTTCAACCAAATATTTATTTAAAAATTATAATTCTTTTACAACTCTCACATTACTGATAAGAACAAATCACATTCATATTAATAACAGATAATTCTAGCGATTCAATCTCACAATGTAAGTATAAGGGTGAGCACCTTTGTCCAATGAGTCAAACACAAAGTTTCTTTAAGAATTGTTGCTACGTTTGATAGGAATATTTAATCGCTCTCATAACTTATTTTTAGCAAAGAGAAGGAAAAATTGTTGCTTATTTTAAAGAGGTCTTATTTTTTACAATGGGTATTACTCATCTTTTTAATTTCATGTTTAAATTTGTACTAACTATTCTTTATTTTATATCTAATTATTATAATACATACGTACTAAATAAACTTTTTTTTTCTCATGTTATTATACTAATAACCAAACAAGATCTGTTTAGTATTATTTCTAAGCACTTTTGAGACAAAAAATACTTTTGGTACAAAAATATTCTTAAACAAGCTGCTTTTTAAGAGAAAAAGCGTTTCTCCCAAGCCAAAAATTGGCTCCAAAGCACTTTTTTCAAATGTAAATTTTAGTTTCTCTCCAAAAGTATTTTTTTTTCAAAAAACACTTTTGAAAAGCATTCCTAAACTAGGCCTAAAATGGCTAAAAAAATCATAGTTGCAGTGAAAATGTAATAAGTGCTAAAAATAACATGTTTTAACCTCATTTTCTAAACATTTTTGGATGATTATTTAATGTTAATTGTGAATTTTATACTCCTAATCCTTTAAATTCATGTTTTAATGATTAATAGAGCACTTGGGAAAAAAAAGAGCGAAGCCGGAGCATCAGAGCAACCTACAATAGTCACACAGGCTGAACCATCTCACGTAGCTAGACCACACGATCGTGTGATACACATAGGTGTGTGGTAGGTCGTGTCATTTTCATGGGATTACGCACCAAATAGCAGAAAATCATGATTTTTAGGTTTTTCAAGTATTCTAAGACATATTTATGACAAAAAAAAGATAGGAGTGAGCCATCAGAGAATTTTCAAGAAAAAACTCGAAAAACACCATTTAAGTCGATTTTGAACCAAATTTCCGTTAAAATTGAAGATTCTCAGTTGATTTCTTAGGAAATTATCATGAGTTTCTTTATTTCTTTCGGTTATACTATATCTGAGATGTTTTTATTTTCAAGCATGAACTAATTTTTAAATACTTAGGGGAGATGAACCCTATGATGAGTTTTGTCGTGTAATTTATATTTTATGCAATAAATATTTAGTTTCTTATTCTCAATTATATGTGCTTAATTCTTGGTCTAATATTTCTAGATAATTAATCCATATTTGATGTGCTTAAATCGAAAGTTGAATAGACTTTGTTTAATAGTAGATCTTGCATAATTGAGTGGGGTTGTATGCAATCTTAGAAATAGGATGACATAAATCTACATGATTAGAGTCAAATCTAATAGGGAATCCATAACATGAGTTAATGCGAAAATTGGGGTTTTAATTAGAAAAAAAAAATTCAATTAATCAACTACAATCAGTTGCTCTTATGCTTGAAAGAGATATTTGCATAATTTAGGAATTTCTACGGATCAAGGTACTAAGTAAAGAAATTGCATAATTTAGATTGATAATGACAAATGAAATTTAAGTGAATTCTTTCCTAGATATTGTTTCGTTTTGTGGTTGTTAATTATTTATTTTCGTGATTTGTTCATTGATGTGTTCGTTAGTTAATTAAATTAGTTAATTTTAGTTTTAATCAATTACTCAAATTATTCGGTAAAATAATAAGAAGATGGTAATTACTAGTACTTATAGTCATCATGGGAAAAATATCTTTACTCACCGTAGGTATAATATTAATTGATAGTTGCATTTACCTTAGTCAACTTTTTAGTTAGTTTGTGACACATCAAAATTAATGTTATAAATTGATATTAAGATGAAAGTTAAAGTCTTGTATAACCATTTTCTCCCCCAAACTTGTGACGTATCTAAGAATTTGAAAAAAAAAAACCCCTCACCATACTATTATTTGTGGCTGTTATATACATCAACAAGATGAATCATAATTCATCGAAGCACATGTAAACACAAATTAAAAGTCTATTATGAGTTTCTTCCAGCTCCAAACAAGTAAAATATCACCCTAATTTTATATAATCATTATTCATAATTTTCATATCAGTACTTCACAGCAACACAGTCCTATATTACCTATACATATTTAATTAATATTTACTTAAAGCAAAGCACAGTTTTAGCACTGAGGATATTCAACACTACAAGTGGTAGCAATCCTTTTAGCCTTAGGAGTGTCAACGAACTGTTTCATAGTTGGGTTCCTAAGGTACTGACAAAAGCATGGCTTCTGCTCCGTCAGCTTGCTGCAACAAGTGGATGATGGAGGCTTCGACGACATAATCGCCGCTAAGCAGGGGCTGAGCTCCGAGAGTTCACATGTCACTGCCTCCGCAGTTCGAGTTTCGCCTGAAAACAGCACCACCACTAGTCCCACCACACACAGGGAAAGAAAGGAAAACCTTTGCATGTTTTGATTTCTACACCAAGTGCCTAATATCTATGACACAAACAATGATGTTAGATGGTATTTGGTGCACTGCAATTTATAGGAGTCGGATGAAAGCTGCTAAGACTTCTAAGATTTTCCTTCAAAAACGTTTATGATTCTTATTTGTCGCAATAATAGTATCCGTTACTTCCGCAGTCATAATTAAAAACTTTACTTTACATCAGGATTTATAAGTGTCAAATTAGGAGAAGAGATTGTATGAAACTGTGATTTCACATTATTTCTATCTTTCTAATAGGATGACAAATCTGATTTTTCCTCTTGAAAAAAATTCAAATCTAACTAAAAGTGCTAAAATTCAGGAGGAAAAATCTGACTTATCATTTTCTTATTGAAAGGAGATAAGAATGAAGTGGAATCACAATTTCATACAATCATTTCTTATCAAATTAGGGAGGTTTGAAGTCGAAAAATATGGATTCTTAGATCCCATATAAGTTTGAATCATATTGCCATTAACTATTGTTGGAATCTGGTGCTGCTTCCACTATGGTACCTATCAAAGATATTAATGGACAGTTTAAAGTTTTTCTAGTAACTCCCAGAAATATTTGAATATGTTTGAACATGGAGAGTTAACAAAAACGACATGTTATGTAGTAAAAGTGTTGATATGAGTGGAATTTAGATAAAAATATCATAAAAGTTTTTATATTAAGAGTTAAGTTGTATTTATTTTTTGGTAGAAAATAATATAATATAGCAAAACAACAATCAGTTACATCTTAATTCGGCATCGAATCGAGTTAAATCAATTAACAGTAAACTTTTCATGGTATATGGAGGATCATTATATATTTGTAAACTTAAAACCTTTTAAGTATAAATTTAATCATATAATCGGCAATTTTATTATGAATTCTTAGAATATGACGAATTCTTACTTTTCAACTCCATCTTAGAATTTGATGCAGCAACCATAACTCTACCAAACTGCTATTTTCTCCTCCACCAGCTAAAAATGGATAAATTATTTTATATATGTTAGATCAAACTGTAAATTGATCTTTTCTATTAAAAATATAATAAATTTTTATAATTAAAAACTGTATGATTAATAGAATGATTAGATTGTTACACGTGGTGTATCATATATATAACTTATATTTACACACAAAGTTTTTTTAATAGTAAAGATGAATAAATTTAATATATGAATTAATTCAAATATCTTTCAAACTTATAATTTTGGGGTTGACAATTGTTGTAGTAAAAGTACTTGGTATCTCCATTAGCAAAGAGGAGGAGGATGTGGATTGCACTTTTTTATGGGATAAACGATAGGGATAGCAGCATTCTTGGTACCATTAAAATAATAGCTGCTTGTCAATGTTGGAATAAAATCCCATAATTGGACATCCTAATCCCCACTATTTAATTATTACTTGTGATTTGCTTTGGATATTCCTTTTGCATTTTTAGCTTTATTACATATGAATGAAATTTTATCAAACTAGGAAAATATCTGGAATATACTATCAATATTTCAATATTTATATACTTCTTTAGTCCAGTACCAATAAGATTCCAATTAAATTGCACTGACGTGTACTTTTGGAGAAGTGATTTATATGGGTATTTTTATTATGGGTGAGTAAAATTTGATCCCATTTGAAAAATAATAATTTGAATTTTGAGTAAATCGAATCGAGTTATTCGAATTATTCGAGTCAACTTTAATAACTTGATTCGAGTTTCGAGTTCGAGTCGAGTTCAATTTCACAATTCGAATAGTACGAATAATAAATTGGTGTAAATATCTTTTTGGTCCCGTCAATTTTGAAAATAAGCAAATTGGTCTCACTCAATAAAAATTACAAAAAAATTAAATATTTATAAAATTTCAAAATTTATATTTAAAAAAATTCTAAAAATTATATAAAAAAGTTAAAATTTTGGAAATTTTATAAAATAATACTTTTGGGATCTAATTAATGATTCAAATTTATCAAGTATATATTTTTATTATTTTGCTTTGAATTTTTTTTTTCAAATATATATGGTTTTAAATTTATGTGTTATAACATAAAATTAGTTATACTGTAACAATATTTTTATTTGACATGTTTAATTTTTTTAATTTAGCTCGAACAATTTCACTCGACTCTATTAAAAAAAATTTCAAATTGAATTAAGATGATAAAATATAACTTATGAACTCGATTAACTCGATTCGATCGAACGCTCACCCCTAATTTTGGGCATGATGTATATTATTGTGATCATCACTTTGTTTATTTAATTTTCACATTTTATATTGGATTTAAATTATAAAAGTTTGTAATATATTATTTAAAATTAAGTATAGAATATAATTAGATTATTCGATAAATATAATTTAAAAAAAAATATAAGTGTTAAATTATAAAAAAATTATTCTATATTTTATCCTTAATTTTTTTAAATATTTCACCTAATTCTATAACTTATTGCTAGTGTCTATTTTTTAATGGACAACACGTGAAAAATTAGCCACTAAACTCGCTCTAGTAAATATATTAGAAAACCAAAATAATTGAGTGAAAGTAACTCTTATCATTTTCCACACTTTATTATAAAACAGTTCTATTGGATTATTTTTATTTTAGATGATTAGATGTATATAAAAAAAATCATTAAAAATATTAATTTTCAATTGATTTAATTTTTTCAACTACAATCCCTTATTTAAAAGAAATTTTATTCATGATTTGACCCTTAAATTATATCTATTTTCTTACATTGGTACATAATTTTTTCCTATTTTAATACTTAAACTTTGCATATTACCCATTTTGATATCTAAAAGCTAATGACGTTAAAAAAGTTATCGATTAAGAACATGTTACATCATCAATGACATGTCACGTAGGGATGAAGCCAAAATTTTTTGAGGAGGCTAAGATAATAAATAATAATTTTTTGGGAACAAAGATAATAAATAATATTTAAAAAATTTTAAAAAATAAATATCATAATGAACACAAATAAGCTAGAAAAAATAATTTAAAACTCATTTAAATTTCACTCTTCGTTCTTTCATTACACATAAATCATTAATTGTTTCATCTACCTTAACAGTTACTACAATTTCTTTTTCGATGTAGGAAACTAAAGATTTTTTCGAAAATCATCTTTCATCTTGATGCAAAGTCGAGTCTTCACAATTTTCATAATTGAAAAAGTACGTTCTGTAGATGCAATTGAAACTGGAAGAGTTAATATAAGATGAATGAACTTGTCAACTAGTGAATACATAATTGATTTCCCACTCTCAAGTAATTTTTTACAGAATTCAGAAAGTGTTTATATTTTTCTCATTTCAAGATGCTGGCAAACATCAAGTTCATATTGTCTCAAATCATATGGAAGATGTTCTTTCTCTTGTTGAGAAAAATCACTTGGATATAACTTCTTTACAAGAGCAAAAATTTTCTTAATGTCAAATAACTTGAACTCTTTAGGATCTAAAGCTACAAATAGAGTGAGGAGCTCAACAACATGTTCATTAAACCTAACTATTCAATTCTAGCAACATGTTCATTAACCAATATCCGACTTGATTGCCAGGCCCTAGATACGAAATGCCACATTCGTTGCCAGAGTAACTACAACTTCATTTGCATATCAAACAAACAATTTATACAAGTTATTATGATCAACTCTTAATTATAATATGTCATTCAATCAAATTTAGGTCATAAATGAGCTTACAAAAGCTCTTATGATTAACCGAGGTTGATTGAGGACTAAAATGTAAAAAAAATTCCAAGAACAGAGTTGAAGTCGCAACGTTGAGGGAACCACGCCAAGACACATTGAAAATGAAAGCTTGTCATCGCGTTTTCGACAAAGGATGCCACAACTTTGAGAAAATAGTGGATGTCGTCGCAACCATGGAACATGGGAACGTCGCGAGGCAAACTAATATCGAGACATTGGAGGACTGTAGTTACGATGACACTTACTGCTGAGTTCATGTCACGATGTTGAAGGACCGAAGTTGCTTGGGATTGCAACACTTGTTGAACATTAATTCCCAACAACTAAACTCAACACCTATAATCAATCTAATACATAAATCAAATTCTTATATGCATTCATTAAAGATTAAACATCCCTTACATTTCAACTTCTAATCTTAACACATATTTACCTCCAATTCATGCTTAAGTTAACATTCCTATTCAAGATACTAAAATGACAACTTCTAATATAAAACAGAATCAACATTAGGTACATGTCATGTATTGAAAACATTAAGTGTTGAGGATAGACTTGATTAAGCAAAGAACAAGTAAAAATAGCGGAATAAATTGAGAAATTGAACACACAAATTTAACGTGGAAAAACCCCTCCGAAGAGGATAAAAAACCATGAGCAAAGATAATTTTACTATAATGACAAAAGAAACGAAGAGTACAGAAGATGGAGATAAAAACTAAACCCCAAAAACCCAAAAATAAAGAACCCTCAAAACGTAAACACTAAATTCTCCAAAAGTGTTATGGGTTTTAATCTTTGATGGGTATATTTTCTAAGGTTGTAAAAGAACCTATTTATAGGCTAAATTCCTAGGTCAAATAATAATAAAATAATCTAGACTAATCAGAGTTTAATTGAGACAAGTAAACAAAGTTTAATTGAAAGATTATTTCTCAAATTTGACTTGAAATATGAGTTATACTTAACAAATCTCCACCTTGACTCGTATTTCCACAATGCCATCTTTGCCAAAGCCCATCATGAACCTATCTTGAACTATTCAGGGGATTAACTGAGTCGAATCTGTGGAAGACTTCTAGCCTTTGACTTGTGCACTGCCAAATCAAAACTAACCCGGGTATGATTTTCACAAACGTAGTGTCTTAACTTTTCAAAACCTACATCCAAAAGAGAACCTCTCTTCAACAAAACAGTCATAACTTTTTCCCTCATATGACCAAGTCGCCTTCGCTTCAAACGAGTTGACTTCAACTCCGTAACGGACGAGGGACGTCCGATTTCACCGATCACCGTAGAATCTTCCAGAATATAAAAAGTGTCGATCCTTTTACCTTTTAACAAAACAAGAGCCCTACGTTAATGCCGCTGACTCAATGTTGATCTTACAACCTTTCGAGTCTAAAATACTCAAATAGATAAGATTCTTTCGTAAATTAGGTACATACCTGACATTTAAGAGTGTCCTAATCATCCCATCATGCATCCTAATTTTAACAATACCAATACAGATTACCTTACTGGATGAATTGTTTTCCATGCGCACAACTCCACCTTCAACCGAACTATATGTAGAGAATCATTCTCTGTTAGGACATATGTGAAAAGAACATCTTGAATCTAAGATCCACTCGGACATAAGCTCGAAGATTTCGCTCATTAACAGTAATAAGAAATCATCACCCCTTTCATCGGCCAAATTAGCACTAACTACATCTTCCTCATTGCTCTCAGCAACCCTTTTATTTTGTAGTTTCTAACAATATGCTTTGGCGTGACCTAACTTCTTACAATAGCGACACCTTTTGTCTCGCTTCTTTGATGCTACCAAAATGAAAACTTGCCTATCTGTCTTGCTATCCAAATAAAACTCATTATTGACTTTTTCTTTACTCAACAAATGACCCTTCACATCCTCGAATGAGAGTTTGTCTCTAACATAAATCAGGGTCTCCTTGAAAGACTAGTATGAAGGGTATAAAGAGCACAATAATAGCATATCTTGATCCTTATCATCAATATTAACCTCAACATTCTTTAAATCATTCAAAAGAGTAATGAATTGACTTATGTGATCTCTAAGAAACTCACCTTCGTTCATGCAAAACGTAAATAAATATTGTTTCAACACTAAACAGATAGTTAGAGACTTAGTCGCATAAATAATTTCTAGCCTTTTCCACAAGGCGGATGAGGTTATCTATCCATACCTCCTACAATACCCTATTCGCGAGGAACAACTAGATTGTAGACAAGGTCTTTTCACCAAGCTCTTTTCATTCTGACTGATCTAGATTATCGGGCTTTTTCTCGGTAACGACCTTTTTCAAGTCGATCTGAACTAGAATTGTCATCATCCGAATTTGCCACAGATTTAAATTTGTGACACCATCGAACTTCTCAATGTCAAATCTTGTTGTTGCCATCTTTGAATAGGTTGACCTGCGAAAAACAAACTAGCTTTGATACCACTTGTTGGGATCAACCCGATTAAGCAACGATCAAGTAAAAATAGCGAAAGAAACTAAGAAATTGAACACACAAATTTAACGAGGAAAACCCTCTCCAAAGAGGATAAAAGACCATGGACAAAGGTAATTTTACTATAATGGCAAAAGAAATGAAGAGTACAAAAGATGGAGATAAAAATTACACTCTGAAAACCCAAAAATAAAGAACCCTCAAAACGTAAGCTCTAAATTCTTCAAAAGTGTTACGGGCTCTAATCTTTAATGGGTATATTTTCTAAGGTTGTAAAAGAGCCTATTTATAGGCTAAATTCCTAAGTCAAATAATAATAAAATAATCTAGACTAATAAGAGTTTAATTGAAACAAATAAACAGAGTTTAACTGAAAGATTATTTTTCAAATTTGACTTGAAATATGAGTCATACTTAACATTAAGAAACTATACAAACATTGTTGAGTCGAGAGTTGCGAATTGGATGCTGAATCACTCCTCGAAACCTTGAGTTTATGAGTACCTGCACATGGAATAAACAAATCGTACTCTAAGTGATAAAGCTTAATGGTACTTTCATGGTTCAAATAAATAATACGATAAACATAGCATGATAAGAATGCATTCAAAATATAATTAGTTCACAACAATTCAAGTTATCATCCGTGTCTTATGTACTAAATTCATGCCAAACTACATTTAGCATCTCACATACATATATACCATCTTATACTTTCTATCATCTTATAACATTCTCATATATGTCACGACATGGCACAACATTAATTTCTTTTTCTTATTACCATCTCAAATCCTTAGATTCATTTTACATTCATATCAACCCTCAGGGCTCGTTTTTAACCGGTTCGCATGATCTTTAACTTGCTATCAATTGTCACATTACATATGCATATATGGTATACTGTTTTCAATTAACATTTCATATCAACTATCATTTAGCAAGCTTATGTTTTATGATCTCTATTTACTGGACACTGACTCAAGATGGATACATAGATCATCCAACCATCACACCAATATAGTACCTAGTGCCTTATCGAAACGTCTGAAGTAAAAATTGCGCTCTGTGCCTCATTGGAAGAATCGAAGTAAAATGTGCTCTGCACCTCTCTCGACGTCCAAAGTATAATATGCGCTTCATGCATCATCGGTGTAAACTGAAGTATAATCCTATACACTAATCCTATGACATGCCAACAATACCTGACACTACCCGAGACAATTTAACAGGGTAATAATTGAATCAATACATATATGTTCATGATCACATATCATAGCTTCATACCATGCTCATGTATACTATACTCATCTCAATTCAATTCTAGACATTTTATATCTTCATATATAAACCGAGTCATGTGGCAAGTAATAAGCTTACCTCAATAGCTACTTGCAACAATAATGTATGTATGTGTGTGTGTGTATATATATTTATTGAACTCGAATCATAAATGTACAAACCATATTTTTGTCACTCTTCTACGACTCTCATCTTTCCATTCTCTTGAGACAACCTAACGTCGTCTTTAGCTATGTTCGATAATTCAATTATAAAAACAATATTAGTTCACATCCAAATCTCACTAAAACACATAATCAACATATTTTGCATTTTATTCATTTTAGTCTTTATAATCAAAATACTCATATTTTTCAATATCTAACATCGAATCAAAATCCAATTTCATATTCTTTCATTAGTGACCTTGTACTTTTCATCTATAGTATAATTTTATGACAAGTTTCAATTTAGTCTCTAATGTCACAAAATCTTCTAACAAGCTTAACTTAATTTCTAACTTAATCCTTATCATCAATTTTACTATAATGACAACATGCTAAACATCTAATAATTGAAGAAATTAACATATGGGCTAGCTAAATCAAGCTCTCATGATTTAAAATCTATAAAAAATTTAAAGAACTAGCTTAATTACCTTAATGAATTGGGGGCTGACTATTACTTATGAAACTTGAAAATTTTCTTTCCTTTAGATGGTTTGGATGG
This sequence comes from Kokia cookei, assembly GCA_039519145.1. Lineage (NCBI taxonomy): Eukaryota > Viridiplantae > Streptophyta > Magnoliopsida > Malvales > Malvaceae > Kokia > Kokia cookei. The sequence goes on along the minus strand of CM076904.1, from coordinate 10,262,620 downwards.
TGGAGGAAGTAGATGATGAGAGAATTTCATTCATCTCTCCAATAGCTTGTTCACATACATAAGATTAAGCTTTAATTAATCTTAATTAATCAAATTAATTTATTAAATTAAAACATATATATTTATTAATTACCATTGTGAAAGTTTAGTTGTTATCATCATAATTTACCACTATTTCACATTTGGAAAATTTTTAACTAAGTTCTCAAGCATTTCCCAAATTAAAACTCTATAGCAATTGAACTTTTACAATTAGTCACTAAGCTTTAATTAACAATTTTTGCAGTTAAATTACTTAATTGATCATTAATATATTATCATACTAATTCCGTAAATGTTCCTATTTTATTCTTACAAACTCGATTTATGAAAATGGGGTTTCAAAACCGCATTTTTCGACATTGACAAAAGTAGGATCGTTACAATAGCAATATATATATATATATATCCACTCAGCAATGATGCTCCACTATAATTTCTTCTTTCTTGTTACGACTACGACCTACCAAGTATTAAGTATTCATATCTGGAACATCTAACTCCAAATTTTCACAAAAAAGATATCACATTATTCAACAATTCATCCTACCCATTTTCTCTCAACTTTTGAATTAAATCTTTTGTTGTCGAAACTAGACTCATGGCTCTAATATATCTTGAGAACGACATTGTAAAACTTGACAAAGATTATTAGTAATCCCCATAACTTCTTTGAGCACATGCAAAAGAAAGATAAACTCAAAAGATCTCAATATATTATATCTATTATGAGCATCTCGATGTTGAGAATAATTAGAAGCAATATTTTTAAGATTTTCAAGAACTATGTTGGTTGAATTATACATCTTCAATAAGCTAGTAACTGCATTCAAGTGAGAAATCTATCAAGTCTCACCGAGACGTTGTAAAGTACCAATTTGATTTATACTTGTTCCATATTCTAACTCATTGATGGAAACCAAATGAGAAATTTAATCTGCTTAAGCTTTTTGTAATTCATCATCACATTTGGAAGAAGTAGAAGTCATATTAATAATATCATACAAATCCTTGAAAAATTGATGCATTTCGACCACTTCTCTAGTTACTGCAACTAATGCTAACTGAAGATGATGAGCAAAACAAAGAATATAATAAGCATATTGACACCCGTTCAAAATCAAAGCTTGAAAACCATTCAATTCCCTATGCATATGTTGAATAAATTTGTAATAAAATAGTTATTTAGTTATAGTGAAAGTTTAAAATTTTTCTTAAACCAAGTTATTGTGATACTTATAAAAATAAACCTAAATCAAAATTGTACTTTCGCTTTGTGCGAGGTAAACTCAAGCTGATCTTTACCTTCAACTGAATGACTTTCTCCGTTATCCTTGAACCACAAATTGTGTCGAGTGTGGGCTCGAGAAACACAAACCAAATCATAGAAATAAAAATGATTTACTTACTTTCAGTAGGAAAGTAACTTATCTTCTATTAATCGATAATAATTCGTAATTCCAAAAAATGGAATTTAGTCTTTGTAAATAAATTACCACTTTCTGGAAGAATAGCGATGTATGGAATATGTGTATTAATATCTTTACCGGTGCTCTCTATTTATAGAGAAAAGTATGAGAGTTATGGTTGAATAAGTCTAGAATAAATAAAATTATTTTAATAGAAAATACACTCCTATTCTAAATAGAGGGGGGGGGGGGCGAGGGTGAGGGCAAGGGCGACACCCTTGTTTTTTTTACTAGGGTTGTCACCCATTATATTTACACAAAGCCATATTTGGGCCACTCACATATTTGGTCTAATTATGTGTTTTCTATACTTTTAACCCAACACTTTATAATATATCTAACTCAACCAAAAAATAAATATTAATTAATTTAAGTAACTAAATTAATTTATTAATTAAATAATTTTCTCAATCCAATTCTAATTTCGTTAAAGTCATAGTAACTTTACCGTAATAGAATCTATAATGAAATATATTTAATTTCCTTATTTATTAAATCTATAATGACTAATTAATTTAATTTCATCTTCGAACTTCAATTATTTAATTCTTTAAATAATTGATCGCCTTCGAACGTACTCCCGTTTGTCGTGTATTTTAGGCTTTTCAAGTATACGGATCGAGTTGTAATATAGTTACGACAAAGTAACGAGTACTCTGAGGATCGTACCCAAGGGAAGCAAGCAATAATAACTTTAATTTCCTGCACAGAAAAGAATTAATTATTACTCTTCTTAGAGTTATAGTACGAAAGTGAAATAAAGGTTTTGGGTTTTATAATAAAAATAAAGGAAATGAGATAAGAAAATTTAATAAATGAATTTATGGGGGATTAGCTCGCTTTAGTATAATTTCTTCAATTGTTACTTTTGGGGCTTTCGTCAATCAATTAGTCGCTACCCTAATAGGATCTTCTGATCTTCTACTAACATAATGAGTCAACAAGGATTACTTATTTTTCGACCTCACAGTCTAGATTGGCTTGGGGTAAAGGTGTTCACGAATGGACAATACCAATTTTGGGTTAATTCCCACCTAAATGACTTCCTTGGGTTGTTAGGCCTAAGGTTTGTTTCAAGTTCTTCCTTTTCCAAACAGTTGATCCATTGAAAATCTCTATACAATAATTAAATAATCATACTTTCACTCCCTAATACCCTACAACGAGATTAGTTCCTCATGGTTTCTTGAACATTATATATTCAATAAAATGATCAAGCATAATAAACAAGATTGAAAATATAATTGAATAAGAAACTTAGGGATTTGTATTGCAATTTGTTGGGACGAATCCACAATCGTTTATGCAAAAGTTACAAATCTAGTTTCTAGAAAAATGAAAATAGAAATAACGAAAGAAATAAAATGACTAAACCTAAATTACAAGAATGAAAATTAAACTAAACAGAAGGTGTGCAAAACTAAGTGCTAAAGTGACCTATTTATAACATTTGGACATCCATTTTCCTTAGCCCTAGGTCAGCTGTCATTCTTCGAGTTTAAGTTGTGTTGTGAAGACCAAAACGCTCCTCACTCGGTGTAATCCAGTGTTAAGGAGTCGATATCGCGACACACAGGAGCCGTGTTGTGACATAGCATGCAATTTACTTCTTGGTGTTTTCTAGGCATTGTCGTGACACGCTATGCCCGTGTCACAACTTAGAAGATAACTTCAAGATTCTTTGATTCTAATCTCTGTGTTGCGACATTGATAGTCCTGTGTCGACCCTAAAGTTAATCAAAGACACCTTTTAATACTTTTTGCACATTTTATTCAATATATGAAAACTCAAATAAATCCAATGTAAATATAATAAAAAAGCCTAATTTCATGCTCCTAAAGTGCAAAAACTAGTTTAATATGCTAGGTTGAATTATGACAAATCAAAGTTTCCCGCACTTAAGTCATTGTGTCACGCCCTAAATTTTTAGTCATCAAGGAACAGCGGAATTGCCAGCATTTATGCTCTTAAAATAAATTGTGCAAATTAGGACACAAGGGAATAAGTAGTGAAGTGGTGTAATGACTTATTAGTTATCTTAATGGTTCAAGGTTCAAATCCCATATCACTTCTTATTTTTATTTAAAATTTGGACCATATTTAGCAAGTTTTGAAGTGCATAGCCGGTCTCCGCATAGTTTTGATTAAATGAATTTATTATTATTATTATTATTATAATTTGCATGTTTAGTATATAATAATATCCTTGTATAAATTTATTCTAAATGTCCCTAATCGATCGTTCTTGTGGGAACAATAATGAATTAAGATTAGCATGGAATATGATAGATATTCATGTGATGAGTATGTGTTTGAGAAACAAATCATATTCATATGTATTTGTTGAGAATGAATATTGGACCGACGCGTTTTGAGATTAACACATGGATCAAAGTCATAAATTAAATCTTTGAACAGTTGTGTCATTAAATCTTTAGACCTAAAATCACTATAGTTCTCAACATGAGGAATTTTATGTTTTGACGTAACCAAACGTTGTCTTTACCGAAAAACTATAAAACTTATGCTTGGAAATAATTAGAATCATGTGAGTGATTAAGATGGAATTTGTCCCTCTTGATATAAGAGATATATCTTTAGGCCCCTCAACGATTAAGATTGAAAAATGCATGGTCGTGCTCGAATGAATTGATGAAGATCAATGTCATTCGGTTTGTCATCTAATTTGGTATTGAGAAATTAAAGATAGAATAATATAAGGTTGAGTTTATCCATGCCTTATACTCTATCTTGATATAGTGAGACAAAAGGATTATGTCATGAGCTGTATTTAGGTTGTCTCAGATCATGAGCTTTCATTTAAATTGGATAGTTGTAATGTCTTTCTAGAGACCACTTATGACTTGTAAGCCAAATATGATTTGGGTATACTGCCAATGTTAATTGAACCTATAGGGTCACACATTAAGAATGCAGCAAAGGAAGCAGTTTGGATCAAGAAATTCATTAGCAACCTTGGAATGGTTCCAAGCATCACAAATCCTGTTGATCTTTATTGTGATAATAATGGTGCTATTGAACAAGGTAAGGAACCTAGATCACATTAGCGATCCAAACACATTCTAAGGCGTTATCAGCTCATTCAAGAAATCGTTGAGAGAGGTGATGTTAGAATATGCAAAGTTCTAACAAATAACAATGTTGCTGATCTGTTGACTAAGCCTTTGCCACAAGCAAAGCATGATCGTCATGCTAGGTTCATAGGTATGAGATACATTAATAATCGGGCCTAGTGCAAGTGGGAGATTGTTAGTAATAGTGCCCGAAGCCTATTGTATGGATGCTTTATTTTGATTAAATGAATTTATTGTTATTATTATAATTTGCATGTTTCATATATAATAATATCCTTGAATAAATTTATTCTAAATGTCCCTAATCGATCATTATTGTGGGAACAATAATGAATTATGATTAGTATGGAATATGATAGATATTCATGTGATGAATTTGATATGTGTTTGAGAAACAAATCATATTCATATGTATTTGTTGAGAATGAATATTGGACCGACCCGTTTTGAGGTTAATACATGGACCAAAGTCATAAATTAAATCTCTAAACAATTGTGTCGTTAAATCCTTAGACCTGAAATCACTATAATTCTCAACATGAGGAATTTTATGTTTTGACGTAATCAAACGTTGTCTTTAACAGGACAACTATAAAACTTATGCTTGAAAATAATTAGAATCATGTAGTGAGATGTGAGTGATTAAGATGGAAGTTGCCCCTCTTGTTATGAGAGAGACATATTTGGGCCCCTCGACGATTAAGACTGAAAACTGCATGGTCGTGCTCGAATGAATGGATGGAGATCATTGTCATTCATTTTGTCAGTCTAATTCGATATCGAGAAATTTAAGGTAGAACGATATAAAGTTGACTTTATCCATGCCTTATACTATATCTAGATATCGTGAGACAAAAGGATTATGTCATGAGCTGTATTTAGGTTGTCTCAGATCATGAGCTTTCATTTAAATTGGCTAGTCATAATGTCTTTCTAAAGACCACTTATGACTTGTAAGACCAAATATGATTTGGGTCTACTGCCAACGTTAATTGAACCTATAGGGTCACACATTAAGACTGAACAAGAATAGTTAAGATTATCGCTCTTTAAGTAATTTAAAATGATAAGATTATTTGAACCCAACAAGTGGCTCCAATGTAAAAAAGGATGTTTTTCATCCTAGGGGTCTTGGGTTCGAGCGCCTATGTGTGCAAGGTTTGTGTGCCTTGTCAAAGGTTTAAGAAAATATGAACAGATACTACCATGTAATCACATCAGTATATTCAAAAAAAATGATAAGATTATTTTAAATTACTAGTAATAATCAATTATTATTTTGATTTGAATTTAATTTTGGAAATTTAAATTCGTAGTCAAAATGATAAGAAATAGTAATTTTGTTACTTTTTCCTATTAAATTAAAAAATAATAAAAAGTGAGATAAAAAGCGGGTTTGATATATTCCTTATCAAATATGGAAATAGAATTTAATTATTATTTAAAAGAGTTTTATATAAATAATAATTAAAATTCAAAGAGTTTTGATTTATCAAAAAATGAAGATAAACCATGTGTTTACAAGGTGGGAGCGCAGTTGCATTTCTGGTCTTATATGTTGATGACATTTTAATCATTGGGAACAATGCTCCGAACTTGTTGAATATCAAGTCTTGGTTAGGGAAGTGTTTCTCAATGAAAGACTTAGGCGGAGCAGCCTACATCATTAGGATAAAGATTCATAGAGATAGATCTAAAAAGTTTATTGGTCTATGCCAAAGTGCTTACATAGAAAAAGTACTGGAAAGGTTCAGTATGCAAGATTCCAAGTTAGGATTCTTCCTTTTGTCTCGTGGTATTAATCTTAGCAAGACTCAGTGTCCTAATACAAAAGATGAGCAAGACCGCATGAGTGAAATTCCTTATGCTTCTATAATAGGATCCATCATGTTTGCCATGTTATGCACTAAACCAAATGTCTCTTATGCCTTAAGCATAATGAGTAGATACCAGTAAGATCTTGGTGAGAGTCACTGGACAATTGTAAAGAACATACTTAAGTACTTAAGAAGTTCCAAGGATATGTTCTTGGTGTATTGCGGTTTGGAAGATGATCTAGTTGTAAGCGATTACACAGATGCAAGCTTTCAAACCGACAAAATTGATTTTCGATTGCAATCAGGATATGTGTTTTGTTTAAATGGTGGTGCTACCAGGTCGAAAAGTTCAAAGGAAAGCGCTATTGCAGATTCTACAACTGAAGCTGAATACATAGAAACATCTGATTCAACAAAGGAAGAAGTTTGGATCAAGAAATTCATTAGGTTCCTTGGAGTGGTTCCTATCATCAGAAATCCTGTTGATGTTTATTATGATAATAATGGTTCTATTGTACAAGCTAAGGAACCTAGATCACATCAGCGATCCAAACACATTCTAAGGCGTTATCATCTCATTCGAGAAATTGTTGAGAGAGGTAATGTTAAAATATGCAAAGTTTTAACAGAGAACAATTTTGCTGATCCGTTTACTAAGCCTTTGCCACATGCAAATGAGATACATTAATAATTGGGCCTAGTGCAAGTGAGAGATTGTTAGTAATAGTGCCATAAGCCTATTGTATGGATGCTTTATTTTGATTAAATGAATTTATTATTATTATAATTTGCATGTTTAATATATAATAATATCCTTAAATAAATTTATTCTAAATGTCCCTAATCAATCATTATTGTGGGAACAACATTGAATCATGATTCGTATGGAATATGATAGATATTCATGTGATGAATATGACATGTGTTTGAGAAACAAATCATATTCATATGTTTTTGTTGAGAATGAATATTGGACCGACTTGTTTTGAGGTTAATACATGGACCAAAGTCATAAATTAAATCTCTAAACAATTGTGTCATTAAATCCTTAGACCTGAAATTACTGTAGTTCTTAACATGAGGAATTTTTTGTTTTGACGTAATCAAACGTTGTCTTTAACTGGACAACTATAAAACTTATGCTTGAAAATAATTAGAATCATGTAGTGGGATGTGACTGATTAAGATGGAAGTTGTCCCTCTTGTTATAAGAGAGACATCTTTGGCCCTCTTGACGATTAAGACTGAAAAATGAATGATCGTGCTCGAATGAATTAATGGAGATCAATGTCATTCGTTTTGTCAATATAATTCGGTATCGAGAAATTTAAGATACAACCATATAAGGTTGACATTATTCATGCCTTATACTCTATTTAGATATCGTGAGACAAAAGGATTATGTCATGAGCTATATTTAGGTTGTCTCAGATCATGAGCTTTCATTTAACTTGGGTAGTCATAATGTCTTTCTAGAGACCACTTATGACTTGTAAGAGCAAATATGATTTGGGCCTATTGCCAATGTTAATTGAATCTATAAGGTCACACATTAAGAATGAACAAGAATGGTTAAGATTATCGTTCTCTTTAAGTATTTTAAAATGATAATATTATTTTAAATTATGGGTAATAGTCAGTTATTATTTTGATTTGATTTTAATTTCGAAAATTTAAATTCGTAGTCAAAATGATAAAAAATAGTAATTTTTTTACTATTTCCTATTAAATTCGAAAATAATAAAAAGTGAGATAGAAAGGGGGTTTGATATATTCCTTATCAGATGCGGAAATAGAATTTAATTATTATTTAAAAGAGTTTTAGATAAATAATAATTAAAATTCAAAGAGTTTGAATTTATCAAAAATGAAGATGAACCTTTTGTTTACAAGAAAATTAGTGGGAGCGCAGTTGCATTTCTGGTCTTTTATGTCGATGACATTTTACTCATTAGGAATGATGTTCGTAACTTGTAGAATATCAAGTCTTAGTTAGGGAAGATTTTCTCAATGAAAGACTTAGGCGAAGTAGCCTACATCCTTGGGATAAAGATTCATAGAGATAGATCTAAAAAGTTGATTGGTTTAAGTCAAAGTGCTTACAAAGAAAAAGTACTGAAAAGGTTCAATATGCAAGATTCCATGTGAGGATTCTTGCTTATGTCTCATGGTATTAATCTTAGCAAGATTTAGTGTCCTAACACAAAAGATGAGCGAGACCGCATGAGTAAAATTCCTTATGCTTCAGCAGTAGGATCCATCATGTATGCCATGTTATGCATTAGGCTAGATGTCTCTAATGCTTTAAGCATAATGAGTAGATACCAATAAGATCCTGGTGGTAGTCACTGGACAACTGTAAAGAGCATACTTAAGTACTTAAGAAGATCCAAAGATATGATCTTGGTGTATTGCGGTTTGGAAGATGATCTTGTTGTAAGCGATTTCACAGATGCAAGCTTTCAAACCGATAAAGATGATTTCCGATTGCAATCAAGATATGTGTTTTGTTTAAATGGTGGTGCTGTCAGTTGGAAAAGTTCAAAGCAAAGCACTGTTGCTGATTCTGCATTTGAAGCTGAATACATAGTAGCATCTGATGCAACAAAGGAAGCAGTTTGGATCAAGAAATTCATTAGGGTCCTTGGAGTGGTTCCTAGCATCACAAATCCTGTTGATGTTTATTGTTATAATAGTGGTGCTATTGCACAAGCTAAGGAACCTAGATCACATCAGCGATCCAAACACAATCTAAGGCGTTATCATCTCATTCGAGAAATCGTTGAGGGAGGTGATGTTAAACTATGCAAAGTTCTAACAGATAACAATGTTGCTTATATGTTGACTAAGCCTTTACCTCATTAAAAGCGTGATCATCATGCTAGGTTCATAGGTATGAGATACATTAATAATTTGGCCTAGTGCAAGTGGGAGATTGTTAGTAATAGTGCCCGAAGCCTATTGTATGGGTGCTTTATTTTGATTAAATGAATTTATTATTATTATAATTTGCATGTTTAATATATAATAATATCCTTGAATAAATTTATTCTAAATGTCCCTAATCGATCTTTGTTGTGGGAACAACATTGAATTACGATTAGTATGGAATATGATAGATATTCTTGTGATGAATATGATATGTGTTTGAGAAACAAATCATATTCATATGTGTTTGTTCAAAATGAATATTGGACCGACCCGTTTTGAGGTTAATACATAGACCAAAGTCATAAAATAAATCTCTAAACAATTATGTCATCAAATCCTTAGACCTGAAATTACTATAGTTCTCAACATGTGGAATTTTATGTTTTGACGAAATCAAACGTTGTCTTTAACCGGACAACTATAAAACTTATGCTTGAAAATAATTAGAATTATGTAGTGAGATGTGAGTGATTAAGATGGAAGTTGTCCCTCTTGTTATAAGAAAGACATCTCTAGGCCCCTTGACGAGTAAGACTGAAAAATGCATGGCCGTGCTTGAATGAATTGATGGAGATCAATGTCATTTGTTTTGTCAGTCTAATTCGGTATCTAGAAATTAAAGATAGAATGATATATGGTTGACTTTATCCATGCCTTATACTCTATCTAGATATCGTGAGACAAAAGGATTATGTCATGAGCTGTATTTAGGTTGTCTCAGATCATGAGCTTTCATTTAAATTTGGTAGTCATAATGTCTTTCTAGAGACCACTTATGACTTGTAAGACCAAGTATGATTTGGGCCTACTGCCAATGTTTATTGAACCTATAGGGTCACACATTAAGAATGAACAAGTATGGTTAAGATTATCGCTATCTTTAAGTAATTTAAATTGATAAGAGTATTTTAAATTATAAGTAATAATCAATTATTATTTTGATTCAAATTTAATTTTACAAATTTAAATTCATAATCAAAATGATAACAAATAGTAATTTTGTTTCTGTTTCCTCTTAAAATTGGAAATAATAAAAAGTGAGATAAAAAGGGGGTTTGATATATTCCTTATCAGATATGAAAATAGAATTTAATTATTATTTAAAAGAGTTTTAGATAAATAACAATTAAAATTCAAATAGTTTAGACATATCAAAAATGAAGATGGACCTTGTGTTTACAAGAAAATTAGTGGGAGCTCAGTTGCATTTCTGGTCTTATATGTCGATCACATTTTACTCGTTGGGAATGATGTTGCTAACTTGTTGAATATCAAATCTTGGTTAGGGAAGTATTTCTCAATGAAAGACTTAGGCGAAGTAACCTACGTCTTTGGGATAAAGATTCATAGAAATAGGTCTGAAAAGTTGATTGGTCTAAGTCAAAGTGCTTACATAGAAAAAGTACTGAAAAGGTTCAGTATGCAATATTCTAAGTGAGGATTCTTGCTTATGTATCATGGTATTAATCTTAGCAAGACTCATTGTCCTAACACAAAAGATGAGCGAGATCACGTGAGTAAAATTCTTTATGCTTCAGCAATAAGTTTCGTCATGTATGCCAAGTTATGCACTAGACCAGATGTCTATTATGCTTTAAGCATAACGAGTAGATACTAATAAGATCTTGGTGAGCATCACTGGACAACAGTAAAGAACATACTTAAGTACTTAAGAAGATCCAAATATATGATCTTAGTGTATTACGGTTTGGAAGATGATTTGTAAGCGATTACACAGATGCAAGCTTTCAAACTGACAAAGTTGATTTTCGATTACAATCAGGATATGTGTTTTGTTTAAATGGTGGTGCTGTTAGTTGGAGAAGTTCAAATCAAAGCACTATTGCTGATTCTACAACTAAAGCTAAATACATAGCATCATCTGATGCACCAAAAGAAGTAGTTTGGATCAAGAAATTCATTAGTGCCCTTGGAGTGGTTCCTAGCATCACAAATCCTGTTGATGTTTGTTGTGATAATAATGGTGCTATTGCACAAGCTAAGGAACCTAGACCACATCAGTAATCTAAACACATTCTAAGGCATGATCATATCATTCGAGAAATCGTTGTGAGAGGTGATGTTAAAATATGAAAAATTCTAACAGATAACAATGTTGCTGATCCGTCTTTGCCACAAGCGAAGCATGATCATCATGCTAGCTTCATAGGTATGAGATACATTAATAATTGGGCCTAGTGCATGTGAGAAATTGTTAGTAATTGTGCCTTGAGCCTATTGTATAGATGCTTTATTTTGATTATATGAATTTATTATTATTATTATTATTATTATTATTATTATAATTATAATTTGCATGATTAATGTATAATAATATCTATGAATAAAATTATTCTAAATGTCCCTATTTGGTCGTTGTTGTGGGAACAACAATGAATTACGATTAGTATGGAATATGATAGATATTCATGTGATGAATACATGTTTGAGAAACAAATCATATTCATATGTATTTGTTGAGAATGAATAATTAACCTACCCGTTTTGAGATTAATACATGGATCAAAGTCATAAATTAAATCTCTAAACATTTGTGTTATTAAATCCTTAGACCTAAAATCACTATAGTTCTTAACATAATGAATTTTATGTTTTGAAGTAATCAAATGTTGTCTTTAACCGAACAACTATAAAACTTATGCTTGAAAATAATTAGAATCAAGTAGTGAGATGTCAGTGATTAAGATGGAATTTGTCCCTCTTGTTATAAGAGAGATATCTCTAGGCCCCTTGACGATTAAGACTGAAAAATACATGGCCGTGCTCGAATGAATTGATGGAGATCAATTTCATTTTTTTTGTTAGCCTAATTCGGTATCGAGAAATTAAAGATAGAACCATATAAGGTTGACATTACCCATGCCTTATACTCTATCTAGATATCGAGAGACGAAAAGATTATGTCATGAGCTGTATTTAGGTTGTCTCAAATCATGAGCTTTCACTTAACTTGGGCAGTCATAATTTCTTTCTAGTGACCACTTATGACTTGTAAGACCAAATATGATTTGGGCCTACTGCTAACCTTAATTGAACCTATAGGGTCACACATTAAGAATGAATAAGAAGGTTAAGAGTATCACTCTTTTTAAGTAATTTAAAATGATAAGATTATTTTAAATTACGAGTGATAATCAGTTATTATATTGATTCGAATTTAATTTTGGAAATTTATATTCGTAGTCAAAATGATAACAAATAGTAATTTTGTTGCTATTTCCTGTTAAATTCGAAAATAATAAAAAGTGAGATAAAAGGGGGTTTGATATATTCCTTATTAGATACAGAAATAGAATTTAATTATTATTTAAAAGATTTTTAGATAAATAATAATTAAAATTCAAAGAGTTTGGATTTATCAAAAATGAAGATGAACTTTACAAGAAAATTAGTGGGAGCGCAGTTGCATTTCTAGTCTTTTATGTCGATGGCATTTTACTCATTGGGAATGATGTTGCTAACTTGTTGAATATCAAGTCTTGGTTAGGTAAGTATTTCTTAATGAAAGACTTAGGCGAAGTAGCCTACATCCTTGGGATAAAGATTCATAGAGATAGATCTAAAAAGTTGATTGGTCTAAGTCAAAGTACTTACATAGAAAACATATTGAAGAGGTTCAATATGCAAGATTCCAAGAGAGGATTCTTGCTTATGTCTCATGGTATTAATCTTAGCAAGACTCAGTGTCTTAACACAAAATTTGAGTGAGACCACATGAGTAAAATTCCTTATGCTTCAGCAATAGGATCCATCATGTATGCCATGTTATGCATTAGACTAGATGTCTCTAATGCTTTAAGCATAATTAGTAGATACCAATAAGATCTTGGTGGGAGTCACTGGACAACTGTAGAGAGCATACTTAAGTACTTAAAAAGATCCAAAGATATGTTCTTGGTGTATGGCGGTTTGGAAGATGATCTAGTTGTAAACGATTACACAGATGCAAGCTTTCAAACTGACAAAGATGATTTTCGGTTCCAATCAAGATATGTGTTTTGTTTAAATAGTGGTGATGTTAGTTGGAAAAGTTCAAAGCAAAGCACTATTGTTGATTCTACAACTGAAGCTGAATACATAGCGGCATCTGATGCAATAATGGAAGCAGTTTGGATCATGAAATTCATTAGTGACCTTGTAGTGGTTCCTAGCATCACAAATCCTGTTGATGTTTATTTTGATAATAATGGTTCTATAGCACAAGCTAAGGAACCTAGATCATATCAACGATCCAAACACATGCTAAGGTGTTATCATCTCATTCGAGAAATCGTTGAGGGAGGTGATGTTAAAATATGCAAAGTTTTAATAGATAACAACGTTACTGATCCGTTGACTAAGCCTTTTCTAGAAGCAAAGGATGATCGTCATGCTAGGTTCATAGGTATGAGATACATTAATAATTAGGCTTTGTGCAAGTGGGAGATTGTTAGTAATAGTGCCTTAAGCCTATTTTATGGATGCTTTATTTTGATTAAATTTATTATTATTATTATTATTATTATTATTATAATTTGCATGTTTAATATATAGTGTTATCCACGAATAAATTTATTCTAAATGTCCCTAATCGGTCGTTGTTGTGGGAACAACAATAAATTACGATTAGTGTTTGAGAAACAAATCATATTCTTATGTATTTGTTGAGAATGAATATTGGACCGATCCGTTTTGCGATTAATACATGGACCAAAGTCATAAATTAAATCTCTAAACAATTGTGTCATTAAATCCTTAGACCTGAAATCACTATAGTTCTCAAGATGAGGAATTTTATGTTTTGAAGTAATCAAATGTTGTCTTTTACCGGAAAACTATAAAACTTATTCTTGAAAATAATTAGAATCATGTAATGAGATGTGAGTGATTAAGATGGAATTTGTCCCTCTTGTTAGAAGAGAGATATCTCTGGGCCCCTCGACGATTAAGACTGAAAAATGCATGGCTGTACTCGAATGAAATGATGGAGATCAATGTCATTCGTTTTGATAGTCTAATTCGGTATCGAGAAATTAAATATAGAACCATATAATATTCAAAAAAAATATAGAACCATATAAGGTTGACTTTATCCATGCCTTATACTCTATCTAGATATCGTGAGACAAAAGGATGATGTCATGAGCTGTATTTAGGTTGTCTCAGATCATGAGCTTTCATTTAACTTGGATTGTGATAATGTCTTTCTAAAGACCACTTATGACTTGTAAGACCAAATATGATTTAAGCCTACTGCCAACGTTAATTGAACCTATAGGGTCACACATTAAGAATGACCAATAATGGTTAAGATTATCACTCTCTTTAAGTAATTTAAAATGATAAGTTTATTTCAAATTACGAGTAATAATCAGTTATTATTTTTATTCGAGTTTAATTTTGGAAATTTAAATTCGTAGTTAAAATGATAACAAATAGTAATTTTGTTTCTATTTCCTGGTAAATTCAAAAATAATAAAAAGTGAGATAAAAAGGGGGTTTGATATATTCCTTATCAGATAAGGAAATAAAATTTAATTATTATTTAAAAAAGTTTTAGATAAATAATAATTAAAATTCAAAGAGTTTGGATTTATAAAAAATAAAGATGAACCTTGTGTTTACAAGAAAATTAGTGGGAGCGCAATTGCATTTCTGGTCTTATATGTCGATGAGATTTTACTCATTGGGAATGATATTCCTAACTTGCTAAATATCAAGTCTTGGTTAGGGAAGTGTTTCTCAATGAAAGTCTTAGGTGAAGCAGCCTACATCCTTGGGATAAAGATTCATAGAGATAGATCTAAAAAGTTGATTGGTCTAAGTCAAAGTGCTTACATTGAAAAGGTACTGAAAAGGTTCAGTATGCAAGATTCCAAGAGAGGATTCTTACTTATGTCTCATGGTATTAATCTTAGCAAGACTCAGTGTCCTAACATAAAAGATGAGCGAGACCGCATGAGTAAAATTCCTTATGCTTCAGCAATAGGATCCATCATGTATGCCATGTTATGCACTAGACTAGTTGTCTCATATGCTTTAAGCTTAATGAGTAGATACGATTAAGATCCTGTTGAGAGTCACTGGACAATTGTAAAGAACATACTTAAGTACTTAAGAAGATCCAAAGATTTGTTCTTGGTGTATTGTGGTTTGGAAGATGATCTAGTTGTAAACGATTAGACAGATGCAAGCTTTCAAACCGAAAAAGATGATTTCTGATTGCAATCAGGATATGTGTTTTGTATAAATGGTGGCGCTGTCTGTTGGAAATGTTCAAGGCAAAGCACTGTTGCTGATTCTACAACTGAAGTTGAAAACATAGTAGCTACTGAAGCAACAAAGGAAGCAGTTTGGATGAAGAAATTCATTAGTGACCTTGTAGTGGTTCCTAGAATCACAAATCCTGTTGATGTTTATTGTTATAATAATGGTGCTATTGCACAAGCTAAGGAACCTAGATCACATCAATGATCCAAACACATTCTAAGGCGTTATCATCTAATTCGAGAAATAGTTGAGGGAGGTGATGTTAAAATATGCAAAGTTTTAACAGATAACAATGTTGTGGATCCGTTGACTAAGCCTTTGCCACAAGCAAAGCATGATCGTCATGTTACGTTCATAGGTATGAGATACATTAATAATTAGGCCTCGTGCAAGTGGGAGATTATTAGTAATAGTGCCTTAAGCCTATTGTATTAATGCTTCAAGGGTTGATTTGCAAGTCAAATAATCAGTTTAAATCAGCTGATTGGATCAGCTATAAGGACGGTTCTGGGTTGCCCAATTTCTTGGTGGTTCAGTCCTTCACACTAAGCACACTGAGCCACTTTCTTCTTTAGGCTTTATATTAATTTTTAACCTAATTAAAGTTGGATAAAAATATTAAAAATAAGCATAATTTGGAACGTCATTGGCTGGAAAAATAATCAACCTTGCTCCTGGTTAACTCCGTGTACAAGTTACTCCAACAATTCAGGCCTTTTGTAGTGTCTGTCGAGCCGATTTTCATCTTTTGTTCAAAACTATCGAAAATACATCAAATTCATGAATAATTATTATAAAAATAATTAAAATTTAATATGTTGGTAATTTAAGTACAAAATAATTATTTTACAATTAAATTGTATTTTTCGACAATAATTACTAGGAAATTGCATGAATTTAAGCTAGGGAAGATATGAAAAAATCTATATATTTTTGTGTTTCCAATATGATAAATGATACTTCTAGGATTGTGTGATTAAATTGAAATTTATGCATACTGAGATATTTAGGGATGACCCAAGGCATTGTTTGAAAACACTTAGAGTTAAAAAGCAAACCTATTTTGATTTTTGTCTATCAGTATCAATCTTTGAGCCTATTGACCCTTCTTGATGAATCGCATTACAAACCATAAAGCTTAAAAAGTCAATTTGTGTTACTCTTTTCTTCAATCCTAAATTGCACGATTATAAACATATGGCCATATGTATTGAGGTTAAACAGACACATCAAGGTAGAGTTTGTAAACTAAGAGTGAAATAGGAAAATCAATGTGGAATATGAACTTTAGAATAGTGATGGGTGTCGAATCCAACAAATATAAATATTCCTACGAAAAATAATACAAAACAGTAGTATAAGGCAGTAGGGTCGATTCCAGAGGGATTGGTTGCTGTAATCTACTCCTGTGTCTTCCTCTTGAGCGTTTTGTCGAAGGGCGTGCCCATGACTCGTGATTGTCTCTTAAAAAATAAAAATAAAAGAGTGTGAGTTTAAAGATAAAACGTCAAACTAAAATAAAACAAAAATTAAATAAATTAAGTGAAATAAATCTTGATGCTAAATAATTAATCGAGATAAAGAAATGAGAAAAACGATATTTAATAAGCTTAGCCTCAGCCTCAGTTTTCTCCGAACTTGAATCGATCCTTAAAAATTAATCTTCCCTTTTTAATCGATAAGCTGGTTATAACGCTCGAGAACATCCCAATTGCCAACTTTTCCTCTAGTAGTCGGTTCTGGTAACACCTGCAAATCGACCCTTGCTAAATGTCTAACCACGTCGCACGTGCATGCGATTTAAGATTTCAACAGCCTTGCGTTTTGAAAGCCTAACTCGAATTAACGGCCTTAACCTGGGTCGTTTAAATCCGGTCTCTACCACCCTTGACGGAATCCAACTAGCTTCTTCCCACTTGGACACGCCAATTTGTTCACGGGAACTCGAATACAACATAACCGATTTGACTTCCCAACTGTACGCCAACCTATCTCGATCCAACGTGCACTTTTTAAATCGAAAGTAGAATTAACTTTAAGGGGCGAATTTGTACTACCCCATAAACCGGAGTGATAGTGAGTACTGATAAAAAGGTTTTTAGTACGGCTTCGTTACTCACGATTATCTCTTGACGGAGTGATAACCAGGCTAAGGCTAAAGAGAATTTAGTGACACATGGTTTTAATCATGCTTGATGGATGAAGATGGTGAATTGTTTGTGATTACGAAGGATGGAAAGGGGAGGGATTAATGTAGGAATTGAACAAATTTATGAAAAGTAATTAAATGGAAATGGAAATGGCAGAAAGTATACCGACGAATTGAAATGAAAATAAATAATTGCTCAATTGCTTTAAAAAAATCCAAGTACATCTAAATTGAATCCAAGTAACCTTATTTATACACAATTGATTACTAAAAATAGCTTAAGTCCTATTAAACTAAATTACCCTATTTACTTAAAATAAATAATTTTAGTCAAAATGAAATTAGGAAAATAACAAATTTAATCAAAACAAAATTAATAAAATAAACTACTTTGACTAAGCTTATTTGACCATTTCAACCAAGAATTCCTTTTGCAATTCAGCCCTCAATGTTCCTCAAATTCGAATATAGCTCATTTCTTCACACATGTCTTTAATTTAATCCACTTTTGCTTGCTTTTTGGTAGAGAAACATCAATTTGTGTACCTGATAAGAAATTGTAGGAAATTAGAAGTACTTTACTCATAATTAATCCAAAATACACAAGTAATTTGCTTAAATAATTCACTTATCAAAATCCCCCTCACTTAGCCTATGCTTGTCCTCAAGCATAATGTTTAGTCTATATTAATGTTATTCGATAATTTTTTTCTAAATCAAATTTCATTCTTAAACCAAGGTTCATGCAAACAATTAGAAGATCAAAAATAGATAATCACTCATGTTTAATCAACACACATTTTATAGACTTTCAAACATTATGAACAAAATCAACCACTTCACAAAAATTTAAGCTTAATTAAACTTGCTAATTGTACCCAAATTTACATACGTATATATATATATATTTATGAATTTTTTTAAGATACAAGGCAGCTCGGTTAGCAGAGTGTTACAAGCTTCGGTTCGTCACTCGAATCTTTTTACGCAAATTGAGATGACTAGCCAAGTTCCTCAACTCGGTTACTCAATTCAATCACATTTCTGAATCTTCACTCATAACCAAGGCACAATATATTTATTCACATCCACACTTTATTTATTTACAAAATTGAGTACTTATTAAGCAAGTCTAAAAAAAGTTTCTAATTTAATGAAGTGTTCGACTTTTCTCATAATAATTTCAACTTTACAAAATGTGTATTCATAAAAAAAAACAAGCAATTATTATTCATGAGCTTCCAATTATCCAAATGAACAAAGCATAAGAAAGAATTGAATCGTGAAAATAATTATCAAATAATATTAATATCATAAGCAATATGCAAAGAGAAAAATCATGGCATGCATAATGAATCCCCCTACTTAATCCCACATTGCCCTCAATGTGTAAATGTAAATAATGGAAAAAGATTGGGCAAAGTGTACTCCCTATGTTTTTTATGAAGCGGAGGATGGTGTAGGTAGTTCGGGTTGGTTCTGATTGGTTCAATCTTGGGTGTATGTTTCAACACATGGCAACACTGAAATTTGACAAGGCGTGCCCACGCCACGACTGATACTGGATTTTCGTAAAATGCCACGATGCACCTTGAAAATGACACATGAAGTGGATTAAATGAAAATCTTTATTCAACTAAAATTTAACTTGAAAATTAAAAATAAAAAATAAAAAATAAAAATGAATTTGGGTTGCCTTCCAAACAGTGCTTTTGTTTAACGTCATTAGCTCGACGAACTTAAATGTTATCCGTTTGACGTATTGTGGGTCAATCCTTCCATTACGTGCAATCGAAAATTCTAGTAGAAAGGTTTCGACTTTTGTCCATTGTTCTCGAAGCCCTTCCTGAGTTCTTCCAGTTTTTTCATAGTTTCGAGGTCTAAACTCCTACATAAGACAAGTTGTAACCCATATACTTCATAATATTCAAAATGCAAATTTGTTAGTGGTTCAATAACATTAACACTAAAAACATTCGACATTGTACTAGGTCGACCCATCGCTTCATAAACATTAAATTTGACAACCTCATCGTCGAATTCCATAGTGAGAGTCACACTACGAACATCAATCTTAGTCTGAGCAGTGCTTAGGAACAGTCTTCCAAGTAGAATATCAGAAGAGTTCTTCGAGTTATCGTCCTCCATGTTAATGATATAGAAATCTACAGGAAAGATTAACTCATTTACCTTAACGAGGACATCTTTCAATACCCCTTCCGAATATATGCATGATCTGTCTGCCAACTAAATTATCACCCCTGTTTCTTTCAAAGGACCATCGTTTAAGGATTTAAAAATAGATAAAGACATAACATTGATGGATGCTCCTAAGTCACACATGGCTTTTTTAATGCCCACATTACCTAGTTTGCAAGAAATTGAGAACATACCCTGATCCTTACACTTTGGCAGAATTTTTCTCTGTAACACGGCGAGACTTTTTCCCCCATATTCACCCACTCATTTCCTTGAAGCTTCTTCTTCCTGGTGCATAATTCTTTCAAGAACTTTGCATAACGCAGAACCTGTTTGATTGCATCAAGTAAGAGAATATTGATTTCTACCTTTCGCAACGTCTCTAAAATTTCTTTCTCTTCTTGCTCATTTTTGCATCGACCGAGCCTTCCTGGAATTAGAGGTTGTACAATAAGTGGTTTTGGTAGTGTTGACTCCATTAGAGCTTCTGAATATGATTTCTGTTTTTTGGGTTCAGCGTCGGGCATGACTTGTGCCAGTCACAGATTCTAAGATCGTCCCACTCTTTAACGTAATAGCGCCTGCATTATGTCGAGGGTTTGGTTCCGTTTGGGATGGTAGCCTTCCTTGAGACTCCGAATGGCTAATTATGAGTGACAGCTTGCTCATCTGCTTGTCTATCTCCTGTAAATGCAAGTTAGTCTGTTCTTAAAATTTTTTAGTACTAGTGGCTAATCCTTCGAAAATAGCTTCCAAGGATGTCTTTGGAGGTGGTGGTTATTGATTCAGAGACGGCCTTTGCTGATACGACTGATTGAACCGAGGATTCGATCCATAACTTAGACTCGAATGGTCCCTTCACCCCTCATTGTATGTGTTCGAATAGGGATCATATCGTCTTCGAGGTGGACCTGGAAAATTTCCAACAACATTTGCTTGTTCTGTCGAATCCTCGTGTAAGATCAGACATGAGTCTATAGGGTGATTTGACATGGTACAAATTCCGCATAGCTTTGTTGGGTTTGACTAATCTGCAAGCAAATTCTGCACAATATTATTGAGTTTATCTATCTTATTTTCTAAAGTCAGAGTACCTAACCCGATGAACCCATCTCATAGGTTCTGTAGCCGGTCGAAATTGTCGAGAGTTCGCAGCCATCGTTGAAATCAACTCCCTTGCTCTTTGGGGAGTCATGTTGACAAGTGCTCCTCCACTAGCTGCGTCCATCATCTTCATCTCCATGGGGAGTAGTTCGTCGTAGAAATATTGCAACAGTGACTGTTCAGAAAGCCCGGGTTCTGGGCAACTTGCACATAATTTTTTATACTGCTCCCAGTAGTCGTAGAGGGTTTCATTCTCCTTTTGCTGAATTCCCACTATGTCTCGTCTCAGCTTGGCTGCTCGTGCTGCTGGGAAAAACCTGTCAAGATATAAACGGGACATATCAGCCCATGTGTTAACAAATCCTAGAGGTAAATAAAACAGTCACTCTCTAGTAGAGTTAGCTAATGAAAAAGGAAATGCATGAAGTTTAATTTGGTCTTCTATTTCTGCCTGAGGTTTCATGCTCATGCACACCATGTGAAATTCCTTCAAGTGCTTATGTGGATTCTCATTTTGAACCCCGTGAAAATGGGCAATAGATGGATTAAGCTCAACTTTAACTCGAACGATGTTCATCCCGTTAGATAAGTTATACACAACAGCTATTGTTCATCCAGTGCTGCTGCAAGTTATCGAATAGTCTGATTCTGTTCTTCCATTGTCTTTGCTTCCTCATCATTGAATATTTCTCTAGTGAAAGTTTCTACTTCAAACTCTGTCTATAGATGTTTTCCTTGAGCTTCCTTCCTCAACTTTCGAGCTAATTTCTCTATATCCGGAACAAAGTTGTCGAGAGGCTTCTGTTCAGACCTTGTCATAAAGAGAACACACAAAAGTTAGATAAATGTTACCTATCCCCGACAACGACGCCAAAATTTGATGGGTGTCGAATCTAACAAATATAAATATTTCCTACGACAAATAATACAAAACAGTAGTATAAGGCAGTAGGGTTGATTCCACAGGGACAGGTTGTTGTAATCTACTCCCGTGTCTTTCTCTTGTGTCGTGTCGAAGGGCGTGCCCACGAATCGTGATTGTCTCCTAAAAATAAAAATAAAAGAGTGGGGGTTTAAAGATAAAACGTTAAACTAAAATAAAACAAAAATAAAATAAATTAAGTGAAATAAATCTTGATGCTAAATAATTAATCGAGATAAAAAAATGAGAAAAATGATAATTAATAAGCTTAGCCTCAGCCTCAATTTTCTCCGAACTTTAATCGATCCTTGAAAATTAGTCTTCCCTTTTTAATCGATAAGCTGGTTATAGCACTCGAGAACGTCCCAACTGCCAACTTTTCCTCTAGTAGTCGTTTCTGGTATGACCTGCAAATCGACCCTTGTCGAATGTCCAACCACGTCTCACGTGCTCGTGATTGAAGATTTCAACAACCTTGCATTTTGAAAAGCCCAACTTGAATTAACGGCCTTAACCACGTGGGTCGTTTAAATCCGGTCTCTACCACCCTTGACGGAATCCAACTAGCTTCTTCCCACTTGGACATGCCAATTTGTTCACGAGAACTCGAATACAGCATGGTCGATTTGACTTCCCAATTGTACACCAACCTATCTCGATCCAACGTGCACTTTTCAAATCGAAAGTAGAATTAACTTTAAGGGGCGAATTTGTACGACCCCATAAACCGGAGTGATAGCTAGTACCGATAAAAATGTTTTTAACACGGTTTCGTTACTCACGATTATCTCTTGATGGAGTGATAACCAAGCTAAGGCTAAAGAGAATTTAGTGACACATGATTTTAATCATGCTTGGTGGATGAAGATGGTGAATTTTTTTGTGATTACGCAGGATGGAAAGGGGAGGGATTAATGTAGCAATTGGACAAATTTATGAAAAGTAATTAAATGGAAATGGAAATGGCAGAAAGTATACTGACGAATTGAAAAGAAAATAAATAATTGCTCAATTGCTTTAAAAAAATCCAAGTACATCTAAATTGAATCCAAGTAACCTTATTTATACACAATTGGTTACTAAAAATAGCTTAAGTCCTATTAAACTAAATTACCCTATTTACTTAAAATAAATAATTTTAGTCAAAATGAAATTAGGAAAATAAAAAATTTAATCAAAGCAAAATTAATAAAATAAACTACTTTGACTAAGCTTATTTGACCATTTCAACCAAGAATTCCTTTTGCAATTCAGCCCTCAATGTCCCTCAAATTCGAATATAGCTCATTTCTTCACACATACCTTCAATTTAATCCACTTTTGCTTGCTTTTTGGTAGAGAAACATCAATTTGTGTACCAGATAAGAAATTGTAGGAAATTAGAAGTACTTTCCTCATATTTAATCCAAAATACACAAATAATTTGCTTAAATAATTCACTTATCAAATAGCTAGAATTTTGAAAGAAGAAAAAACATCCAAAAGAAGAAAAAGGCAAGTAGAAATCAATGAGAAAAAGGAAAAGCGATCTTATGTGAGAAAAAAGCATGGAAGGTGATAAAGTCACAAAGTCAAAAGAAAACCTTATTCATGATTGTAAAATACTCGTAGGCTAGCTAAAGGGATTGAACCATATTGAGATTTCCTAGTTGCAGATATAAGGAAGGTGTGAGAAGGAGAAATAAGGCGTGAGTAGGAAAAGGGATACTGAAAGGGAAGAATAGAGAGCAATGTAATGTGCCAAACTATTTTCGTGTTTGTAACCTTTTGTGCTTACCATTATTTTCAAATCCATAAACGTTACAAGTCGAAAAGACCTATATGACCTAAATAAATATATGCATGAATGAATATGGCATTATACAATTCCACTACAACTATTTATATTGTACTAGGATAATTAAAGTACTTGCATTTGTCATTGATGAAGTTATACAAATAATATCTTTATATTTGTATCTTTTGTAACTTATTAAACTTAGATGTTTTAATCAAAAGTGGTATGATTACTTTTCATCATGCTGAAGTTATTAGAAGATATAAAATGCCTAAGGTAGATGTTTCGAACCTAGTACTTGTATGATATGTGCTCAAGCCTTTATGTTTTTCTTTTCATTGTTTTTTTGTTTGCTGGAGGATAAGCAATGTCTAACCACCCAAACCGGGTCTAGACGTTATGGATCAATTCGAGCGACCACATAGGCCACATCAAATGGTCAAAAAGCGGATTGGAAAATAATAACCTCTTTTCCTTTGAAAACGTAGATTTAGAAACCTATTTGTAATTTGATAGTTTAAAACTAATTTTGAAAACGTAGTATATTATAAAACCTTTCGTTTAGTAGTTGCAAGTACACTTGTAATACAATATCATTACGGAAGAGAATTTATTTGAAAACATTATTTAATTTATTTAATTCAAAAAATAATGTCATGCATCGTCACGAAGATATCCCAAGTCTAACAATTTATCATCCATGCCACATCATAAATAAAAACATAATAAAATCCCAAATAACGAGTAAGGTCCTCAAAGTCCAAATCAAGATAGAAAGTCTATTGTTTATAAAAACCATAATTAATCGAGAGAGCAACTCCATTGTCCGGATCCGAGTTCTAGCGACAAAGATTACTTGAGAAAATGTTAAAATGTGTAGGTGAGTTTTGAAGGCTCGGTGTGAGATTTCCCACTATAAACACATAAACACATTTATGGGAATAAACATAGAACATCATACTCATCAATATCACATACTCTTAAGATCACATATATCATCAATAATGCTATGCATGAATGTGTCAATGCATATTTTGAAAACGATGCACATTTTGTGAAAGTTCCTACCCAAACTCCACTACACACTACATACGAGTTCCCCAGAACTCGTCCATCCAACAAAGCCAAAATTTGTGGACAAGTTACCGCATAATTACCATAAAACAATCACATAGTCATATAATCGTTTTTGTAGTAAAACTGCCACATAATCGCCATGAATGGCCACATAATCACTTTGCAGATGAACTGCCACATATTTTCCATAAAATGGCCACATATCACATATTTTGCCAAAAATGGCGACATATCACATATTTTGCCAAAATGGTCACATCTTCCTCCTTTCACAAATCCCACCCTATGCATGTGCCATGGCATTCATTTATCACATGTGAATAATATAACACTTAGGCATAAAATATGCTTGTAATAATCACATATATCACTTTAACATGTTTAACTTGCTTTTTCACATATATATGATAGATCTCGATATTCATATATCCACATATCCACATATTCACATTTTTCACATGTTCAAATCACATAATCATATTTAGCCATAAATCACATGTCATGAGATCAAGATTTGGATACAAAATCGTAGATTAACAATATCCACATCAAAGCATACACATCATGCTTTTCATCAAAAGTATTAGGCAATAGGGCACTTACTTGGATCCTTTGCTTCAAGTCATTTAACGACTCGCATATTAACATGATATCACTAATCATATTTTTACAAAATATATCTACATGTATTTGAGATTGGTGCAAGATCTCACACCTTAGTATATTAGATCTTTTGCCTTAATCCTAAAGCATGACTTCACTCGATCTATACTCATGATGATCTATCGATAGATTAAGAATCATATTTTAGAGTCTCTCTAATAATGTTATTAACAAGATCAAGCTACAGAGATCTAACAATTCTTACCCTTGACCAAAACTCTTTCGATAGATGGGCACTTGAAATCAAATTCAAGGGTCTCTCATTAGATTTTCCTCTTGACCTTCATAATGATTACAACTTATTAAAGATCTAATAATATTAATAAAAATAAATCAAATTTAATATCCCATGAAATCCCTCTTCCTATATTCGACCATTGTATGGGAATATTAGATCAAAAATCTAATAATATTCAATAAAATCTTACTTACTCTTTGGTCTATCGGAAACGTATGATTAATCAAGTTGGGTTCGACTTAAGAAAAAGGGACAATCTTTGCAAAATATTTGTGCTACAAAATTATGAATAAAAGTAGGTGAGGATCGACAATAGGTATAAAAAAGAAAGAAGAATTGAGAAGGAGCTTTTAGGTCACCGGTGATGGCGACAGCAGCAGTTGATGGTAGTCCATATTCACGGCAGTTCTTAATGGAAGCTCGAGGGTTCGGCTTAGATGAGAAGAGGAGAAGAAATAAAGAAAGAAGAAGACAATGAGAAGAGAGGAAGAGTCCATGACGGTACACGGTGGTGCTTGTGGCGGTAAATGACAGTCTTAGTGGTGACAAATAGTGGTTAGAAGGTGAGGGAAACGTGGCGATCTGCCTTGAGTGGTGGTAATTAGATGATTGCTGCTCCGTATGTGATGGAGGAAAGAAAAACGATCCAAAAATGGTGGTGGTGAACGACAACAAAAAGGGAGAAAAAGAGTTCTTATGTGGTAGTTCAAAATGAAAAATGAGATCAAATGGGTGTCTTAGGGGTGTGGACGGCCAAAGGAGGGAAGAAATAAGAGTCAACATTTCAAAAATTTGCAACAATCCATTTTAGGAAAGTGGGAGAGACATGGAGTAAAAAGGGGATCATTCTCCCTCTCTTTTTGGTAAGGTTGACCTCTTAATGGAGGAAATAAATCTCCCAATCTATTGCAACTATGGGGTGGTCGACTATGCACTTTAAAACTTGCTAAAAATAGTCCAAAAATAAATAAAAGGAGTGATATGGGACTTAAACCTTGGACCACTAAGTTAGCTAATAAGTCACTACGCCACTACACTACTCGTTCCCTTGTGTCCTAATTCGCACAATTTAATTTAAGAGCATAAATGCTGGCAATTCCACTATTCCTTGATGACTAAAAATTTAGGGTGTAATAACTCTACCCACCTTAAAAGAAATTTCATCCTTGAAATTACCTGACGAGAATAGGTGAGGATATTGTTGTGGCATCACATCTTCTAACACCCAAGTAGCCTCAATGGAACCATGATTTCTCCAAAGAACCTTTACGAGAGGAATTTGCTTTCTTTGTAACACTTTGACTTCCCTTTCTAATATCTGTAGCGGTTCCTCTTGAAAGGATAAATTCGGTCAAACCTCTATTTCCTCAATCGGCACAATGTGCAAAGGGTCGGATCTATAACACCTTAACAAGGACACATGAAACACGTCGTGTATTATGTAGGCAACTTCAATTGATACGCAACCAGTCTTACTCTCTTGATGATGCGATAGGGTCCAATAAATATGGGTATTAACTTCCCTTTACATCCAAACCTTAGAACCTTTTTCCACGTGAGACCTTTAAGAAAACTTGATCTCTGACATTGAACTCAATGTCCTTCCTCTTCATGTTAGAATATGACTTCTGCCTATCAGATGCTACCTTTAGTCTATCTCAAAAAATCCTTACCGTATCTTTAGTCTCATGCACTAACTCTGATCCTAACACCTTTTTCTCACTCAACTTTGTCCAGCACAAAGGTTTCTTACACTCACGTCTATACAAAGCCTCATACGGAACCATTTGAATGCTCGATTGGAAACTGTTATTGTAGGTAAATTCTGCAAGCAGTAAATGTTCTTCCCAACTTCCTCTAAAATTTATCGCACAACCTCTGAGCATGTCCTCGAGAATCTGAATAACCATTTTGAATTGCCCATCGGATTGTGGATGAAATGCAATACTGAAGTTCAATCTTGTACAAAGGGCCTTGTTGAGCTTCTTCCAAAATCGAGACGTAAACTTAGGATCCCGATCGAAAATGATGGAAACTGGTACCCTATGTAGTATCACAATTTCAAAGATGTACAATCTTGCTTATTTCTGTAATGAGTAGTTAATTAGCACAGGCAAAAAGTGAGCAGACTTTGTCAAATGGTCGACAATCACCCATACAGAATCCTTCTTTGATGGTGAAAATGGCAAATCACTAATGAAGTCCATAGTGTTGCGCTCCTATTTCCAAAGAGGAATTTGAATGTGTTGGAGCAAACTAGAAGGAACCTGGTGCTTAGCCTTGACTTGTTGGCACCTCAAGGATCTTGCCACAAAATCAGTCACATCGCACTTTAATCTTGGCCACCAATATTGCTCTCGAAGGTCGCGATACATCTTGCTCCCACTGGGATGCATAGCATAAGGGCTACTACATGCTTCCCTCAAGATGGATTGCGTCAACTCAAGTCTAAAGATACACAGTATCTACCATGATAACAAAAAACCCCTTTAGAATTTAAGACAAAATCTAAGGTCTTACCTTCCTCAATAAGCTTCACATGAGGTGTAATCTTCCTTAACAACTTAGTCATCGGTGCTGCGATCAAAGAGAATCCTTCCACAAACCTTCGATAATACCCCGCGAGTCCGAGAAAACTTCTAATCTCACTAACGTTCTTTGGTTGCCTCCATTCCATGATAGCTTTTATCTTCTTGGGATCCACTCGAACACCCTTAACAGATAACACATGTCTTAAAAGCATCACCTCTTAGAGCCAAAATTCGCACTTGCTAAACTTTGCGTACAACTTCTTTTCACGCAAAGTCTGAAAGACTAACCTTAAGTGCTCCTCATGATCTATCTCAGATTTGTAGCACATTAGAATGTTGTCAATGAATACTATTACAAACTGATCTAAGAAAGGTTGAAAACACTCTATTCACGAGGTCTATGAAAACACGAAATTCATAGTGCCCATAGTGAGTTCTAAAGGTTGTCTTGGGAATATTCGCTTCCTTTACTTCCAGTTGATAGTATCCTGACCTCAGATCAATCTTTGAGAAAATAGTGGCACCTCTAAATTGATAAAAAATGTCATCTATCATAGGCAGTGGGTACCTATTCTTAATAGTCATTTTATTCAACTAATGCTAATCGATGCAGAGCCTCATCGGCCCATCCTTCTTCTTAACAAATAGCACAGGGGATCCCCATGGTGATACACTAGGCCTTATAAAACCATGGTCAAGCAATTCCTACAATTGTACCTTGATCTCCTTAAGCTCATTCAGTGCCATGTGATAGGGTGCAATGGACACTGGTATTGTTCTAGGAAATAACTCAATTCTAAATTCAACCTCACAAGATGGAGGTAAATCGGGCAATTCCTTTAGAAAGACATCGGGAAGTTCCTTAACTACATGGATATTCTCCACCACAACGCTATCTAACTTCGTGTCTAAGATATAGCTAAATACGCCTCACATCCTTTACGAAAACTTGTCTATTACAAGTTCAGAGACTACATTCGACAGGAAATCCCTTCTCTCTCCAATCATAATCACTTTGTTCCCTTTCAGACTCCTTATCGTAATTCACTTTGTATCACAGTCGAGACAATATGGTGCTCACTTAGCCAGTCCATCCCCAAGATGAGATCAAACTCTCCAAATGATAATTCCATTAAGTCAACAGGAAACACTACTCCTTGAAATTGCAGCGGACATCGCCTATAGATCTTATTTACACATATAGATTATCCTAGGGGACTAATCACAGTCACGTCACTTACGATTTCCTCTAGTCAAATTCCAAGTTTATCAGCCATGTCACAAGATATGTACAAGTCGGTAAATCCTATGTTAATAAGTGCAAAGACTGAAATACCATTAATGGTAAAAGTACTTGCTATCATGACGGTTGTTTCATGGTCCTCTCTGCGTCTAGCCACATTGACAAGTGCTGGCGGTCTTGCGTCAGCTCAGTTAGCGCCCTGGCCTAGTACTCGCTGCCTCTGACCATCATTTCCACCTTTATTTTGACTCTAGTCTTTACGAGGTTACTGTCTAACTCTAAGGTTAGGGGCTCTATTTTGCCATTGAGTTGGCACTTGATCACCCATCTGCGGACGGTCTTGAATCTTTTGGTCCAATAACCCACACTTCAAGCATGCACTCATGCTCCTCCAACATTCACTTGTGTGCCTCTTACCACAAGTGGCACAGTTAGGAATCCTACCTCTAACAGTTGTTTATTCTGTTGAGGTCGATCCTCTTTAGCCCGCTTAACAGGTCATGGAGCCTAAACATTCAATTCTCTCTTAACAGGGGCTTAGCCTTGTCCTTCCTTTCGCACTCAATGCGCCTTACCTCTTCGCAAATTTTAGTCTTCTCCACAAAAGTTTTGAAGACTCTCTTTTACAATGGGTTCACTTGCATAATCAAATTTGCCCTCAACCCGAACTCAAATCGAGCACACTTGTCCTACTTCTCAGCCACCATACCAGGACCATAACGACTAAGCCTTAAGAACTCAACTTCATATTCAGCCACAGTCTTGTCTCCCTACCTCAACTCTTTAAACTCAAGGCGTTTGGCCTCAACGTACCTTGTGCCTATGTACTTCTTCTAGAATGACTCCAGAAAGTATCCCCATGTCAATCTCTCAGTTTGAGTACCCCTTACTATAGCCTCCCACCAACGGTAGGCTTCGTCTCGAAGCAAGGATATATTCCCTCTCAGCTTTTGTTCTAGAGTACACTCCATGTCATCCAGAATCCTCTCTGTCGCCTCTAGTTGATACTCAGCTACAGTAGGAGTCATCCTAACAATACCCCTAAAAAGTTCAACCCTTATTAGAATGGAGCCGCTCGGCTATCGTTCCTCGATTGTTTGTACCCATTTGGGCACCCACCACTTGCTCAGGCACTTGAAGCATGGCTTGAGATATTGACTCGTTAGTAGGTTCTTGCTGACTCTTATAAGCATTTGATACATGTTCTACGTTCTAAGCTACGGGTTCAAGGGTTCGCACCTTGAAAACAAATGAGTCGACTTGGTTCCCTTGGCTCGATTCTCCAAGTGCCCTCATTCCACGAGTCCTAAATCCTCTAGTACTCATTCTTATTAGAGTTTTATGACAATCTATAAATAGAGATAGGGTGTTATCACTTGTACATTTTCTAATCGCAATTTTATTTGATTTTGTTAATCAAGACACATTATCACTTAGAGTTTATGTCGCACTACAGTCTCTATTGTTTTCTCTTACAGTTTCCTATAGTTTTTCTGTCTCTAGTTTCACAAGTACGTAGTTTCTACAGTACTAAAGATCACTTGCCTCGGATCGGCATCGGAGGGTCTCGAATTTTTCAAAACATTTCACATGGGTGGCATGGTAATTCCCAAAATATCCCTTTTTATGACGCATGATGGTTTACAAAAAAATTAATCACAGTCCGTGTTTTGAACTGAACTCTGATACAAATAAATGTAACCCCTCAAACTGGGCCTAGATGTTTTAGCCCAATTCAAGCGATCACATAGGCCACGTGAAATGGCCAAAACACAGATTGGAAAACAATAACCTCTTTTTCTTTGAATGTGGATTTAGAAACCTATTTGTAATTTGGTAGTTTAAAACTAATTTTAAAGACGTAGTATATTA
Organism: Kokia cookei; assembly: GCA_039519145.1. Lineage (NCBI taxonomy): Eukaryota > Viridiplantae > Streptophyta > Magnoliopsida > Malvales > Malvaceae > Kokia > Kokia cookei. Next base: position 10,231,223 of record CM076904.1, on the reverse strand, counting down.
CATAAAACCTTTAATTTAGTAGTTGCAAGTACACTTGTAATACAATATCATTGCGGAAGTGGATTTATTTGAAAACATCATTTAATTTATTTAATTTAAAAAATAATGTCATGCATCGTCACAAAGATATCCCAAGTCTCACAATTTATCATCCATGCCACATCATAAATAAAATATAATAATATCCCAAATAACGAGTGAGGGTCTCAAAGTCCAAATCAAGATAAAAAGTCTATATTTTATAAAACCCATAATTAATCGAGAGAGCCACTCCATCGTCTAGATCCAAGTTCTAGCCACGAGGATTATCTGAGAAAATGTTAAAATGCGTGGGTGTGCTTTTGAAGGCCCAGTGTGAGATTTCCCACTATAAACACATAAACACGTATATGGAAATAAACATAGAACAACATACTTATCTATATCAAATACTCTTAAAATCACATATATCATCAATACTGTTATGCATGAATGTGTCAATGCATATTTTGAAAATGGTGCACATTTTGTAAAATCTCCTATCCAAACTTCGCTACACACCACATACGATTTCCTCAGAACTCGTCATTCCGACAAAGCCAAAATTCATGGACAAGCCACCACATAAATAATGTAAAACGATCACATAGTCACATAATCGCTTTCATAGTAAAACTATCACATAATCGCCATGAATGGCCACATAATCACTTTGTAGATGAACTGCCACATATTTGCCATAAAATGGCCACATATCACATATTTTGCCAAAATGGCCACATCTTCCTCCTTTCATAAATCCCACCCCATGCATGTGTTATGGCATTCATTTATCACATGTGAATAGTATAACACTTAGGCATAGAATATGCTCGCAATAATCACATATATCATTTTAACACGTTTAACAAGCTTTTTCACATATAAATCATAGATCTCGATATTCACATATCCACATATTCACAATTTTCACATGATCAAATCACATTTAGCAATAAATCAGATGTCATGAGATCAAGATTTGCATACAAAATCATTATTACTTAATAACAGATTATTACTCGTAATTTAAAATAATCTTATCATTTTAAATTACTTAAAGAGAGAGATAATCTTAACCATTATTGTTCATTCTTAGTGTGTGACCCTATAGGTTCAATTAACATTAGCAGTAGGCCCAAATCATATTTGGTCTTACAAGTCATAAGTGGTATCTAGAAAGACATTATGACTACCCAAGTTAAATGAAAGCTCATGATTTGAGACAACCTAAATACAACTCATGACATAATCCTTTTGTCTCACCACATCTAGAAAGAGTATAAGGCATGGATAAAGTCAACCTTATATGGTTCTATCTTTAATTTCTCGATACCAAATTAGATTAACAAAACAAATGACATTGATCTCCATCAATTCATTCTATCATAACCATGCATTTTTCATTCTTAATCGTCGAGGGGCCCAGAGATATCTCTCTTATAACAAGAGGGACAAATTCCATCTTAATCACTCACATCTCACTAGATAATTATAATTATTTTCAAGCATAAGTTTTATAGTTGTTCGGTTAAAGACAACATTTGATTACGTAAAAACATAAAGTCCTCATGTTGAGAATTATAGTGATTTCAGGTCTAAGGATTTAATGACACAATTGTTTAGAGATTTAATTTATGACTTTGGTCTATGTAGTAATCTCAAAATGGGTCGGTGGAATATTCATTCTCAACAAATACATAAGAATATGATTTGTTTCTCAAACACATATTCATCACATGAATATCTATCATATTCCATACTAATCGTAATTCATTGTTGTTCCCACAACAACGACCAATTAGGGACATTTAAAATAAATTTGTTCAAGGATATTATTATATATTAAACATTCAAATAATAATAATAATAATAATAAATTCATTTAATCAAAATAAAACATCAATACAATAGGCTTAAGGAACTATTACTAACAATCTCCCACTTGCACGAGGCCCAATTATTAATGTATCTCATACCTATGAACCTAGCATGATGATCACACTTTGCTTGTGGCAAAGGCTTAGTCAACGGATCAACAAGATTGTTATCTGTTAAAACTTTGCATATTTTAACATCACCTCCCTCAACGATTTCTCGAATAAGATGATAACGCCTTAGAATCTGTTTGTATCACTGATGTGATCTAGGTTCCTTAGCTTGTGCAATAGCTCTATAAACATCAACAAGATTTGTGATGCTAGGAACCACTCCAAGGTTACTAATGAATTTCTTGATCCAAATTGCTTCCTTTGCTGCATCATATGCTACTATGTATTTAGCTTCAATTGTAGAATCAACAACAGTGCTTTGCTTTGAACCTTTCCAACTGACAACACCACCATTTATACAAAACACATATCTTGATTGCAATCAGAAATCATCTTTTTTTGTTTGAAAGCTTGCATCTATGTAATCGTTTACAACTGAATAATCTTCCAAACCGCCATACACCAAGAACATATCTTTGGATCTTCTCAAGTACTTAAGTATGTTCTTTACAGTTGTCCAGTGACTCTCACCAAGATCTTAATCGTATCTACTCATTATGCTTAAAGCATAAGAGACATCTGGTCTAATGCATAACATGACATACATGATGGATCCTATTGCTGAAGCATAAGGAGTTTTACTCATGGGTCTCGCTCATCTTTTGTATTAGGACACTGAGTCTTGCTAAGATTAATACCATGAGACATAAGCAAGAATCTTCTCTTGGAATCTTGCATGTTGAACCTTTTCAGTACTTTTTCCGTGTAAGCACTTTGACTTAGACCAATCAACTTTTTAGATCTATATCTATGAATCTTTATCCCAAGGATGTAGGTTGCTTTGCCTAAGTCTTTCATTGAGAAACACTTCCCTAACCAAGACTTGATATTCAGCAAAGTTAGGAACATCATTCTCAATGAGTAAAATGTCATCGACATAAAAGATCAGAAATGCAATTATGCTCCCACTAATTTTCTTGTAAACACAAGGTTCAACTTCATTTTTGATAAATCCAAACTCTTTGAATTTTAATTATTATTTATCTAAAACTCTTTTAAGTAATAATTAAATTCTATTTCCTTATATGATAAGGAATATATCAACCTCCTTTTTATCTCACTTTTTATTATTTCGAAATTTAATAGGAAATAGTAACAAAATTACTATTTGCTATCATTTTGACTATGAATTTAAATTTCCAAAATTAAATTCGAATAAAAATAATAACTGATTGTTACTCGTAATTTAAAATAATCTTATCATTTTAAATTACTTAAAGAGAGCGATAATATTAACCATTATTGTTCATTCTTAATGTGTGACCCTATAGGTTCAATTAACGTTGGTAATAGGCCCAAATCATATTTGGTCTTACAAGTCATAAGTGGTCTCTAGAAAGACATTTCGACCACTCAAGTTAAATGAAAGCTCATGATCTGAGACAACCTAAATACAACTCATGACATAATCCTTTTGTCTCACAATATCTAGATAAAGCATAAGGCATGGATAAAGTTAACCTTATATGGTTTTATCTTTAATTTCTCGATATCGAATTAGACTGACAAAACGAATGACATTGATATCCATAAATTCATTCTAGCATGGCAATAAAATTTTCAGTCTTAATCATCGAGGGGCCCAGAGATATCTCTCTTATAACAAGAGGGACAAATTCCATCTTAATCACTCACATCTCACTACATGATTCTAATTATTTTCAAGCATAAGTTTTATAGTTGTCCGGTTAAAGACAACATTTGATTACATCAAAACATAAAATTCCTCATGTTGAGAACTATTGTGATTTTAGGTCTAAGGATTTAATGACACAATTTTTTAGAGATTTAATTTATGACTTTGGTCCATGTAATAATCTCAAAACGGGTCGGTCCAATATTCATTCTCAACAAATACACAAGAATATGATTTGTTTCTCAAACACATATTCATCACATGAATATCTATCATATTCAATACTAATCATAATTCATTGTTGTTCCCACAACAACGATCGATTAGGGTATCTTTGCTAAATTTAGCAGCCAAACCCACCTATAAATACCCCTTTTGCTACTCATTTCATCACTCAACTCATCAACAACATCTCTTCTCTTCACTCACTTTTCTTTCTTGTTTTGCATTTCCTTTCCTCTCTTTGCCTTTGCTGATTTCCCCTCTTGAGAAAGAGCTTTCTTCTACCTTAAGGTAGCAACATTTGAGTGTTTGTAAGAGGCATCGATCTGATAGAACGTGCAAAGATGAAGAGGAGCGTGCTAGTAGCTTCAGAGAGACACTAGATTTGTTTCTAGTCCCCTTCTCTTTTAAATTCTTGTTTTTGTAATGATGAATGCTTATTGTTTTGTTACTCTTGATTGAACTAAAATGACTTAAATTAGTTTTGTGTTAGATTAATTGTGTTCGGTTACTTAATTTATTTAACATCATATTTGTGTTGTTATAGGCCTCGCTAATTTGTTCAATTAAATATAATCATGCTTATGTTATGCTTGCATTTCAATTGTATGGTAACAAATGAATTAATTATTAAAGCGGATTGAAATTGTAATTAATGAACATAATATTTAATTGATGCATGTTTAATCTTCTAAGGGAGCTGAAGGTTAAATTAGTGAAACAATATTAAACAATATATCAGCCTTGCATAAATTGCAAGATTTTTGTGATTAAATTGTTTCAATGTAAAGATATGTTGTTACTTTACTTGATTATTTACTTGCTTATGAATATTAATTAATTGTTTGAATTGACATAGATATATATTAAAGAGATTATTTTAATTTCATGAGTATGTATGTGGATTAACACATTTACTTATTAAAATTGGTTTAATCGATTGAATTGACATAGAGATATAGTCAGGAGATAAATGAATTTTTGTAAGTGAGTATGTTCATATGTTAGAAACTTGCCAATTTGTAGTGAATTTAATTCGTAATGACATGAACATGATTCTAAAAATATTAAGTTAAAGAATGCAATTGATCTAACACATTATGTCAAATTGGTTAAGAAAACCTTGAAATCGAGCATTGAAATTTATTTTATTTAGTTTAATAAATCCCTTCCAAAACATTATAATTTTCATCACCAAAGTGTTTAACTTGCATTTCATAAATATTTTTCTAACACAATCCCTGTGGGTACGATAACTCGACATTTACTTGTCACCTTATTACATGTTGCGATTGTGTACACTTTCACATTTTCGTCGTTCCAAGTTTTTGACATCATTTTTGGGGATTGAAACAGAGTCGTTTGCGTGACAGGCAGAAATACTTACCACTATACTACAACGACGAAAATGTGCAAGTGTACACAATCGCAACAAGTAATAAAGTGAGAAGTAAATATCGAGTTATCGTACCCACAGAGATTGTGTCAAAAAATATTCTTGAAATAAATAATTTAACAAGTTGGTGGTAAAATTTTGATGATTTGAAAAAGGGATTTAATTAAACTAAAATTAAGCAAAGTAATTAAAACAAAAATAAATTTCAGATGCACGATTTCAAGGTTTTTAATCAATATGACATAATGTGCTAGATCAATTGCATTCTTTAACTCAATATTATTATAATCAAGTTCATGTCATTACGAATTAAGTTCACGATAACTCGGTAATTTGTTAATTTATAAACATACTCACTTACCAAAATCCATTTATCTCTTGACTATACCTCTATGTCAATTCAACCGATTAAACCAATTTTAATAAATGTGTTAATGGACATACATACTCATGAAATTAAAATAATCTCTTAAAGATATCTCTATGCCAATTCAAACAATTAATTAATATTCATAACTAAAAGATCATGTGAAGTAACAACATATCTCTACATTGAAACAATTTAATCACAAAAATCCTACAAGTTATGCAAGGCTAATATATTGTTTAATATCATCGCTAATTTAACCTTTAGCCTCCTTAGAAGATTAAACATTCACGAATTAAAAATTGTGTCCATTAATATCAATACACTTAAATAATTAATACATTTGTTACCTTACAATTAAAATGCAAGCATAACATAAGCATGATTATATTTAAATGAACAAATCAGCAAGGCCCATAACAACACAAACATGATGTTAAATAAATTAAACAATTTAACACAATTAATGTAACAGCTCGTTTTTTAGTGGTGTCGGAAACAGTGATTTCGGGACCACAAATTTGACGAGTAAATTCATAAATGAGTATTTAAATTATATGAGTAAATAATAATTTTTATATGAAATTTGAAAGGATGAATTTTAATTATTGAATTAAAAGTTAGTATAAGTGGTTTGGTTCAAAAGTCAAGTGATGTTAGAAAATGAGATAACGGGACCTTATTTTTGAAATTTAAGGCCATAAATATTTTATTTAAATATTTACAGAGTCTTATTTTATGTGAATTGATATTTGGTCTAGTAATTTTGAAGATTTATTACTTAATTGAGGTAAAAGGAGCAAATTTTAAGGAGATAAAAATTAATTGCTATAGATTAAAAATAAAAGGGACCAAAATAATAATTAAACTATGGTCAAAAAGTCCAAGCGGTGGTGGATATGATTGAATCCACTAACTTTTGAATTATTTATTTATTTAATTCTAATTAGTTTAAGGTTAAATTGAAATAAAGTTTATTTGGTTGAAATTTAATATAATTGAAGGACCAATTGTGTAATTGGACCCTCCTTAAAATGCCTAATAATAGAAATGATGTGAAATTCTTTAGATTTTTATAAATTGCAAATAAATCCTAATTAAATAAAGATTTAATAATTAGTATATTTTTTAGTATGACCAAGAATGGTGGTTTTGAGGCCACAACTTCGATGTGTCACACCATAAATATTAATTATTTAGTATTTACGAGGTCATTAATGTCCTATTAAAATTTGGTCATGAAATTTTACCGTTTAGATAATTAATTAAGTGAAAAGGATTAAATCGTAATAGGTGTAAAAGTTGTATTCTATTAATTAAAGGCATCAGATGCTAATTTAAAAGTATGGTAAAGTACTTGGATGGTAATTATACCAAAGTGGTAAGTGGATGGTCATGGCCTTAAGTTTGTTGAATTTTGAATGAATTAACTAAGGGTAAAAGTGTAATTAGATTAAAAGGTATTATAAACTAATATGAATTATTAAAATTGGAAAAAAAGAGGTCATCTTCTTCACCTATTGTTAGAATCGAAACCTTAAAGCCATGGAAGGGAGCTTCGGCCAACTTTAGTCCATTGGCTTGGTAAGTAAATCTTGCTTGTTTTTGGTAATTTTTATGTTTTAGAGTTCGTTTTAGCTTGATCTAGCAAACCCGGGTACTAATTTGTAAAATTGTTAAACATTTTGGTTTATGCCATTGATGAGTTTAGTGTGTTTTTGAAGTTTAAGGATAAATTATTAAGCTTGGTTGTTAAATAAGACAATTTTGTAAAGTAATTTTTATGTTAAAGGACTAAAATAAGAAAGTAATAAAAGTACAAGGACTTGATGTCAAATAAAAACAAAATTGGGCTGTGGAGAGATCCAAAACAATTCGGCTAAACTTATTTTCAAAGAAAAATGATTAATTTGCATGTTTGAGGCTTGGGGACTAAATTGAATAAAAGTGAAAAGTTAAAGGTAATTTTGTAAAAATGTTAAGAAAGACTTAATTGCATAAATTGAGTTAATTTTATTTTAGGAATTATTTAATTAAATGAAATTATTATTGGTAGATCAAGAACGTGTTGGTAACCGAGGACAGATAAAGTAGCAGAGTAGTCCCTTTACTTTGACGATTACTGTAAATTAGTCCGGTAAGTTTGTACTGTAATTGATTTAATTTCTGTTTGTAAATTATTGAAATAATTTAAGTATGTTGTATTTAAATTGGTTTGCTTAGTAAATATTAAATTGTGGAATTGAATTAAATTAAAATGAAATTGTATAAAGAAACATGATTAAAGGTGGCGAAATAATATGGTTGAATTCGGGTGACAACGAAATGCACAAATGATTATGTGTTGTGTTAGTTATTATCCATGTTACTAATGAATTAATTCAATTCATATATGACAATTAGTAAATTGAATTAAATGACATTATTAGTTAATTCAATACTATGTTTGATAAATAAGAATTATATGGATGTGTGCTCAAAATGATATAATGTAAAGGAAGTTAATTGAAATGGATATGGTACATGAAACATATGAATTTCATGAGTAATTAGGAGACAAAGGACATGACATTATGGGCTATACAGTTCCGGGAGCTAGTTTTGGATGGCTTATTGACGGGCAACCCTTGTACTTGAGCCATTACTACAAATTAATCCTATAAGTTCGTTTTGTTAAATTTCATATTTGTATTTTTAATTATGTTTATCTTGGAATTTTCTTGGATGATATGACAAACGGAAGACCTGGCGACTACTTCAATGGAAGGCTTACGTCTTGGTTAGACCGTAATGTAATATGTAAGGCTTACGTCTCGATTAGAGCGTAATGTTATATGGAAGGCTTACGTCTCGGTTAGAGCGTAATGTTATATGGAAGGTTTACATCTCGGATAGGGCATAATGTTATATGGAAGGTTTACGTCTCGTTACAGCGTAATGTTATATGGAAGGCTTATGTCTCGGTTAGAGCGTAATGTTATATGGAAGGCTTATGTCTCGATTAGAGCGAGATGTTATATGGAAGGCTTACGTTTCGATTAGAGCGTAATGTTATATGGAAGGCTTATGTCTCGATTAGAGCGAGATGTTATATGAAAGGCTTACGTCTCGACTAGAGTGTAATGTTATATAAAAGGCTTACATCTCGGTTAGAGCGTAATGTAATATGGAAGGATTACGACTCGATCAAAGTGTAATGCTATGTGATTTGCTTATGTCTCGGTTAGAGTATAAGGCCATATCAGCTTAGGAGGAGTGACATTACTGTAACAAGGCTCGGATGAATTATGTTACATTGAAAAATATTTAATGCTATGGTAAATTATACTTACTTGCAAACTTACTAAGCTTAGTAAGCTTACCTATGTATTTGTTTACTGTTTTGTAGATCCATTTTGCTGATGAAGATCGGATCTTCAAAGAAGAATCACACTATCTAGGGAGCTCATTCGGTAGTTTCAAATCACTTGGTTATATGGCATGTGCTAGGGTGTCATATTTTGAAATTACTTGATTATGTTTGAAAATTATCTTATTGGTAATGGAAAGGGAGAATGTAGTCACAATCTCATGTGACTAACTCATCATCAAGTCACGTGAGATTGTGAATGCTTTTGGTATGACATTATTGTTTGAAATTGGTTGTTGAGATAATGATACAAGCTCGTCCTCGAGGGATGATTATGAGTCATGTGAGTTCCCGATCGAAATTAAGAAGTATCGTTCGTAATGGCTTTGTGAAGGTTGGAAATGAAAATGATAGGCTTTGGATTGGTGGATGAATGAATATGCAAAGGATATAGATGGATAGGCTTGAATTCGATTTTAAGGAATTAAGAATGAACTAATATTATAGAAGAATATTGACCCGATTCCTATATTAGTACTGAGGATGAATTGCAAGTAAGGATAGTGACCCTCTATCTAGCAAGATAGGAACCAATCGATATAAGGGTGAACGCCACACTTCAAAGAAGTGATAAATTCGAAAGAATAAGATTGACGCGATAAGGGTTACTTGATAAGTCAATTTGAGTCAAATAATAAAAGGAGTTTGCAAACTCACAATAAGATTAAAATTGAGTTGATAAAAATGTTCCAAGCCTCATATTTAAAGGCTTACAAATGACCAGCTGAAAAGTCATGAAATAATTAATCAAAGTTACACCATAAATTCGTCAAATATTCCCCAAGCACTTTAAGTTAATGTGGTGGTTGCTTCAATGGAGTAGTTGGTCAAATTTAGTGTTTGGTTGACTAAGAAGAAGTGCTTTTAAATTCTGTTGAAATTCCTTAAGCACTTGGAATAAATGTGGGTGGTGCATAAATGATTTTGAGTAAACCGAACAACCACTTTTCATGTTCCCATGATCAACCTTTGAGCATTTAAACAGCTTGAGACCTTTGATGAACCCAATCAGCCATGCATGAAGAGAACATTGAATTCCTTTGCTGATCATGAAATGCTCTTTTGGTGAGGTGTTTTCAGCACTTTAAATGTTGGTAGGTGCCTTAAAAGCTTGTGTTGGCCAGCCATGGACATCCCTACATCATCTTAAACATGCTAGTTAGGACATATTAAAAATATTTATCAAAATAACACAAAACATAATTAAGAAATAGATTAAAATAACTAAATGGTTAATACTTTTTTTCCCATCAATTTAATTAGATTAAAATTAAAGTTGAATGTGAAGCACATTGCATGGAATGCATGATGGGTTGTATGAAATGTATGGAATACATGAAGTGTCTTTCCAAATTCGTTTAATTAAACCCGTGACAGCCTGATTGAATTTCTTGGCTTGTGCTTGCGTGATTGGTCCTCTAGGCAGCTTAATTGAATCGTGCGAGGCTCACCCTCATCCATGCTCGTAACTTGAGTGTTAACAACATGAGTTCTCACAACATCAGTGCTCGCATCTTCCAAGCTCGTAGGGTCTATGCTCGCATTATTAGAGCTCGCACTACTTGTGCTCGCTTCATCCCCTCCCTCTTCAAAACGATTTGTCCTCAAATCGTCCCTTACATCATAAGGGGATAGATCAGCAACATTAAAGTTTGCACTAACAGAATACTCACCTGGAAGGTCTAATTTGTATGAATTTTCATTAATTTTTTCCAGCACTTGAAAAGGGCCATCGCCTTATGGTAAAAACTTGGATCTTCTTTGAGCTGGAAATCTTTCTTGTTGCATGTGAAGCCATACCCAATCTCCGGGTTCAAAGACTACTCGTTTACGTCCTTTGTTGGCTTTACTTGCATACTGCTTAGTCCTCTCCTTAATGTTCTCCATCACTTTTTGGTGTAAATTTTTCACGAATTTAGCCTTCTTGTTGCTATCTACATGCACAAGTTGATTAGAAGGTAAGGGAATTAAATCTAAAGGACTTAAAGGATTAAAACCATAAACAACTTTAAATGGTGAATTCTTGGTGGCCGAATGTATAGAATGGTTGTAAGCAAATTCGATGTGCAGCAAGCATTCTTCCCATGTTTTCAAATTCTTTCAAATGATTGCTCTTAACAAGGTAGAGAGCACTCGATTCACAACTTCAATTTAGCCATCAGTTTGTGGGTGTCATGTCATAGAAAACAATAACTTACTACCAAGTTTGCTCCACAAGGTCCTCTAAAAATGGTTAAGAAATTTAGCATCGCGATCGGTACAATTATTTTTGGTACTCAATGCAATCGAACAACTTCTCTGAAAACAAGTTAGCTACACTTAAAGCATCATCAGTTTTGTGGCATGGTATAAAATGAGCCATTTTAGAAATCTATCAACTACCACAAAAACAGAGTCTTTTCCATTTATAGTTCTAGGAAGGCCTAATATAAAGTCCATAGAAATGTCTACCCAAGGTGCTTCGGGAATGGGTAGTGGTGTGTACAGACCATGTGGTTTAATGCGTGATTTGCCTTCCTGCAAGTAATGCATCGATTGCAAACTCTCTCAACATCTCGTCTCATCTTAGGCCAAAATAAATATTCATGGAGCATAGCTATCGTTTTGGCCACTCCAAAATGTCCCATGAGACCTCCACCATGCGCCTCTTACAAGCACATCTCGAATGGAACCTTGAGGAATACATAACTTACCTTCCTTGAAAATGTAGCCATCATGCTTATAGGACCTTTCAAAAGGCCCCCTTTCTCAAGCTTTATAAACTTCACTAAAATCAGAATCATTTTCGTAAAGCTCTTTAAGATTTGCAAAACCAAGTAACTTAGAATCTAAGCTATTGAGTAATGCGTACCTTCGTGACAATGCGTCCACAACAACATTCTCTTTACCTTTCTTGTACTTGATCACATAAGGAAATGATTCTAAGAATTCAACCCATTTGGCATGTCTCTTGTTCAACTTGTTTTGCCCCTTGAGATGTTTCAATGCCTCATGGTTAGTGTGAATGACGAACTCCTTAAGCCATAGATAGTGTTGCCACATTTCCAATGCTCGAATTAGTGCATACATTTCCTTGTCATAAGTTGGGTAATTGAGTTTAATTTTTCACTAAAGTTGGCTACGGGTCACCCATCTTGCGTTAGCACGGCTCCAATTCCTATTCCTGATGCATCACATTCAATCTCAAAAGTTTTTGTAAAATCAGGTAAGGAAAATAATGGTGCATTAGTCAAACAATCTTTAATCAAATTAAAATATTTCTCTTGCTTCTCACCCCAATGAAAGTTGGAGTTTTTCTTGATAATTCCAGTTAAAGGAGCAGTTACGGTGCTAAAATTAGGAACAAACCTTAGATAGAAACTAGAAACACCATGAAAACTTCTTACTTGGCTAATGCTAGTAGGTCATGGCCACTCTTGGATTGCTGTTACCTTTTCTTGGTCGACTTCAAGACCTTCAAAACTAGCCACAAATCCTAGAAAAATAAGCTTGTTAGTACTAAAGGAACACTTTTTAAGATTTGCAAATAAAGTCTCCTTCTTAGTACCTCCAAAATAGATTTTAAATGATGTATATGTTCTTCCAAATACTTACTATAAATCAAGATATCATCAAAATGTACTACACAGAATTTACCAATGAAGGATCGAAGAGCATGATTCATTAACGACATAAAGGTTTTAGGTGCGTTAGTTAGGCCAAAAGGCACAACCAACTACTCATACAAATCGTGTTTGGTTTTGAAAGCAATCTTTCATTCGTCTCCTTCTCTCATTCGTATTTGATGATAACCACTCCTAAGATCAACTTAGGAGAAAATGCGAGCTCCACTTAGCTCGTCCAACATATCATCTAGGTGCGGATTCAGGTGTCAGTACTTGATGGTGATCTTATTGATCGCGCGACAGTTAATGCAGATACGCTAAGAGCTATCCTTCTTAGGTACCAATAGCACAAGTATGACACATGGACTTAAGCTCACTCGAGCATACCCTTTTTCCATTAGCTCAGTAACTTACCTTTATAGCTCTTTAGTTTACTCGGGGTTGGTTCGATAAGCTAGTTGATTCGAAATAGTGGCTCTAGGAATAAAATCTATTTGATGCTCAATGCCTCTAATGAGCGGCAATTCACTTAGGATATCTTTCGAAAACACATCCTTGAATTCCTGCAGCAAAGAAACAATAGAAGAAGGAAGAGAGTTATCAATCGTTAGTACTAAACAAACTTTCCTTGTACATAAGCACAAGCAAAGGTCGCTTTGAAAGCATGGACTTTTCGATTTCTCTCTCTTTTGCAACAACACACAATTTTTCCATCTCACTTTCTTCTTTTCTCTCATTCTTCTCTCGTGTTTTTGCCTCATACTCTCTATTTTCTTTTCCTCTTTTCTCTCTTTTTTTGCATTTTCTGATTTTTTTCTCACACATATCTTTTTCTTTTTCTTTTAATTTTTCAAACAAATTTTGTAACTTGAGCTGATCTTCATACACTTATTTGGGAGTATGTGGTGCCAAAGTAACTTTGTTTCCTTGGTGTTTGAACGTATATCGATTGGTATAACCATCATGCACTACTCAGTGATAAAATTGCCATGGTCTCCCCAACAGCAAGTGACTAGCGTGCATTGACACTACATCTCAAAGATCTTCATCACAATACTTGCCAATCGAAAAAGTAACAGCAACTTGCTTAGTAACTTTGAGCTCTCCACCATCATTGAGCCATTGAAGCTTGTAAGGGTGTGGATGCTTGGTGGTTGCTAGGCCAGCTTTTTTTTATCAACAAGCAGCTAGCAACGTTAGTGCAACTACCACCATCAATAATAACACTACATACCTTTCCTTTGGACATGGTAGCGTGTATGAAAAATGTTTCCACGTTGCTGCTTACTCTCAACAGTTTAGATGCTCAAGCTTTATTTAATGACAAGGATTTACCTTTCTACAACATACTCCAAGTCATTCTCCTCATCAGTAGGTGATTTAGGCTCATCTTCTTTCTCGGGTTCGGATTTGATCTCACCATTGTCCCTTATAAACATGGAATTTCAATTTGGACATTGGTTTGCCATATGACCCCTCTCAAGGCATTTGAAACATTTGATGTCTCTGGATCGGTTTGAAACAACCTCATTCTATCCCTTGCTTGGATCCACACTCGGCTTGTTGGGCTTGGACGTCCTAATATTATCTTAGAACCAAAAAGTGGTATCTTTTTTATAGGTTCCTTGCCCCCACTTTGATGTAGAAACATAATTAGAAAGGGGTCAAGTGGTACCTTTTCCTTTCAATTGCTTTTCCACTTTAAGTGCCATGGAACCATGTCAACAACTTCAACATAATGTTGCAACTCTACTATGTTAGAGATGTCTCGGTTGAGGTCGGCTAAGAATCTCGCCATGGTATCCTCTTGATCTTCCTCAACATTAGCACGTATCATTGCTATCTCCATCTCCTTATAGTAATCTTCTACATTACGGTTTCCTTGATTGATATTTTGTAGCCTTTGATGCAACTCTTGATGATAGTGTACAAGCACAAACCTCTTTCTCATGATAGCTTTCATTTCAACCCATGTAGACACGGGTCGTTCGCCATTTCGTCTTCTACTCAAAGTTAGTTGATCTTACCAAATAATAGCATAATCGGAGAATTCGATGGTAGTAAGTTTTACCTTTTTATTTTCTGAGTAATTATGGCATTCAAAGACGAGTTCTATTTTCTTTTCCCACTCTAAATAAGCTTCGGGGCCAGTTTTCCCTTGGAATGAAGGAATTGTCATCTTGATGTTGCTAAGATTATCATCTATCCTCGGACCTTGATTTCATTGATCTCGACATCTCAAACTTCAGTTGGAGGATTAATCACTCTCCATTTCACTTGGTTCATAGTAGTCCTCTTGGTTTGGTCTTTTGAGGCCTCTCTCTCTCTCCTTTGATCTAGAGGTGAACGTCCGCTTTGAGATCTTGCCTCTAATTGGTCCAATTGATCATGCTTTGGCTCCAATCGATGTTGTTACAATCTGTCCATCTCTCATATAAGAGCTTGGTATGCTAAATCGAGCACACCACTAACAACAGCATTATTTCTTTCGGGACTTCGAGACATGGTGTTTTCTTTAAAACATAAAAGATTAGTAACAAAAGATTTTGATTGAAAGTAAATGAGTACCTTACCAAATACAAAACCTCACGAGCCACTTGGAATGAAATCGCTCCAGTCGTGTTTGCACTCGATGTTGGCTTTTAATCTTCTCTAATGCTCTTTCGTACTCTTGCCTTTTACCACTCTTTGCTTGCTCGAAATTCTTAGGTAACTGCCTTAGACATACCAATAAACCTCGTAGTATTGTCTTCAAATGGGACGCAAAAAAAAGAAAAGAAAAGAATGTATGATAATTAGGTGTCAGGGAAGGCTTAGAAGAAAAATAAAGGCTAAGGTAGTAGTGTGGCTAAGATTTTATGAAAAGGAACACTTGAACTTGAGAATTGTACACTTTCAAACTAGCTCCTTTTCTTCTTCTTCTTCTTCTTCTTTTTATACAAATTTTGAATCTCCCTTGTTTATTTTGATCTTGGGATGCAAATCTACTGTATATATTTTTCTTTCTTTTTGAATGCTAACCTTGGGGGAGATAAGAATGTCGAATACTTACTTAATTTAGCTAGATCTGATACCAAATAATGATAGCACGTTCTCGAGGGATGATTATGAGTCGTGTGAGTTCCCGATCGAAATTAAGAAGTATCGTTCGTAATGGCTTTGTAAAGGTTGGAAATAAAAATGATAGGCTTTGGAATGATGGATGAATGGATACATAAAAGGATATAGATGGATAGGCTTGAATTTGGCTTTAAGGACTCAAGAATGAACCAATATTATAGAATAATATTGACCCGATTCCTATATTAGTACTTAGGATGAATTACAAGTAAGGACCGTGAACCTATATCTAGCAAGATAGGAACTAATAGATATAAGGGTGAATGCTACACTCCAAAGAAGTGACAAGTTCGAAAGAATCAGATTGATGTCACAAGGGTTACTTGATAAGTCAATTTGAGTCAAATAAGAGCAAGGAGTTTGCAAACTCATAATAAGATTAAAATTCATCAAAAGTTGATACAAAATGTTTCAAGCCTAATATTTAAAGGCTTACAAATGACCAGCTAAAAAGTCATGAATAATTAATCAAAGTTAAACCATAAATTCATCAAATATTCCCCATGCACTTTAAGTTAATGTGGTGGCTGCTTCAATGGAGTAGTTGGCCTAATTTAGTGCTTGGTTGGCTAAGAAGAAGTACTTTTAAATTCTATTGAAATTGCTTAAGCACTTGGAATAAATGTGGGTGGTGCATAAATGATTTTGTGTAAACCGAACAACCAGTTTTCATGTTCCCATGATCAACCTTTGAGCATTTAAACAACTTGAGACCTTTGATGAACCCAATTAGCCATGCATAAAGAGAACATTGAATTCCTTTGCTGATCACGAAATGCCCTTTTGGAGAGGTGCTTTCAGCACTTTAAATGTTGGTAGGTTTATTAAAAGCTTGTGTTGGCCAGCCATGGACATCCCTACATCACCTTAAACATGCTGGTTAGGACATATTAAAAAGATTTATTAAAATAACACAAAACATAATTAATACATGGATTAAAATAACTAAATGGTTAATACTTTATTTTCTAGCAATTTAATTAGATTAAAATTAAGGTTGAATGTGTAGCACATTGCATGGAATGCATGACAGGTTGTATGAAATGCATGGAATGCATGAAGTGTCTTCCCAAATTCATTTAATTAAACCCGTGACAGCCTGATTAAATTTCTTGGCTTGTGCTCGCGTGATTGGTACTCTAGGTAGCTCGATTGAATCGTGCGAGGCTCGCCCTTCATCCATGCTCGCAACTTGAGTGTTTGCAACATCAGTGCTCGCATCTTCCAAGCTCACAGGGTCCATGCTCGCATTATTAGAGCTTGCACTACGTGTGCTCGCATAAGATAATTAGGTACTTACAGGTATACGTATGGAATGATTTGAAATATCATATTGATAGCAAATGAATTTGAATGTTTGGTCATTTACATGTATAAAATTGTATGTTTAAGATTGAGTGATAATAGAATTAATAGGTTGGTCAAGATTTGTACATGTTAGATTAATGGTATTAATTGTTGTTGCATATCTTGATCATTTCATAGGCACACATAGCCTGACATTTGAGCCACTGCGTGTGTCTAGAGTAAAATAGGTGCAGGTTTCACACACGGGCGTGTGGACTATTTTTGTATGTCCACGCCGCCTATCACACGGTTTGTAACACAATCGAGTATAGGTATTACGAGTATGCACACAGTCTGGCACACGGTTTGGGGTATGACCGTGTGACCCCTGTTTCTAGGAATTATATCGTGTAATGTTTCTGTTGACTTTTAATCAGGTCCCTGTCAATTTGAAATGTCGTAAATGAGTATGAAATAATTAAATTGAGTCGTAATCTAGACTGATGAGTACATTCTTTTGAAATGATGTTTAAGATTGTATCTATTATTTGTCTTAAATGATCAAGAAAACCTTGAGACCCTAATTGACGACGGTGTTTGGTTGTGGGTGAGATAGATCCTAAGGTCTTGTATGATTCAATTCGATCCCTGAATTTGTTGAAATGTTTTAAATGAATGTGTGTATTAAATGGAGTTAATATTCTTAATTGCTAGTTGTAATTGTATAGATTTGTGATTGTTTTGTATATAAAAAAAAATTTAATTGTAAAATTTGATAAACCCTTGAGTCCTTAAATCAGAGATGGTTATAGATTTTGGGTGTCATATTTAGTGGTATTAAAGCTATAGTTTAGTCGATTCTCAGACTAAGTGTAGTGTGAGAAAAGTCTCGAAAGTACATTTCATATAAACCTATGATAGTGTGATATTGATTGATCTGATATAATTTCTGGTTTATTGATCTGAAGTTATAGTGCCTGATATTATTTCTAGTATGTTCTATTCTTTCGATATTATTTATTGTGTATGCACTGATTGAGATTGGATTGATTTATTTATATATTGCATTGTATTAATAATGAATAGAGGCCTATTTGCTAAACCAATGAGTTTGATATTTGAATCATAATCCATTGGGATAAAGTTGGTATGTCGAAACTATCTGTTGAAAATTTATGATTGTGATTTTTCTTTCAATTCGATATTACTATCATTTAATGATTTTGGTATTATTCTGGAAATTTTTGTATTGACCTATATGAATGTCAAGTACCCTCTAAATTATTACTGCCTGCTATGATTTCTGGATAGTGAAAATCAAGATAAAGTTTGTGTTATTCGATATTGCTCTGAGATTGCTATTTTCCATATTTGGCTGAGTTGGTAATAATTTCTGTTTGTAAGGAAAATTACAAAATAAATTGGTATTGCTAGATAAAATTTCGAGGACGAAATTTGACGAGTAAATTCATAAATGAGTATTTAAATTATATGAGTCAATAATAATTTTTATATGAAATTTTGAATGGATGAATTTTAATTATCGAATTAAAAGTTAGTATAAGTGGTTTGGTTTAAAACTCAAGTGGTTTTAGAAAATGAGATAACGAGACCTTATTTTTAAAATTTAGGGCCGTAAATATTTTATTTAAATATTTACAGAGTCTTATTTTATGCAAATTGATGTTTGGTTTGGTAATTTTGAAGATTTATTGCTTAATTGAGGTAAAAGGAGTAAATTGTAAAGAGGTAAAAATTAATTGCTATATATTAAAAATAAAAGGGACCAAAATGGTAATTAAATCATGGTAAAAAAGACCAAGCGCTGGTGGACATGATTGAATCCACTAACTTTTGGATTATTTATTCATTTAGTTCTAATTAGTTTAAGGTTAAATTGAAATAAAGTTTATTTGGTTGGAATTTAATATAATTGAAGGACCAATTGTGTAATTGGACCCTCCTTAAACAGCCTAATAATAGAAATGATATGAAATTCTTTATATTTTTATAAATTGCAATTAAATCCTAATTAAATAAAGATTTACTAATTAATATATTTTTAAGTATGACTGGGAATAGTGGTTTCGAGGCCACAACTTCGATGTGTCAGATCGTAAATATTAATTATTTAATATTTACGAGGTCATAAGTGTCGTATTAAAATTTGGTCATGAAATTTTATTGTTTAGATAGTTAATTAAGTGAAAATGATTAAATCGTAAAAGGTGTAAAAGTTGTATTCTATTAGGTAAAGACATTAGATGCTAATTTAAAAGAATGGTAAAGTACTTGGATGGTAAGTGGACAGTCATGACCTTGAATTTGTTGAATTTTGAATGAATTAACTAAGGGTAAAAGGTAATTAGAATAAAAGGTATTATAAACTAATATGAATGATTAAAATTGGAAAAAAGAGGTCATCTTCTTCACCTATTGTTAGAACTGAAACCCTAAAGCAATGGAAGGGAGCTTCGGCCAACTTTAGTCCATTGGCTTGGTAAGTAAATCTTGCCCGTTTTTTGTAATTTTTATGTTTTAGAGTTCGTTTTAGCTTGATCTAGCTAACTCGAGTACTAATTTGTAAAAATGTTAAACATTTTGGTTTATGCCATTGATGAGTTTATTGTGTTTTTGAAGTTTAATGATAAATTATTAAGCTTGGTTGTTAAATAAGACAATTTTGCAAAGTAATTTTTAGTAATTTTTATGTTAAAGGACTAAAATGAGAAAGTAATAAAAGTAAAAGGACTTGATGTCAAATAACAGTAAATATGGGCTGTGGAGAGACCCAAAAAAATTGGGCTAAACTTATTTTCAAAGAAAAATGGTTAATTTTCATGTTTGAGGTTTGCGGACTAAATTGAATAAAAGTGAAAAGTTAAGGGTAATTTTGTAAAAATGTTAAAAAGGACTTAATTGCATAAAATGAGTTAATTTTATTGTAGGAATTAGTTAATTAAATGGAATTATTATTGGTTGTGTCCATACAAGAGACATTCCCAAACGAGTACATACTTAAGGTAAGTCATGTCCATAACAACCCTTGATTTGCTGATTTTGCTAACTACTTAACTTGTGGTTTGTTGCCCTTTCATAAGACATTCAACAAAGGAAAAAGTTATTTCATGTTCATAAGTACTATTTTTGGGAAGAATCATACTTGTTCAAGAAGTGCGCAGATCAGATGATCAAGAGTTGTGTGG
Organism: Kokia cookei; assembly: GCA_039519145.1. NCBI lineage: Eukaryota > Viridiplantae > Streptophyta > Magnoliopsida > Malvales > Malvaceae > Kokia > Kokia cookei. The sequence continues at coordinate 10,210,906 of CM076904.1, read as the reverse complement.
CAGAAGATGAGATACATTAAATATTATATTAGTGTCACACAGCTCCAAGTGGGGGACACTTCAAAGGTTCACGTACTGTGACCAATGTATTACAAGCTGGGTTCTTTAGGCAAACTTTATTCAAATATGCGTATGCCTATGTAAAATGTTGTGATCGATGCTAGAGGGTTGGAAATGTTACTAACAGAAACTAGATACCCCGAATAAACATTATTGAAGTAGAAATGTTCAATGTTTAGGGTATTGACTTCCTATGTCTGTTCCACCTGTCCTTTGGTAACAAGTACATTTTGGTAGTAGTAGACTACATATCTAAGTGGGTTGAGGTCGAGGCATATCTGACGAACGATGCCAAGGTAGTGACGAAGTTTTTGCAGAAGCATGTGTTCACGAGGTTTAGAACTCCTAGAGCTATCATCAATGACGAGGTTTTCCATTTTTTAAACAGATGATTGAAATGGTTACTCGATAAACATGGAGTAAAGCACAAAGTTGCCATAGCTTACCATACGCAGGCAAATGGGCAAGCTGAATTGGCGAATAAAGAAATAAAGGGTATAGTTGAGAAAGTAGTTTGTCCAAACCAATGAGATTGGTTTAGAAGACCGGATGATGCTTTATGGGCCTACAGGGCAACATACAGTACACCTTTAGGGATGTCTCCCTATAGGTTGGTATTTGGGAAAGCCTACTATTTGCCCTTGGAGTTAGAACATAAAGCTTATTGGGCTCTTCAGCAACTCAACTTAGATCCCAAGCTTGCTAGAGAGAATGAATGCTTCAACTTTACGAGTTAGAAGAATTCTGAACGTTCTTATATGAAAATGCCAAACTATGCAAAGAGAGATTAAAAGATGCCATGACAAGCACATTCAAGTCCGAGAGTTTAAAGCAGGTCAACAAGTTTTACTATTTAATTCCCAATTAAAGTTCTTTCCAGGTAAGTTGAAATCACGTTGGTCCGGTCCATTCACCATCCATCAAGTTTTTCCATACGGAGTTATTGAACTCCACAGTAAGAGAGGTAATTTTGGAGTCAATGATCAGCGTTTGAAACACTATTTGGGGGGATAAAATTGAGCGAGATAAATCATCGCTCATTTTATGAGATACTTAATTTTTCTTTTTTTTTTTCATTTTAATAAAGGACTTAGGCTATACTTTATGGATTAGTATGTTGAAATGAATTTTGTCTTGGAAATTGGAACTTAAGCGGGACCATTTGTGACCCCTCCAATTTTTCTTGGGAATTAATTTTAACATAATCTTCCAAGAAATTATTTCCTAAGTGAGAAAATAAATTTTTAAGTTTTAAGTTTTAAAATTTAAATTTTCAAATAAATGGTCAATTTTTTATCCAAGTTTTAATTGCAACCCAATTTTCAATTTTTTTTTAAGTTTAAGGACTTAATTAAATTGTTTGCAAAATTTGGTTTTTCTTTTTGTAAATATTGAAATTAGCTGTATTTTTCTGTAAATATTTTAAACAACTAAAAATAAAGGTTTTTAATTTTTAATAAATTGATAATAACTAATATATAATTATATTTATTATAATGTATATTAATTATTATCAAAACTTATATAGAATTAGGATTACTAAATAAATTACTCAAGAGTTCTTATTCAAATAAATGAAGTAATAACAAATAATGTATTTTATTATATGTTAATTGTTATTGACTTATTTTAGTATTAGGATTTATAATTTGAGCTAAGAATTTAAGTTGAATTCTTTTTCTCCTTTCACAATAAATACCATCAAACCCTTTTCCCCATTCACATCACCTTAAACCGACCATACCTACACCCATCTGCCAGCATTGACAGCTAGCAGCCACACATGCCCAACATGCCTAGCACGCCCAGCAGCCATCATCGTTTGCACACTGCTGCTCCCTGCTCTGCGCACGCCACTACCTAAGTCGCATGCCCTAACCTTTGCACGTTGTTGCTGCATCCTACCCTTATCCCATGCGCACTATAAACCAGCTCATGCGCACAGCTGTTGCCTTCTACCTAGGCCGTGCGCATCCTAGCCTCACATTACCATCACTAATCACCCTTCAACCAACCCTAACTCGACACTAATTGCTTAATAGTCTAATTATTTCATTGGATTTTTTTTTTATTTTCATACAAAGATGGTAAGAAAATTCTTCTCCTAATTTTTAATTTGTTTAATTATTTAACTTTTCAATTTATTTTTTAATTGTTAATATGTTATACCAATTAAATTTTGGGAAAATATTATTTGTCTCCATCTTATGTGATGTTCAAGTTTAAATCATGCCTCGCAAGAGAACCCGTGCCGTAGTACAAATTGAAGAAGCATAAAACAAATTCCACAGTGCATAAGCAAAAGCAAGATACGTCAATGTATTCAAAAATCAACAAATGCTGCCAGAGAAAGGATTTATGTTGAAAGAAAGCAATTATACTAAGTTCATGGCGAGCATTCAAGAAGTTACCAAAGCTTTTTGGGGAGTGTTTGTGAAAAGAGACCTAGTGCAGACAAGGAATTAGTTCGAGAGTTCTATGCAAATTTGACCTCGAGTGAACTAACAGAAGTTCTCGTCTGAGGAATCAAGGTACCATTAAATTCGAGCACCATCAATGAATACTTTGACCTACCTAATTTCAAAGAAGATGGATATTCTATATTAATGAAGAACATTGAGGCCAATAAGTCTCAAGAGATACTTCAAGAACTTATAGTTCCCGATTTTGAATGGACGGTATCAAAGAGTGGAATTCATACTTGCCGCAGAGAATACTTGACACTGTTAGTGAAAGTATGGTTTTATTTTATTCGGTTTGGACTTATAACTATCTCACATGGGACTACAATTTCAACGGAACGAATGGTCTTGCTATACTTATTCCTGATAGCAAAGACCATAGATGTGGGAAAAATCATCCTTAAGGAAATTCGAAGCTGTGCCTCAAGAAATTTTGGCCAAGCGTATTTCCCATTCACGATCACTGTGTTGTGCTTAAAAGCTAAAATCTTTGGGAATGTGAAGAAGACGGGATATAGCCAAGGTGCAATAACTGATTGGGACCTTGTTCGAATAGCAGGGAATTCCATCCTTCAACAACAAGCTGATTCAAGTGAGGAACCTGAAGAAGAGGAAAGTCCTGCAGAGACAGAACAGACACAGCCAGTAATTCCTAATGAGGCAGAATCAACTAAGCAAATGTCTGAACTTGACGTATCTATTCCAATACTTAGACCTTAGTCACCTCACTCAAAACTTCGAGATGAGCTGTCAAAGATTATGGATTTCATGCAACATATGCAATGGCAGCAACAAGCTTATTTGAGATACTAAAAAAACAGGATGACTCATTTAAATGTGCACTAGAGAAAATATTTCAAGACCCGTTTATTTTTGTGCCTGAATTTCCAAATTTTATATATGAACCACGGACTCCAATGTCGAAGAAGGAGCAAGGCGATTCGAGCAATAACAAGAACAATGAAGCAAAATAATATTTGAAAGATTCTTTTTTTTTCTTCTTATTTTTATGAATTTAATTATAATTTTGCAAAAAAATTGATTTTTTGTTGATTAGGCTGAGCTTTAGTATAAATAAAGTTAAATTATCTTAATGGTTATGATGTTAGCTGAACCATGACATAAGAGTTAATCTTAACAAAACTTGTAATTTGAACCATGAAAATTTTAATTCCTTATAAAATAACAAACATGCATAAAAGTTTAAGTCTTTAGAATTGACTTAGTAACTACTTGAGGTGAAATTCTAGGAGGCATGGAATTTTGAAAATGATTTAGGCAACACCTGTTTGGACCGTTTGAGTCTTTCAAGCTAACCTTAATAAATGTTATCTCTTAAAGCCAACTTTGAGACTATATGACCTGATTTTCTTTGAACCTTACAATGATAAGCCATCCTATCTCTTGTACTCATCCCTAAATTGTCCCAACTACTAGATTCAGTCTATCAATATTATTTTCTGAAAATAACCTTGAGGGAGTTGAGAAGAAGTACCAAAATCCCGAAACAAATTGTAGTACATATAATATGATGCTAAAAAAAGAGAGAGAAAAAAATGAAAAAAAGAGAAAAAAAGAAAAAGAAGAATATATCATATGTACTCAAAAGAAAAAGAGAAAAGAGCATGAGTACTCAAGTTCAAAAATTTTGGTGAATTTGAAGGTAATTATCTCGAAGGTCCGATGCAAGCTAAGTCTAGGGTTTAGCTTAAATATATCTACCTTTTACCTACCTCTAGCGTAGCCCTACTACAACCTATATAAAAGACCTATTTGATTCAAAATTTCTATGCTACCTACATTAGTCGAGATAAATTGCTATGTTCAATATATGAAGGCATAAGTTCAACTTAATGATTGCAGTTTGGTTTTAGTTGAAGGAATAAAAATCAATTGGTAAGATTTTGACATGTCTTTATTAAGAAAGCATTTAGTCTAGTTCTATTAAGCATGATGATAATTGAGAATAATTTGAATAAACTGAATACTTGAGCTACATAATCTCAGAATTCTTGTTCTTGTGCTTAATTTCATTGAACTCATTATTATGGGAAGAAATGGTCATTTCTTTTGTGATTTGTGCATTGCTCGGGACGAGCAATGAATTAAGTTTGGGGGTGCGGAGGCACAAAAATATATAGATTTTTTCATGCCTTTCTAACTCAAATTCATGCAATTTCGTAATAATTATTATCGAAAATATAATTTAATTATAAAATAATTAATTTGTACTTAAATTACCAAAGTATTAAATTTTAATTATTTTTATAACAATTATTCATGAATTTGATGTATTTTCAATAGTTTTGTACAAATGATGGAAATCGACTCGGCGAACATTGCAAAAGGCCTAAACCGTTGGGGTAATTTGTACACCGAGTGAACCAAGGGCAAGGCTGATTATTTTTCCAGCCAATGATGGTCCAAATTATGATTATTTTCATACTTTATATTTAATTATTATCCAACTTTAATTGGATTAAAAATTAATATAAAGCCTGAAGAAGAAAGTGGCTGGTGTGCTAAGTGTGAAAGACTGAACCACTAAGCAATTGGGCAGCCCAGAACAGTCCCTATAGCTGATCCAATCAGTTGATTTAAGCTGATTATTTTACTTTCAAATCAGGCATTGAAATATCCTTGAAAGTGCATTCAAACCCCTCCATTTATCAAGCTTTTGTAGATTTGCCCCTAGCTAAAATTAGCAAAGTTGAATGCTTCAACTTTGAGTGTGTAGTGGCCGGCCATGGGGAGGTTGAATGGCTGATTTCTCTTTGCTAAATTTAGCAGCCAACCTCACCTATAAATTCCCCCTTTGCTACTCATTTCATCACTCAACTCGTCCAGAACATCTCTTCTCTTCACTCACTTTTCTCTCTTGTTTTTCATTTCCTTTCCTCTTTTTTCCTTTGTCGGTTTCCTCTTTTGAGAAAGAGCTTTCTTCTGCCTTAGGGTAGCAGCATTCAAGTGTTCGGTAGAGGCCTCGATTTAACAGAACGAGTAGAGATGAAGAGGAGCGTGCTAGTAGCTTCAGAGAGACACTTGATTTGTTTCTAGTCCCCTTCTCTTTTAAATTCTTCTTTTTGTCATGATGAATACTTATTGTTTTGTTACTTTTGATTTAACTAAAATGACTTAAATTTATTTTGTGTTAGATTAATTGTGTTCGATTGCTTAATTAATTTAACATCATGTTTGTGTTGTTATAGGCCTCGCTGATTTGTTCAATTAAATATAATCATGCTTATGTTATGCTTGCATTTCAGTTGTAACGTAACAAATAAATTAATTATTTAAGCGGATTGAAATTGTAATAATGGACACTGTATTTAATAGGTGCACGTTTAATATTCTAAGGGAGCTGAAGGTTAAATTAGTGATGATATTAAACAATATATTGGTTTTGCATAACTTGCAGGATTTTTGCGATTAAATTGTTTCAATGTAGAGATATGTTGTTACTTCACTTGATCCTTTACTTGCTTATTAATATTAATTAATTGTTTGAATTGGTATAGAGATATGTTCAAGAGATTATTTTAATTTCATGAGTATATATGTGCATTAACACATTTACTTATTAAAATTGGTTTAATCAGTTGAATTGACATAGAGATATAGTCAGGAGATAAATGAATTTTGGTAAGTGAGTATGTTCATAAGTTAGAAAATTGCCGAGCTGTTGTGATTTAATTTGTAATGACATTACCATGATTCTAATAATATCGAGTTAAAGAATGCAACTGATCTAACACATTATGTCATATTGATTAAGAAACCCTTGAAATCGAGCATTGGAATTTATTTTATTTAGTTTAATTTTTAGTTTATTAAATCCCTTCCAAAACATTATATTTTTCATCACTAGAGTGTTTAACTTACATTTCATAAATATTTTTCTGACATAGTCCTTGTGGGTATAATAACTCGACATTTACTTGTCACTTTATTATTTGTTGCTATTGTGTACACTTGCACATTTCCGTCATTCTACATATATACCAGCATGCTTGTTTCCTCATATTACTCATGTCTTTTGGTACAAATAATATCCTATGATCTATATTTAGTATAGCTTATAGAACATAGTAGTTTCATGCTAAAAATTTTAAAAATTACTCACCATCATGCCAAATTTATTCCAAAATACAATCAACCTATGTACATGCTCCTCATCAATCACTTGTATGTTTACAAGCTCAAGAACACACAAAAAAAAAAGAAAACAAACAAAGAAAAAATTTCTATGTTACCCCCAAACTTTAGAAAACACATTGTCCTCAATGTGTAGCCCTTAAAAAGTAAGGAAAGGAATTACTCGATTGACCATGAACGACTCTTCTACTAATGATGGGTTCCTCCTCCTTTCGGCATGAATATGTCAAAAATGTTATGCCTTCCTTTTATGGGGTTCCTACATAAAAATTAAAAATAATATGCAAAAATAAATCTAATATTACTCCTATGCCTACTAGTAAAGAAGTCCTCAAAAATGCAAATTATCCCAAATTTACAAGTTTTTCAAAATAAAGTTTTAAAGTAAATAGTCTAATCCTCCTCCATCTCATCATCCTCCTAATCACTCTCTTCTTCAGTTTTCTCTTTGTCATGTTCCTCGGTTGTTGGCCCAAACATATTCGGTGTGTAGTTAGGGACTCGAATGTTGTCTTGTCGAGCAAATTCTTGAAACAATGGTCCCGAATCTTGCATCCATTGTATCCCTCAATCCAGTTTTGGATGACTCCCTTCACCAACTTCCTGTTGGGCTGCCACCAACCTTTGTGAAGAAGTTGGTGTGGCTATTGTCTCTCTTTGTCTCTTATTCCTTCCTTAATCTTCTTGGCACGAAGCTCAACATACTATTGGAAGAGAGTATCACCAATGATGCTCCTTGACAGCTTCAATGACTATTCAATGGACGTCTTGGGCTTTCATGCCCTTTTGCACAATGTTGTAACCAAGTGGGGAAAAAATACACCTACTCTTTGGCCTCCTACATACCTACTCATATTATGGTGGATCTATTTACTGATACGAACCTGTTTTTTCTGCAAAATTGCAAACAATAATACCGCTCGAAAGGTATTGACATTAGAAACCTTTAAAACATGTATAATACGTGTGCATATAAATTGAATCCACATTTTTGCTTCGTGAAATATGATCGCTTGATTAAATAAGGTAGGAATACTAGTGCTCGACCTATATTTCCACTCACCCCTTCCCTCAGTTAGATAGTTTATCACATTGTCTGTATTTATGTCTCTGAAATATTGTAAATCAGTTTGAACTAAGTAATCCTGTTCATAGTATGGAGAATCAAAGAACTTACAAATAATTTTAGGAGTGACTTTGACATTAATTCCTCTTTCCACTATTGTATCCCATGTATCATAATTAGTAGTCCTAGATATGTAATCTCTCAATGAAGCATAAAGTTCCTGAAATATTGGAACTATTGCTGGTTCTTTGGGAATCGTCCAAAATCGTTCCTACCTATGTTATCGAACTAGTGGCTATATTTCTTTACAAATGACCATAAACGGGTCAAAACCCCTTTCTTGAATGAATGTTGTCCTTAAGTTCGTTAAAGTATTTTTTGACATTCTCATTTAAAAATTCTGGAGCGGTCGAACCCATTGATGGTTATGATTCAAGTGTTCATCTAATCTTCCTAAGAGGCATTGTAAGTATGGAAAATCAAGAAATTTTAAAGTTAGGAACCCTTAACCTGAGTTGGTGTGATTCCCTTGGGCTTTTGCACACGATTCTCGTCCTTACTCCTTTGTATGAGATAAGGAATCTGACTAAGAGAACAAAAGAAAAAGAGATTTTAGGGTTTCAGAAGATCAAAAAGGATTTTAAGAAGTAATTTGAAGTTAATAATAGGTTTAGTATATATAGGGGTGAAAATAAAGTTTAGAGTTAGTAAAAATCTGTAAAAATAAAGGGTTAGCCGTCAGGTTACACAATTGGGTTGGGTCGACCTTACAAAAATTGCAACTGATGTCGCGACATAGAGATGCTACTGTCACGGCATCCCCTTCAATCCCACTATGTCGTAACGCGGTGATTCTTTGTCACGACATCTTCATTAGCTTTCATATCTTTTCCAATCTGCCACGTATGTCGCGAAACGAAAGAAGGTGTGTTGCAACATGACCCTATTTCCTACTATCTACTAAAACAAAACTATTAGAAATATTTACAATACTATACTGAAGTGAAACGATCATAATTATCATCATGTTTTACTGTTGGACTCATCCGATAGTCTTCTGGCAGTCTTTCCCTCACTGGTTTGCTCCAAAGTTTCTTAACATTTGCCCACCTTCCATCATACCATTCCATCTTCTTCAACCTATCCCTTTCTTTAAATCGATTGATTCGTTCTTTGTTCATGAAAAGGTTCCTATTGTGTCATTCATAATCTCCTACAGTGAGCATATTACATCGTTCCCTTCTCTCCTCTTTTCATCTAGTTTAATCCTGTATTTAAAGATTTCTATCTCACCATTGAATTTCATAGTTAACTCATTTGTATTTAAGTAAATGGTTGATCTAGATGTGTCTAAGAAGGGCCTTCCCAGTAAGATAGGTATATCCCTTTCTTCCTCGAAATCCTAAACAACAAAATCTACAAGGATGAAATCTATTACCTGAATAATACATCTTCCAAAATTCCCTTAGGTCTCACAGAAGATTTGTCGACCAATTGTAGAGTTACTTGTGTATTTATGAGATCTCCAGACCAAAGTTTCTCAAAAATAGATAGAGGCATTAGATTGATGTTGGCTCAAAGATTGCATAAAACTCTATTAAACTAAAGATTCCTAATTTTTATGGAAATTGTAAAGCAGTAAGGATCCTTTAGTTCTTGAGGAATTTGTTTAGAAATGATCGCACTATAGGATACATTGACCTCCACCTATTCACCTACTCTGATTTTCCTACGCTTTGACATAATATCCTTTACAAACTTAGCATATTTTCAGACTTTCTTTATCAAATCAATCAAAGGTAAGTTAATATTTAGGGTTTTAAATAAATTTAGAAAACTTACAAACTCATTATCATCCTATTTGTTTTTCTCCTCTAACCTTTTCGGGAACGAAATAGTAGTACCTTTATCTTCTTTAGGGATATCATCCTTCTTTTTTGACTTTTCTTTTGCAGGTACTTCTTTGGTTATGGTGACTTCAGTATCATCATCTGAGGGGATTTCTATGATGTTGCTTGACTTTTTGGGCTTTTCTGCCTCACTAGGGTTTTTTGGGCTACTGAGTACTTTTCTTAATCTAAGTTTGATCGCCTTGACATGCTCTTTTCCCTCTCTATGGGGATTAGTCTCTATATCATAGGGATACTAGTGCCAATCTGTCTTTTAATGACTCCCATCATACTCAATAACTGGCCCATTTGTTCCTCTAGTTTTGTCAAGGTTTTTGAAGAACTACACTTGTTTTACCTCGATGTGCATAGACTGTATTTCCCCCTTGATTCGATCTAACCTTTGAACACATATAGTATGGTAATTTTGGTTAACCCTCTCTGATTGCCTCTTTAGAAATAGAGATTGGTAGTTTGTACTTCTTTGTTTGTTAGCATTACCACTGCCTCCTTAGTTTCCACCCCACCTTAAGTTTGGATGATCCTTCTAACCAAGATTATAGGTACTTAAATAAGGGTTCCCACCCCTATTCCCAACATAGTTTACATCGTCAGTGGTATTAGTGAAATGGTGATAGAGAGGTTTGTCATCCATTTGTGATGATGGTGCTCCTATTGCAGACTCGATTTTGTTAAGTCTTTCAAACAATTGCTGGTATTTATCATCAACCTGAATCATTTTAATCAAAGAGGATTTCTGCCCGTATTTGAACTGTTTAGTCGGCCACTAACAGGAATTCATTGCCATATTCTCAATTAATCCATAGGCTCCTCGTACCGCACCATCAAGCCCAGATTTGGCAAATGTGACCAACCCATTATAGAAGGTTTGTAGTTGCAATCATTCCGACAAACCATAGTGTGGGCACTTTTGCAACAAAGTTTTGAAGCACTCCCATGTCTTATGAAAACCTTTTCATTCGAATTGTCGAAAAGTTGAAATCTCCCTACTCAATTGGACTATTTTACTAATGGGGAAAAACTTTTATAAGAATTTTCATGAAAGTTCATCCCATGTAATAATAGAACCTGGTGCTTGCGCATCCAACCAAGAAAAGACATTGTCAGCTAGAGAGAATGAAAATAATTAAAGATGAATGACAATATTAGTAACACAGTTATATTTAAAAGTATCACATAATTATAAAAAATGCTTTAAATGTAAACTCGGATCCTCTGTGATGGTGCCTCTGAATTGTAAATTGTTTTAGATCATTTGGATCATGGCTGGTTTGATCTCAAATTTATTAGTAGTGACTGTTAGCTTTGTGATACTTCCTCTAACTAGATCCATGTTAGGCAAAGCATACTCCCTTAAGGTTTGTTGATCTTGCGCCATGGGTTCATTTGCTGGGAGTTGAGGTGGTAACCTAACTTCTTGGATGTTATCGTCAAGTGGATCGATAGGTGGATCTTCTTGTTCTTGCACTTCAATGGGCAGTGGTGGATTTTACATCGATTGTGTTTGTCTATGGTTTCACCTTATGAGTGTTTCAAGGTTAGAAATAAGATCTACCAAGTTTCCTTGGGTTCGAGTCATAAACTGAAATTAAACAAAAATAAATACTTAATGAAAATAAATAATTAATTAAAAATCGTATCTATTACCTAAAAGTTTCCTAATTATTCTTTTAACAATGCAGTAAATAAAAATCAGTAAAGACGTTGCTTCCCCGACAACAACACCAACAACTTGACCGCCTTTGAACATACTCCCTTTCGACGTGTATTTTGGGCTTCCGTAAGTATACGGATCGATTTATAATATAGTTACAACAAAGTAACGAGTACTTCTAGAATTGTACCCAACAAAGGTGAAGCTATAATAACTTTAATTTCCTACACAGGAAAAAATTAATTAGTACACTTCTTAGAGTTATAGCACGAAAGTGAAATAAAGGTTTTGTTTTTTATAATAAACATAAACATAAAGTAAAATAAAAATAAAGGAAATAAGATAAGAAAATTCAATAAATGGATTTATGAGGGATTAGCTCGGTTTAGTATAATTTTTCAATTTTTACTTTTGGCATTTCTGTCAATGAACTAGTCGTTACCCTAGTAGGGTCCTCCGATCTTCCACTTACATAACGAGTCAACAAGGACTCTTATCCTCCGACTTCACAGTCTAGATTGGCTTGGGGTAAAGGTGTTCACGAATGGGAAATACTAATTTTGGGTTAATTCCTACTTAAATGACTTCCTTGGGTTGTAGGCCTAGGGTTTGTTTCACGTTCTTCCTTTTCCAAACAGTTGATCCATTGAAAATCCTTATACAATAATTAAACAATCATACTTCCACTCCTTAGTCCCCCACAATAGGATTAGTTCCTTATGGTTTCTTGAAACATTATATATTCAATGAAAAGATCAAGCATAATAAACAAGATTAAAAATATAATTAAATAAGAAACTTAGGGATTTGTATTGCAATCTGTTGGGATGAATCCACAATCATTTATGCGAAAGTTACAAATCTAGTTTCTATAAAAATGAAAATAGAAATAATAATAGAAATAAAATGACTAAACCTAAATTACTAGAATGAAAATTAAACTAAAGACATGGTGTGTAAAACTAAGTCCTAAAGGGGCATATTTATAGCATTTGGGTGGTCGTCTTCCTTAGCCCAAGGTCAGTTGTCGTTCTTTGGGTTTAAGTTGTGTTGTGAATACCAAAATGCCCCTCACTCGGTGTAATCCTGCATTCAGGAGTTGATGTTGTGACATAATAGGTAGTTTACTCCTTGGTGTGTTTCCCAGGTGTTGTCGCGACATGCTATGCCTGTGTCAAATTAGGGATATTCGGGGAAAAGCTAAAATTGTCGAATAGTCCTTGAGGATTCAAACAGTTTGTTGTTTTGACTAGGTAAGTTCATAAGGTAATTAATTGTATAAATTGGTGTATATTTGGTTATGATTATGTATTTGTTTGATTGTGAATTGATTCAAAAGGTGAGATTTGGACTTAATTGTAAAGGAATTGTTAAATGTGTTAAAGATGCCTGGTTGAACAAGGTAAAGGTTAAGATATTTTGTTATGCCAATAAAGTTTTATGTGTGATTGCACGGGTTACGTGACTGTACGGAGATTAATTACAAATTATATCAGGATCTAGTATTTTTATGGATAATCGAATTTTATGTCTCTATTTAGACCTAGGTGTGGTGGAGGGATGTATTAGTATATGATTATACATAAGATCGCCTACAGGTTGTGCACTTTAGTGCCCTAGTGTGGTGTAGTCATTGCTCAGACGAGCAATCTGGTGATGTTGTTACTCGTGTATCCAAATCTATTCACTAGAGTTCATTGAGCTAAATGGTTAATGAAAAGTGAAAATTTGCAATGCAATGATATAAGCTTGGTATTCAAATGGCTAGATGTTGAAATCACCATGAGAATGACTTTGAAATTTTGATTTAAGTGAATTGAAATGTTATATGTTTGAATTACTATATGATATGGTTATCTGTTAAACTCACCTTGGTGTTATGTGATTTGCCATGTTTTGGTAAACTCTGTCAAGCTAAGTAGTTTTTTGTGCTTAGTGTAAGCTAAGGTAAGTTATGTTTTAATGCCTATGAACTTACTAAGCATCATATAAGCTTACTTCGTTGTTTTCCCTTTCATTGTAGATCGTTACCATGCGGAACGCATCAAGCCAGATCAATATTAAAGCTCACACTATCCTTTCACTAAACTGGTAGTCTTTTGATCATATTGAGTCAAGGAATTATGGCATGTATATAGGTGTCTTGATTTATATAAGTGTTTTGGCACATATCTTAATGTATAAGATGTTTTGATGAACTTGATATCTTATGATGATTTGGTGTTTTGGTTCAATTGTGAAATGGTAATATGATAAATAAGGTGAATGTAATTTAATTAGTAGGCTTGTATACATGTGATATATGTAATATGATAGCATGTGAAAGGCCATGTGAATCAGTTTTAAAAAATTGAGCCCTGGGGGCTAATTTGGGTATGAACGAGCCAATAGGCCTAAGAGTGACTGAAATGGTGAAATGAAATTGAGCATTCAAATTGATGAGCATTTATATCTATGCATGTACACATAGATGATTATATGAAATGAATAAGCTGAAATTGAAAGGAATTGAAAATGATTATGTAAGTAATAAAAAGTATGATATGAAACAATCATATGAATTGGTTGATTAGATTATGCTTTAATTTGGTATGCCATAAAAAGAAAGTATTAGTATCCTAATTTTGAATGGTATGAATGGTATGCTTTGAATATGGAAAGAAATATGTCTTGTAATGACCTAAGTGGCTGATACATTCACAAATGAGGTGAAATTTATTAAATACAATTCACCGAAGTGGCCAATTTTCAAGTATGGAAAATTAGTCAAATTGAAACGACTCTTTGGATGGGATCCAACATTTTTGGTTAGAGATGTCTTCATTGCATTCGAACATCTATCTCTTAGCTTTGAAACACACTTTGTACGACCATAATTTTTGGATGGGATTATTACAAAAATTACGCGTTTCGGGCTTTTAATTCAAGCTTAAATCATATTGGGTCTAACTTTTAGGCTTAATTTTTATTATATACTAGCTCAATATTATATTTATTACGTCTTATTATTTCATTATTTATTTATTCCAGATTTTGGATATTTTCGTAAGTAGATTAAATGTAGGAGTTTTATGTCAATAAGAAAAATTAGTTTAGAACTAGTTCTTGTTTAGGTTGATTAGAGTTTCAGTTTACTTGAGAGTTTTATTTGGATGTACTTAGCTAGTCTATATAAAGGCCTATTCATTGTACACAATTCAAAATTCATTCATTATTCACTTTCAGTTAATAAAATTCTCTTTAAGTTTTCTTTTTAAGAATTTCTCTTGAGTTTTCTTTTAGAAGAATTTTAACAATCTTTTCAGATTGTAGGGATCATCTTCAAGCTTCTTCCTACCAAGTTTTCTTTCTTGGAGGGAAAATTAAAGCCATTTGAAGGGGGTTGTGGATTCAACTAGTTTCCAAGTCTCCTTAGGACATCTACACGCTACTTTCCATCTTTTCCATCTATCTTCTTTATTTTCATCTTTCATCTATCTTGTTCTTATTTAATTGTTCAAATATTCAATTTATTTAGTTCTCTTTTTCCATCTTAATTATTTATTTTTACGCTTTTTTTTAATTCATAGATCTGACCTGGATTTGTTTGTGTTTTAGGTTATGTCAAACTCCAAGTTTTCCTTCATTCGTCTAGTGCCCTAGGCGAAATCTGTGACTTAGACAAACTTGCGATCCTCTTCCTCTGCCATCAAATTAGTGGCACTCGGTAATGCCTACTACAATCCACCATTAAGAGAGTGGAGTAACTTGTCATATTTGAATTCGCAATTTAATGAAGCAAAATTTTTGGACTAGTATACTTGTTGAAATTGTGAAGATATTGTAGTTCATCTATGGAAACCAATCCATGGCCCTTTAAAATGGATTGGATTTGATTGAACCAAGACAATCTTTGGATTGTGTAGAATTGGTCGGGATTGAGATGTTGTTGCCTAGAAAACCATATCTTCATCAGCTTATGATTTTATTAGGATATTATGTAATTTCTATTTTTAAGGGGTTATTTTGTATTCATTTAATTTCTATGTTAGCAAATCGAAGCCTATATATACTTTGAGGTTTGTCTAGGTTTAGTAGAGAGCTTTATTGAAAGCACTTTGTTTTCTTTTTTCATTTTTGAACTATTTTGATTTAGTGCAATTAAATTGAAAACCATTAGAGTTTACTGTCTAAAATTTTCAAGGGGAGAATTTAGAGGTGAGTGTTCTAGTCTTTAGGGATCAAGGTGTGATGATCTTTATACTTGTTGTATTGTCGATTAAAGATATTGAAATTATTCGCCGAGCTAGACTTTGCAGGCGTAGATAACATAAACAAACGTTTATATTAATTGTTATTTTGTTTACATAGATTTCGTAATGTCAAGTAGTAGTGACCACTACAATCGAACACTTTCATTCAACCTTAATAGGTAAAGCAATTAACATGCTAACACAAAATATTATTGTAACCCCCTTTACCCGACCTAGAAGATATGATCGGATTCAGAAGGTTACTATTGTAATTTTACTCTAATGCAATCTCAATATCCACATTCATTCATTTGTGTGTATATATATATATAAGTATAAATTAAATTGAATAATCAATAAATAGTTAAACAAACATTAAAAATCCCAAATTTAAATTGACTTTACAACCCAAAAATAAAATAAGAACGTAGTCTGAAAATCACAAAATAACTTATACCGAAATAATGAAAGAAAATGAAATAAAAATAAAATAAATAAATATCCCTCCAGGTACCAAATCGCTTATATCCAAAGCATCTGAAAGAAAAACTATAAGGGAATGAGCTAAAGAGCTCAGTGTGTCTCTAAAGTGCACTCATCCATAAATAACGTTACATCCATTTCATAGCATTTAAAATAACCACAAAACATAATTACAAATAAATGCACTGCAAACACAAGAATAATGCAATGCACCCATTCTCCAGCACACCAACACAGTGGAGAGGTTCCCTAGAACCCCTCCCCAACCAAAAGTCACCAATCGCAATATGGTTTTATATCAACTATTTTAAGGGGTGATTACCATGTCTTTCATCGTATAATCCCAACCCATGAACACACAATGACATGATATCACATTTATCATAGTCTTAATCCCAATCTCATGATACAATATATATATATCTCAGAGTACACAATATTTTTAATCATAGTATTTATGTATTCCACAAATTGATAGGTATGCATGCAATTTCAACATGAGATCACATAACACATCACAATGTCATGCCACTACTTATCACATATCAATATCACCCAATTAACTCAACACAAACAATTTCACACAAAAATATGTAACATAGATAGAAACACACCTCGAAAAGGCTAAAGCTCTAACGATGAGGGGAACGTCTCCCATGCTCAGATCTAGCACCGGGTCTAGCACGATTAGAAGTTACGACAACAAACTCTACATTAAACTATACCTAAGCTACCAACTAAACATAATACTAAACCGAAGTAACTCATGTGTAACTCTTGGAGTGGGTGCAGGAACAGGCTGCACAGGTGGAGGAGGAGGTAAGTCGTCAGTCTAGGAGTCGTGAACACCTACACAAAATATCTTATATTAGATTCCCAATTTCCTCCTCTTAATACTCATTAAGTATAAAATTAAAAGCAAAAATGCTAAAACAAGGCTTTCGAGTTCAAATTTTACGAAACGGATAGCGAAAATAGGATCAAGACATCGAAAAATGACAGGGTAGGTTGCTAAGAAAAAGTGAACGAAAATGTCAATCAATGGGTCGGTCAAAGTCAATGGGTCAAGTTTGGATCCGAGTCGGGTCAGTTCGGGTCGGTTCAGTTCGGGTGGATTGGTTTTGGGTTTTAACAATGGTCATGGGTTGTTGGGTCAACTCTTGATTAGGTTAGGCATTTGGTGTTAGGTTTGGGCACATCTTTGGGTCATATATTTTGGCCAAAAAGTTGGGTCACACACATAAGGCCCACTCCCACATTCAACAGGTTTGGGATTTAGGGTTTCCAAACCTTAAGCGGTGTCGCCTCAAACCACATGATGGAATGATGGCACACACACTGAAAGTGGCACCAAAAGTGAAACCATAACACTGCTACAAGAAGGAGCACGACATACCAACACCAAGCAAAGGCAAAAACGCGACGGAGCACACAACAAGGGGAAGAACCTAATGGCCTTTAGCGTTGTTCTCACAAACGGCGACGATGGTGGTGGGTTTGTGGAATGATGAAAATATAGACTTTTTCATACCCTTTTTAACCTAAATTCATGGAAATTCTGAGTAATTAATGTCAAAAAATATAATTTAATTATAAAATAATTAATTTGTGCTAAAATTTCTAACTTAATGATTTTTAATTATTTTTATAAATATTAAGCATGAATTTGATGATTTTTTGACAGATTTGGAAAATTGGTGAAAATCGGCCAGGCAGACACTACTAACAGGTTAAACCGTTGAGGAAATTTTTACACCGAGTCAATGAAGAGCTAAGAAGAATATCTTTCCAGCCAAGGTTTGGTCCAATATGAAGCTAAATTTTTCTTTATAATTATAATTTTAATTCAATTAATTTGGATTAAAAATAAATTAGAAAGGCTAAACTGAAGTGGCTTGATGTGCATGCAACCGAGGGTCGAACCACCTTGATTTGGGCTAGCCATGTGCCGTCCACATGGTGACTTTTTAGCTGATTATGTTGACCATTTCAACCTTGCAAAATAACCCCTAAACTTTCCCAAAATCCCATTCAAACCCCTTCACTTTTGGTGGTTTCAAATTCTCACCTCAAGCCAAATTAAGCAAAGTTTGAACTAGTCAAACTTGCTCCATGCATGGCCGACCATGAGAGTTATGTGGCTGATATTTATTTGCTAAATATAGCTACCAACTCTCACCTATAAATACTACCCTCGCTCACCTAATTTTCCACACCAATTCACTCCATTCTCTATTCTTTCTATCATTTGCTCTCTAAGCCTTCCATCCATTTTCTCCCCTCTTTCTTTGCTGATTTCCGTTTTTGAGAAAGAGTGGTTCTTCAGCCCTTCCATAGCCTTTGTTAAGTGTTCATCAGAGACCTCGATCTGAGAAGAATCGAGCAAGAACGACGAATAACGCGACAGCAGTTCTTAAGAAATCGACGAATTTAATCCTATTTTTTATTATTATTTTAGATTCTTGTTTGTTACTATGATGAATACTATTATAAATTCTATTATTAATTTAATTAAAATGACTTAAATTCTTTAAGTGTTAGGTTGATTGTGTTTAATTGCTTGTTTATTTTTAAAATCATGTTTATATTATTATAGGCCCTAAATATTTAAATATTATCATGCCTAAGTTATTATTGCATTACCCTTGTGATATAACTATTGAATTAATGATTTAAGCGCATTGAAATTGTGATTAATGGACAAACTATTTAATTTGTGCATGTTTAATCTTCTAAGGCAGTTGAAGGCTAGATTAGTGATGTTATTAAACAATACATAACTTTGCATAACTTGCATAATTTTTGTGATTAAATTGTTTCAACATAGAGATATGATTGTTACTTCACTTGATCTTTTACATGCTTATGATTATTAATTAGTTGGTTGAATTGACATAGAGATATGTTTAAGAGATTCTTAAGCTTTCATATAGTATGTATGTGCAATAACACATTTGCTTATTGAAGTTGATTTAGTTGGTTGAATTGTCATAGAGATATGTTCATGAGATGAATGAATTTTACTAAGTGATGTTGTTCATAAGTTACCAGAGTACCGGGTTGCCTTGAATATTATTTCGTAACAAGCATGAACATGATTTAGATTTAATCAAGTTATTAAAGCAATTAACTTGACACATTAACGTCATATTGATTAAAACCTTTAGAAATCGTGCATAGGAATTTAATTTAGTTTTAGCTTAAACTTAGATTAATTTAGTTTAGATTAATACTTTATGTTAATATCTCTCACAAATATTATCTTATTCCTAACCAAATTGTTGATTAAATATTTCATAAATATTTTTTATAGCACAGTCCCTGTGGCTATGATACTCGACATTTACTTGTCACTTTATTACTTGAATACAATTGTGTACACTTGCACATTTTCATCGTTCCAAGTTTTTGGCCCTGTTTGTGGAATTATTTTTTTTACATTTTGGTTTATTTTTCTATCTAATTACTAACTTATTCTTTTCTGATTATTTTAAGTGTTTATGAGTATTGACCGAATTATTACTTACTCCAAGTGGAACTTAAAATTGAACTAACTTTCCGAGAAAGAAGAAGAAAAACATCTCAAAGAAGGACTGAAGAGAAGAATTTCAAGAACCAGAATCAACGAAACAGTGCTAACCACACTCATAATCTTATCTTTATTGCTGATGATAGGGATAGAGCCTTGAGACAATATGTTGTGTCATTGTTCCACGAGCTTAATTCGGGAATTAGAAGACCTGATATCGAGGCACAACAATTTGAGCTGAAGCCAATAATGTTTCAGATGCTTCAGACAGTAAGACAATTTAGTGGAATGTCTACCGAATATTCTCATAATCATTTGAGACTATTCATGAAGGTGAGCAATTCTTTCAAGATAGCTCGAGTGTCAAAAGATGCACTTCAATTGAAGTTGTTCCCATTTTCATTATGGGACAGAGCTAGAGCTTGGTTGAACTTGTTGCCACCAAATTCTGTTACAACATGGCAAGAGTTAGCTGAACAATTCCTTAGGAAGTATTTCCCTCTAAGCAAGAATGCTAAGTTGAGGAATGAGAGGAAATTCCCTCATCATGGAATTCCGCATTACATCTAGCTAAAGACATCTTATAATGGACTTAATTCTCACACAAGGATGGTAGTAGACATTTCTGCCAATAGAATTATTCTTTCTAAGTCTTATAATGATGCTTATGAAATTATAGAGAGGATCGCAAGCAATAATTACCAATGGTCAACTAATCGAGTAAACTCAGGAAGACGAGTTGCAAGAATTCATAAATTTGATCCATTAACTTCACTTGTAGCTCAAGAATCATCGATTTCCTCAATGCTTAAGAATTTCACTACTAATAAGTTTAATAATGTTGCAGCTCTGCCACCTAATCAATTCGAGAATGTAGCCTGTGTCTATTTTGGAGAAGGGAACTTGTTCAAAGAATGCCCATCAAAACCAGAATCAGTGTACTACATGGGCAATCGAAACCAAAACCAAGGAAGGCAGGGACTGCAGTCTAACATTTACAACCTATCTTGGCGAAATCACCCTAATTTCTCATGGAGCAATCAAGGGGTTGGGTCCAGTAACAATTACACTCAATCGAGACCAACCCAGCCACAAAGATTTACCCAGCAAGTTCAGAAACCAACCCAAGTTGAACCTTCTAATTGTTAGGAAAGTCTGTTGAAAGCATACATGGCGAAGAATGATACTTTGACCCAGAGCCAAACAACCACATTAAAGAACCTTGAAAATCAAATGGGTCAACTTACCACTGAACTTAGAAACTGTCCACAATGTGCTTTGCCAAGTGATATGGAGAATCTGAGAAATATGGGAAAGGAGCATTGTAAATCATTGACATTGAGGAGTGGAAAGATGTTTCAGCCCAACGTCATTAAAGTAGAAGAAGAGCAAGCTGATGCTCAAGAATTAATTGAAGTTCAACCAAGTATTGAGAATCCAACTTTACCAGAAACAAAACCAGTTTCACCAAAGCTAGAACCGATGAATGTTGTGAAAGAGACTTCTAGACCAGTCAAGTCTGATGATCTAAAAACTTCGTTAGATACAAAAGTGTGACACAATACAAAGCAGCCAGTTCAAGTTAGAAATCCTCCACCACTCTTACCTCAAAGGCTTCAAAAGTAGAAGAAGGAAGTTCAGTTTAAGAAATTCCTTGATGTACTTGATCGCGTCTGAAATGTCACAATGATTGTGCAAGTGTACACACATCGATGCAAGTATAGTTGATAGAGAATTCTATCTTTTAATTTTCTTTTGTTGATTTTCTTTTATTTCTTTAAAAGTTGCATGTCCACAAGAAGAAATTCTAAGGATATTGTAAGCTTTGACCCAAAACTTGAGAGAACACTTCGAAGGAAGAAACAAGAATAACGAAAAATGGCTGGAAACAACAACAATAATAATCTACCACAATTGCTGCCACAAGATGAAGCCCCTCCAATACCATCACAACGAATAAATAATTTACCACCACCGCCTCCACAAGAAGAACACGTGCAAAATAGGACAATTTGAGATTTTGTTGTTCCTATCCTTGACGATTAACATCCAGGGGTTATGAGACTAGCTATACAAGTTGGAAATTTCAAGCTGAAACTAGATATGTTTCAGATGCTCAATTCAAATGGGCAATATGCGAGCCTACCTCATGAAGATGCACGAGAACATTTAAAATCATTTCTGCTTATTTGCACATCTTTTAGCCAACATGGTGTCCCTGATGATGCCTTGAAAATGCAATTATTTCCTTATTCATTACAGGGAAGAGCAAGGAAATGGTTCTTGGGATTGTCGGTTGGATCCATTACATCTTGGAATGTGTTAGTAATGCAATTTGTTTTACGTTTCAATCTGCCGACAATGAACACAAGGTTGCATAATGATATTACAGCCTATCATCAGTTGGATGATGAGAACTTACATACAACATGAGAGCGTTACAAAACATTGCTTCGACGTTGCCCAATGCATGGAATTCAGTAAGAGACCCAGATAGAGATCTTCTATAATGGATTAAATGCTCAGACAAGAAATCTTGCCGACGCATATGCCAACAATCCTGTTTTGGATTGCACTACACAGAAGCTATAAGAATTCTAGAGAAGATTGCACAGAACGATTATCAGTATCCAATCTCTCATTCTACTCAAGTAAAAACTAAACCTGGTGTTCTTGAATTAGATGCTATTTCTACTTTGAGTGCGTAAGTATCTTTCTTAGCCAATATCATAAAGAATATGAAGGGGACAAGTGACATTGCTCCTATTCAAGTGGCTCAACAAATGGATGCGCCGACATTTTCTTGTGAAATTTGTGGCGACAACCACAGCTACAAGGACTGCCCACAACACGCTGATAATGCATTCTATGTCAACAACATTCGAGGGAATTCTTATGGTAACTCATACAACAACCGAGCTCAACAACCTTGGGGGAATCAAAATACTTTCACATTCAGATATGAAAATTCCTCAAATCAAGGAAGTTATAGACAAGGGAGTTACCACAACAATCAATAGCAGAATATTAATCAGAATTTGCACGTACATTCACTTCCTGATCAATTGTAGGGGTATAACC
This sequence comes from Kokia cookei, assembly GCA_039519145.1. NCBI lineage: Eukaryota > Viridiplantae > Streptophyta > Magnoliopsida > Malvales > Malvaceae > Kokia > Kokia cookei. The sequence continues at coordinate 10,188,274 of CM076904.1, read as the reverse complement.
AGATGTAACCAGAATCACGAGTGCAGCGATAATAAAATGCAATACCACATATGCAAGGATAGTACCAGCAACCACAATAGCAGTTTTCTCAACCAAGATTAGACCCTATGGCTGCTCTTGAGGCACTAATGCGAGAGCATATTATGTGGACTGAAGCAATAGTTTAAGGCAATTCTTCTTCTATCTGAGCATTGGAAGCACAACTAGGACAATTGGCTTCTAATCTAAGTACAAGGTCACTAGGTGCTCTACCTGGTGATACTGAAAACCCAACGCAAAGAGGGAAGGAGCATTGTAAGGTTATCACGCTAAGAAGTGGGAAGTAGATGGCTGAACCAAGCAGTTCTAACCAGGAATATGTCGACTCATCTAAACCACAACAACAAGGAAAAATTACAGCTGAAGGAAAAGAAGCAGAAATAATTGAGGAAGAGCTAACTGTAGTACCATCTATGCCTACTATGTGCCCAACAAAGTTGTTGACGCAACTACTAATGTCGACACCTTCGAGTTTTCCACAACAACCCACTGTTACAATACCTTTTCCATTTCCACAAAGATTTAAAGGGAAAGTCCATGATAAAGAGTATCAGAAGTTTATTTCTACTTTGAAACAATTACATATTAACATACCTCTTGTTGATGCTCTTGTGTAGATACCCAGCTATGAGAAATTTATGAAAGAGTTTTTGTCAAAGAAGAAGAAATTATCTGAAATCGAGACGATTACGCTCATAGAGGGGTGCAGCGCTATGCTTACTAACTAGTTGCCACAAAAAATGAAATACCCTGGCAGATTCACAATCCCATGCTCTATTGGGAATCATTATTTAGGTAAAGCCTTATGTGATTTGGGAGCAAGTATTAATCTTATGCCTTTGTCTACTTTCAAGAAGTTAATAATAGGATCAATGAAGCCCACTACGGTGACATTACAACTTGCGGACAGATCCTTAGCACAACTTGAGCGCCAGATCAAAGACATTTTGGTCTAGGTTGATAAGCTTGTGTTTCCTACCGATTTCATAATCCATGACTGCGAGGCAGACAAGGAGGTGCCTATTATTCTTGGATGACCATTCTTGGCCACGAGATGCACTCTTATCGACGTGTTCAAGAGAGAACTTGTCATGCATCATAACGATGAGCATGTGACGTTTAGTGTGTTTGAGGCATCTCTGTCTAGAAGTAAAGAACAATGCCATCACATCAACGTGCTAAATGATATAGTTCTCGAGGAATTTAATGAATGAAGTTCAGCTGTCCTAGATGAAGATGCAGTGACATCTGTTGTTGAAATCCTAGCTGAATGAGATCACAAAAAGGAGGTTAATAATTGTAAGCTGAGACAAAATTGGCAATTGGAGTCGTTGGATATGTCAAACAGGATAATCCCTGTTGTTAAACCATTTATTGAGCAAGCTCCTACCTTGAAGTTGAAGCCATTGCCAACGAACCTGAAATATGTCTTTCTTGGTGACTACGATACATTACCTGTTATTGTCAATGCATCCCTTAACATAACGCAAGAGAATAAGCTCATCACCATTTTGAAAGAGCACAAAAGAGCAATTGCCTGGAGCTTTACAGATATCAGAGGCATTAGTCCCTCTTTTTGCGTGCACAAGATCAGGCTGGAAGATGAAGGGAAGCAATCAATTGAGCAACAACGAAGGCGCAACGAAAAGATGAAAGAAGTAGTGAAGAAAGAAATTATCAAGTGGCTGGACGCAGGCATCATATACCTCATTTTTTATAGCAATTGGGTAATCCCCATCCAATGTGTGGCTAAAAAAAGTGGTTTCATAGTTGTGAACAATGATAAGAATAAGTTTATCCCTACTCGCATTGCGACTAGCTAGTGAGTATGCATGGATTACCGTCGACTGAATACAACCACAAAGAAGGACTATTTCCCACTACCTTTCATTGACCAGATGCTAGATAGGCTGGCTGGTAAAGCCTATTATTTCTTCCTAGATGGCTACTTTGGGTATAATCAAATTGCCATTGCACCGGAAGATCAAGCAAAAACTACATTCACATGTCCATTTGGGACCTTTGCCTTCCAACGTATGCCATTTGGGTTATGCAATGTGCCAGAAACATTCCAAAGGTGAATGATGGCAATCTTTTTAGACATGATCGAGGACTCTCTATAGGTATTCAAGGATGATTTCTCTGTATATGGGTAAAATTTTGACCAATGCGCTGACAACCTAGCAAAAGTTTTGAAGAGGTGCAAGGACACAAATGTAGTTCTAAAATGGGAGATATGCCACTTCATGACAACTGAAGGCATTGTCCTCAACCATCGGATATCTTGCTAAGGCATTGAGTTGATAAAGCAAAGGTCAAAATCATCGAGAAATTACCATCGCCCACCAATGTAAAAGCAATAAGAAGCTTTCTTGGACATGCTGGTTTCTACAGAAGATTCATCTGTGATTTTTTCAAGATTGGTAAACCTTAATGCTCATTGCTATAGCAAAATAAAAAGTTTGTGTTTGATGACACCTGTCTTGACGCATTCATGACAAAAAAGAAGTAGCTCCTACAAGTCCTGATTATCATTGCACTGGATTGGATGCAACCATTTGAACTAGTGTACGACACAAGTGACTTTGCTTTGGGAGCTATACTACGCCAACATAAAGAAAAGGTATTTCATTTTCTATTTACTATGCTAGTAAAACTTTGACTAAAGCGCAGGTTAATTATACAACCACTGAGAAGGAGTTCCTAGCAGTAGTCTTTGCATTTGACAATTTTAGCTCATGGCTTGTCGGTGCAAAGATTACAGTTTACACAGATCACACTGCATTGAGATACCTTTTCGAGAAAAAAGATGCCAAACCTAGATTATTGCGATGGATCCTACTCCTTCAAGAGTTCGATGTTGAAATCAGAGATAGAAAAGGATCCAAAAATCAAGTAGCTGACCACTTATCTCGATTGGAAGTTGGAAGTGAAGATGGGAGTAAAGACCAGATTATTGACGCATTTCCAGACGAGCAGTTGTTCTTTGTTAACGCATCGCCCTGGTATGCTGATGTTGTCAATTACCTTGTGTGTAGGAAGCTACCACTGAGTGCCATTGGTCACAAAAAGATTAGGTTTTTATGTGACGCTATAAAATATCATTGGAATGAGCCATACCTATTCAAGGAATGCGTCGAAAACATCATACGTCGCTGTGTACCTGAAGAAGAAATGACTTCAATCCTACGACATTGCCATGACGCTCCATATAAAGGCCATTTTGGTGGTGTAAGGACTACTGGAAAGGTCCTACAATCAGGATTTTATTAGCTCACATTGTTTTGAGATGCTCACAACTTTATACAACAATGTGATAGATGTCAACGCACTAGTTCAATATCTCAGCACAATGAGATGCTTCAATAGCCTATTATGGAGGTAGAAATCTTTAACGTCTCGAGTATAGATTTCATCAGACCATTTTCTAATTCCTTTGGGAATGTGTACATCTTAGTTACTGTTGACTATGTCTCGAAGTGGATCGAGGCAATTGCGGTGCCAAAAGATGATGCTTGAACGGTGCTAAAGTTCTTTCACACTTACGTACTTACGCGGTTTGGAACACTTAGAGCATTAATAAGTGATCAAGATGCTCATTTCCACAACAGCCAACTGGCGACAACACTAAAGGGATATGGAGTGAAGCATTGTATGGCTACTACATACCACCCACAAACCAATGGTCAAGCCAAAGTATCCAATCGTCAAATCAAAAGCATCCTTGAGAAGGTGTTTAACCCATCTAGGAAGGATTAGTCTTCGTAATTGCTCGATGCATTGTTAGCACTCACTGCATATAAGACACCACTAAGAATGTCGTCATATCAATTAGTGTTTGGTAAGTCTTGTCACTTGCTAGTTAAGCTCGAACATAAAGCCATGTAGGCAATCAAGCAGGTAAATATGGATTACGATGCTGCCGGAAGAAAAAGATTGTTGGACATCACTGAACTAGAAGAAATACGCCTTCATGCTTATGAGAATGAAGATAAAGAGATGACACGACAATATCATCTTGAGTCCACAATTTAGTCCTGGTCAGTTAGTACTTTTGTTTAATTCTCATTTAAAATTGTGTCCAGATAAATTACAATCAAGATGGTCAGGCCCTTTCAAAGTTGTCCAAGCACTCTAGAGTGGTGCAAGGACAATTGAAAATCTAAAAGATGGACAACAATTCAAGGTGAATGGTCAACGGTTGAAACACTATGTGAGCCCAAATGTCAAGGAACTAAACGAGGCCATCGATCTGGTCACATTTAAATAATGTCGATGCATTTTTACATTTTCTTTTATTTGTTTCACTTTTACTTGTTTCGTTTTATATTCTTTGCAGAAATAAAAATTGTATTTTTGTCGATGATCTAAACACAACTTGTCAGCGCATTCTACGATGAGTCAATAAAGTTTTTTCAGTAAAAATCACACTGATTGATTTCTTTCCTCTCTTAATCGTTTGATCAGATAAAACATACAATCTGCAGCCTGGCATTTAATGGCTGTAGACGCAACGTTTTCCCATAATCTTTTGCAATCATCACGATTTTTTTCAAGGGTAGGTTATAAATCCCCTCGCTGCAGATTTCTTTTCTCCTCAGTCGCCATTGTTGCTACATCTTCTTTCTTTCATTACCTCTATTTTGCATTTACATCCACAAGTTATAATTTTTTTTCTCTATAAGTTTCTCTAATTTTCTTTCTTCAGTTACCATGGCTAAAACCAGAGCATCGAAGAATCCTTCCAAAACTCCTTCTAAAACCACACCTACCAGTTCAACCATAGTGGCTCCGACCATAACTCCACCACCAATCACAAGGTTGATCTTAGTTTTAACCACTACAATCGAATATCGTTATCAAAATGTTATGCTGAAGAGGAATATCCATCCATAGGAGTCTACAACTATCCTCGCGTCAGACCTTGGGGAAGCAAGTAGCGAGAACTATAAGTCGTCTGGGTTGGGAGTTTTTCTGCTAACACCTGCTGGCTACTCACTGACGCTTGTAAGGGAGTTTTATGCAAACCTTATCGATTCGAAACAAGAGTTTGTCTTTGTGAGGGAAGGGGTAATCCCACGGAGTGTCGCCCAAATCAATGTGTTGCTAAGGATTCCTGAGAGGGTAGACGACCACTCTCCATTTTTGCAACGATTGGACGATGAAGTAACTACTCAGATCATGAGGGACCTTGGCGTTGGTGGTACTATCTAGACAGGTAATGGTTTTCACAACTACACCATGCATAGGAATTATCTCACAATCATCAGCAAGGTGTGGTTCCATTTCGTGAGCAGTCGTATCTTATCGTCCACACATAGTACTACGACGACATTGGACCGTATGTGTCTTCTGCACTCCATCCTACAAATCTGTCACATCGACTTTGGAGAAATCCTCCACGACCAAATAGCGGAAGACACTGTAAAACAAAATGGTATACTCCAATTCCTTTCTTTGATAATGTTACCTTACAAATACAAGGGTGGCAAAAGAAACACCGGTGGTAAGAGAGGCACTAAAGAAGAAGGATAAAGGCAAGGGGAAGAAGAAGGAAGAACAGGTTGATGCGCCCACAGATCCCCAAGTGGCAAAGAAACTGGCTATTACGGGAGTCCACATTGCCCACATTGATATGCACACAATACGCACTGCCGACATATTAGAAGATATGGGCTACAGACTGCATATCTTCTATCCGTATACAAAAGCCTGGAATGAGGCCATTGTTACTGCATTGCACAGAATGAGCCCTAATCTGCTGCTAGGCTTCCAAGCCTTTCCCCCTATTTTTCGATCGATGCACTGCTCATCCTCCGATCAGCTTACTTCTGATGGTAGGCCTGTCCAAGCATCAACTAGGATTCATATCTCTGATGATGAAGAACAAGAAGGGCACCTTAATGCTGAGGAGGATTGCTACTAAACTATGGCCAATCTGTTTGAATACGAGTTCTCCAATAGGCTCGACGCATATATGGCTGAGCATGCGGCTATGGAGGAGGAGGTGACCACCCCATTTGTACCCATGGATGTAGAAACAATGATGCAGCCTGAGGATGGAGGTGCCAAACAAGAAGATAGCCAGAAGAAGAAGAATGAAGAAGAAGAAAAATAAGAAGAAAATGACATGAAGGACCTTGCGGTAGAGTAAGAGAAGAAGGAAAAAGATGCCCCGACAACTATTGTTGAGGATGTTGTCGGCACACCTTTGAGTGTGGGGGCATCTAGCACTGATGAGGCTCTACCTGATTTGAGCCAGGCCGAGGTTGTTACGAGCAGCATTGAGGAGCTTAATCCTTTTGCAATTGTGCCCTATGTGGCAACATTAGCTTAAATCCGCCTATCAGAAGTAACTACCGATGAAGTCACCACCCAACCTACTGAAGAGGAGCAATCCGCTGAGCCGATTGGTTCAAAGTATAAGAAAAGGAAATGGCTCAAGGATAAGAAATGGAAACACAAGGAAGAGGGTGAGCACTCAAGAAAGAAAAAAGAAGAAAATAAAAGCAACCTCTACATCTATTGGCGAGGAATAAGTTGGTACATTTCTCTGTAGATAGTTTTCATGCATTTTTATTTTGTCATTGCATTTTTATTTTGTTAGTGCATTTCTTTTGTTAGTTTAGTTGCATTGTCATTGCATTTCCATTATATTTGTATAATATTGTTAGTGTATTGGGGAAAATGCAGACACTAAGTTTGGGGGGGATATTGTGACATGGAAATGCAATTACACCCACATCTTTGAATTTTAATTGTTTCTTGTGTTAATGAAAATATGCAAAATTTCTACAAAAATGTGCCCACAATTTTTATTTCTATGCGTAAATCTTGATTTGCTTTGAATGTTGATGTGTAAATTGGATGAATGTGAATGGATAATGAGTCTTCTATTTTTGAATAGATAGTTGGAATTGCTTCAATAATGAATGGATAGTGTAAATGTTTGAATCTTGAACTAATTGACCAGTTGCAGCGACATTGTATGAATAAAAGACACTCCAATGTGAGTGCATTGTGACTTTTCAAGGGATAACACTCCGCTGCAGGTTTAGAAAAATCATCTAGCCAAAGGTTGTTATTGCAAGAGTGTGTGTCAGTGCAATTACATACCTCCTGGGGGTTTGTTGCACCCTATCGTTACTGCCCAGGAACAAAGGTAGAATAATGCAATGACATCACTCAGTCACTTGAAAAAGAAAAATGAGAAAAGGAAGAAAAAGAAAAAGAAGAAAAAAAAATTATGATAAATGTTGTATTAGTTCAAGGAATATTAGGATTCAATGTATGATACTAACATTTATGAAGTTGAAGTTTTTAATTGTTCATGCCTATAAATTGTCGATGCATTATTCTATCATGTAAAACCAATTTATGCATTAGGATTTCAAAAAATTCAAGTTGTGAGAATAATGATTGTTGTGACATATTTCATTGTGATTTTCCTAATTCTTGTTTACTTGAGGACAAGTAAAAACTCAAGTTTGGGAGTGTGATAGCATTAAAAATGACATATCCTAAATTGATGTTTTAATTGTCTCTTTTGTATCTTATTTAACATGCATTATGAGCATTTCATACTTATTTTTTATATTTTTTAACTTATTATAGTTTAGTTTAAATTATTGTTATTTTCATCTCTTTTTGTACTAATGTCACCATAAACAGTCGATATATTGTGCCTTAGAATTGTCAGCTCAGGAACTCAACTCAAAAGATCAATGCTGGAAGAAGAATGCAACCACTAAATCAGCTTGAAATTATGACTAGAGATGTCGCCGCACAGAACCTGAACTTCAAATGAGTAAATTCAAGCTAAAATCACACCTGGAAGCACCAGCATAGGAAAATCACACGTTGTCATCGTAATTAACGATTTCAAATTGCGCCTAGCAATGCAGAGACAACCTGCAGATCTCTAAAGAAAACATTAAATCTACGTGAGTGCACAGCTGTACTGTAACTAACTTTGACAACTGCAAAAAAATTGGATCTGGATTTGAGAATGGAGGGGACGAAACCTGTAACTTTTGAAGGCTATAAATAGAAGAAAGAAGATGGAAGAAATCATCAAGAGGTGGAGGAATTAAATACTACAATTACTGTTTGTTTTTGGGATTTAAGCTGGAACAGTAAACTGATGGAGTAAAGGAGTAACCACTTCTAATGAGAGGTGCTCAATGCAACGCAAGAGGAGCGGTTAAAGAATAGTCCTAGTAGTCTAGAGATAGTAAGCTTCGATTGTATTCGTTAATCCCTCTTTTATGCTGATGGATTCTGATGACATTTGAATGAATACGAGAGTATCTTTCATTGTTAGATTACTTTGATTCTTATTTAATGCTTTTTATTTTTTTATTCTTGGATCTAACTGCATTAAACACGAGAGTGCAATTACAGTCTACTAAAATTGAGAGATGCAATGGCAAGTTAGGTTAACAAGCAAGATGATGAGCGTTGCTTGGGATTAGAAGAGATTCTGATCACTTGTTCTTGAGTGCACAACGTTACTCACATTGAGAGGTGGGGTGATTGTGGGTACTTCAGTCTTGATTAAACGAAGATCTATTATTGGTAAGAGTTCACTAGAGCGTTATTACTGCGACAATTCATCTATCCAATACCTTGTCGATGCATCCTGTGTTACGAGTTAGCTGAATCATTGATCCACTCCAATCCTTTACACTTGATCAAACTTTTACTTTTCTACATTAAAATTCTCAACACTTTAACAACACTTTTATTTACTTTCAGTTGCTCTGACAATTAACTTAATTGCATTGACAATATTAACTATTTTTAGTGTGCAAATCTGACTTAATTGCACTGACATATTTACTCACATTTCATCTAATTTTAGTATTAGTTGCTTCGACATCTACACATCAGGAACACATTCCCTGGGGAACCGATATTCGATAGAATTGTTCTATCAACTATACTTGCTTCGACGTGTGTTCACTTGCACATTGCTGTGATGTTATTGATGCAATCACTAGCCATGTTTCGTCCACATGGTGACTTATTAAGCTAATTATGTTGACCATTTCAACCTTACAAAACAGTCCCTAAACTTTCCCAAAATCCCATTCAAACCTCTCTACTTTTTGTGGTTTGAAATTTTCACCCCAAGTTAAATTAAGCAAAGTTCGGACTAGTCAAACTTGCTCCATGCACGGCTGATCATGAGAATTGTGTGGCTGATATCTATTTGCTAAATATAGCCACCAACTCTGACCTATAACTACCACCCTCACTCACCTCATTTTCCAGACCAATTCACTCCATTCTCTCTTCTTTCTCTCATTTGCTCTCTAAGCCTTCCATCCATTTTCTCCCCTATTCCTTTGTTGATTTCCCCTCTTAAGAAAGAGTGGTTCTTGAGCCGTTCCCTAGCCTTTTTTGAGTGTTCATCCAAGACCTCGATCTGAGAAAAATCGACCAAGAACGATGAAGAACGTGACAGCAGTTCTTAAGAAATCGACAGATTTAATCCTGTTCTTTTTTTATTTTAGATTTTTGTTTTTTATTATGATGAATGTTATTATGAATGTTGTTATTTATTTAATTAAAATGTCTTAAATTCTTTAAGTGTTAGGTTGATTGCGTTTAATTGCTTTTTTATTTTTAAAATCATGTTTATATTGTTATAGGCCCTGAATATTCTGTTTAATTAAATATTATCATGCCTAAGTTATTATTGCATTACCCTTGTGATATAACTATTGAAATAATCATTTAAGGGCATTGAAATTGTGATTAATGGACACACTATTTAATTTCTGCATGCCAAATCTATTAAGGGAGTTGAAGGTTAGATTAGTGATGGTATTAAACAATACATAGCCTTGCATAACTTGCAGTATTTTTGTGATTAAATTGTTTCAACATAGAGATATGATTGTTACTTCACTTGATCCTTTACATGCCTGTGATTGCTAATTAGTCGGTTGAATTGACATAGAGTTATGTTTAAGAGATTCTTTATCTTTCATATAGTATGTATGTGCAATAACACATTTGCTTATTAAAGTTGATTTAGTCGATTGAATTGTCAAAGATATACGTTCATGAGATGAATGAATTTTAGTAAGTGATGTTGTTCATAAGTTAGAAAAGTACCGGGTTGCTGTGAATATTATTTCGTAACAAGCATGAACATGATTTAGATTTAATCAAGTAATTAAGGCAATTAACTTGACACATTTATGTCATATTGATTAAAACTTTTAGAAATTGTGCATAGGAATTTAATTTAGTTTTAGCTTAAACTTAGATTAATTTAGTTTAGATTAATACTTTAGAATAACATCTCTCAAAAATATTATCTTGTTCCTAACCAAATTGTTGATTAAATATTTCATAAATATTTTTTATTGCACAATCCATGCGGGTACGATATTCGACATTTACTTATCACTTTATTACTTGAATATGATTGTGTACACTTGCACATTTTGATCTTTCTAGTTTGAAGGATGGGTTTTATTCACGAGGGAAAAAGGAGCACAAGGGTGTCAGCGGTGTCAAGCACGATTATCGAAAAGGTGCTCGTTGAAGTTGGCCGGAATGAAAAAGGGAGAGAGGGAAAAGATGGGGGTTTCGATTGATGGGGAAGTGAAAAAATGGAAAGTGAAAAGTCAAGCAAAGGGAAAAAGTGACTTAAATACTCAATAAATTGGGCAAATTTCTCGAAGGCCCTTAGAAAACACTAGAGTTTTCGAAATGACCCCAAAAATTACGCGAAATACAATCAAGTCCTAACATTCCAAAATTGACCCACAAATTTTAATTAATGCCCAATTTAGTCCCTAACTTTTTTATATTGGTGAATTTGACCCTAAATTTTACAAAAAATTCCAAATTAAACCCTTAAACTCTCAAAATTACCAAATTAATCCCTTAAAAACACCAAATGTACAATCTAATCCCAAAATTAAAAATTGGGCTGTTACAATTCTCCCCACTTAAAAGAAATTTCGGCATCGAAATTTACCAAGACTAAAGAGGTGCGGATGTTGATTCTTGATGATGGCTTTGGACAAAATAAGACATAATTTAACATAGGAAGGATATAGAAAGTACCGACTAATGTATCTAGCTCATCACGATCCTCATGCCTCCTAGTCGCATAAACCAACCCAGGATGTCCCAACCCAGATCCCGCTGCACTACCACTTTAAACTAGTGTAACCCTAGTAGCTGAACCCGAAGCATCTTGCCTAACCTGTCCTCTACCCTAGTAGGAGCATGAACCGAAGCCTGAGACTGACTCTGAACAAACCAAGCAGTAGGAGGATATGGATAGTCTCTGAAGAAATGCTCTTGACAACCACACCTAAAACATGACCCAATCTTCCTCCTACACTTACCCCCAAGTCTTTTATTACAGTACAAACAGATGTGCAAAGGATGAGGACCAGTATAACCAACCACACTACCTATAGGAACTGCCGAAACCGCAGGTCTCACCCTCGGATAACTATACTGATTAGCCTCTTCTCTAGGCCTCTTAGCAGAATAACTAACGAAAACAGGCTGAACTGCTGTGCCTGTTCGCTTTTTACCTCATTCCTATCTTGAGCTCTCTAATATCTCTTAAGAGCCTCTAACCTCTCAACTGTCCTAGCTCGACTAACTAGGTCGTTAAAAACTCTATCGTGATGTATAGAGACTCCCTCTTATAGCAAAAGTCGAAGTCCCTTCTTAAACCAATCATACTTTTCTTTCTCAATAGTCACCAACCTAGAAGCATAGCGAACCAACCTTAGGAACTCAATCTCATAATCATTAACCGACGTTCATTCTGCCTCAGATTCATAAAGTCGTCTTTACACTGAGCAAGAAACTCCTCACCCACATATCGATCCTAGAATGACTCCTTAAAGTACTCCCAAGTGAGCTGACTACCAAGAGTAGACTCCACCACTATCTACTACTAGTTTTACGCCTCACCTCGTAGTAGTGAAACAGCAACCCTCAACTTTTGACTCGCAGGGTAATTCATCTCAACGAATAATCTCTGAAGATCCTTTAACCAATACTCAACAACTGAAGGATTTGTACCAATCCTACCCTCAAAAACTTTCATCCCAACAGCTAGAAAATCAGAAGATATGGGCCTCCTCGGTCCCTCAGTCTATCCCTTAACAAAGCCATGAAGCAATCATAACAACTCTCGATTAACTATAGCACTATCCAACTCTATGGTCTCACTATCCCTAGTATCAAGCAAGTCCTCTCCGGGTGCTTGCTCAGCAGGTAGGTCTCCAGAAGTAGCATGTTGACCTTTAGTACCAATGGTTAGCTCATCCTCCTCAACATGCGGCAACTTATCCACATTCTCTTCAGGCTCAACCACAAGCGTAGGATCACTAACAACCCTAGCAGTATGACCTCAACCTCGATCATAGCCGTGACCAATCATAAGTCTAGAACTCCTACATGGTGGCATATTATCTATCTACATAGGCAAAGATAACTAAAGTAAGAACTGGTACCGGAGTCTTAGATTAAATCTCAACCTAAAAATTTCACATATGAATACAATATAATATAATAGTTTATTAAAATCCTCACTTACCCTAAAACTTCTAAAATTGTTGAAAATAATTCTAGAAAGCCTCATAGTCCGAGGGTTGAACTCAACTCTGATACCACTGAATGTAACCCGCTTTACCCGACCTTGAAGATATGATAGGATCCAAAAGGTTACTATTTTAATTTTACCCTCTGGCAATCTCAATATCCACATTAATTCATACATATATATATATAAGTATAAATTAAATTGAATAATCAATAAATACTTAAATAAGCATTAAAAATCTCAAATTTAAATTGACTTTACAACCCCAAAATAAAATGATAACATAGTCTGAAAATCCCAAAATAACTTATACCAAAATAATGAAAGAAAATGAAATAAAATAGAATAAATAAATATCCCTACGGGTACCAAGTCGCCTATATCAAAAGTATCTGAAAGAAAAAACTATAGGGGAATGAGCTAAAGAGCTCAATGTATCTCTAAAGTGCATACATCCATAAATAATATCACATCCATTTCATAGCATTTAAAGTAACCACAAAACATAAGACAAATAAATGCACTACAAACATAAGCACAATGAAATGCACCCATTTTCTAGCACACCAACACAGTGGAGGGGTTTCCTAGAACCCCTCTCCAGCCAAACGTCACCAATCACAGTGTGGTTTTATATCAGCCATTTTAAGGGGTGATTACCAAAGTCTTCCACCGTACAATCCCAACCCATGAACACACAATGGCATGATATAACATTTACCACAGTCTCAATCCCAATATATATATATATATATATATTTATATCTTAGAGTACACAATTTTTTTAATCACAGTATTTAAGTATTCCACAAACTGATAAGCATGCATGCAATTTTAACATGCGATCACATAACACATCACAACATCATGCCATTACTCATCGCAGATCAATATCACCCAATTAACTCAACACAAACAATATCACACAAAAAGGTTGTAACAACTTGATTTTCAATGGTGTCGAAAATAGTAGTTTCGGGACCACAACTCTGACGAGTCAGGTTATAAATATTAATTATTTTAATATTTATGATGTCTTAGGAGTCATATTAAATTTTGGTTAAGAAATTTTATAGTTTAGATAGTTAATTAAGTAAAAAAGGTTAAATCATAAAAGGTGCAAAGGTTGAATTGTTTAATTACATGGACCAAATAAAAAAAATTAACCAATAGAAGTTAAGTGAGTGGACTGTCATGATATTTAAGTTATTATGGGTGAGATTAATTAGAGTTAGAAAGGGGTTAGTTATGCTTAATGATGAAAGTCACAAAATTTACAAAATTGCCATTAGTATATAAATTAAATTAAAGAAATTAAATTAAAGAAATTAAAGATGAAAATTCATCATTTCCTTTCTTCTTCTTCTTTCACACGACTAAGGAGAGGAAAAATAGGGTTTTTCAATTTTCAAGTTTTGAGATTTGATTAAGGTAAGCAAATCTCAACTGTTTTTAGTAACATTTATGTTTTTGAGGCCGTATTTGCTTAATCTAGCTAATCCAAGGACTAATTTGTGATTCTGTCAAATGTTATAAATTTTACCATTGATGAATGAGCTTATGTTTGAAATCTTAGGGAAGTTTTATGAGCATGGTAGTTAGATTTGTTGATTTTATAAAGAATTTTTGATGATTTTAGGGTTTAAAGACTAGATTATTAAAAGAGTAAAAGTACATGTATTTGATGTGAAATAATTGCATGTAGGGATTGAGGGAGTACCCATGAATATTCGGCTTCTATGGGTTTTGGTGAAAAAAATTTATTTTGCATGTTATAGTTTAAGGACTAAATTGAATAAAAATGAAATATTAAGGGTAATTTTGTAAATTTTCCAAAAAGGACTTAAATGTATGAAATGATTTAGATTTCATGATTTAATAAGGAAATTGAAATTTTTTTTGTGTTAGATCAAGATCATGCTACAGATTTGGAAAAGGGAAAATCACGGAATGGTCCCTAGAGCTTAACTTTAACTGCAAATTAGTCCGGTAAGTTCGTATTGTTAAATTTCATATTTATATTTCTAATTAAGATTACCTTGGAAGTTCTTTGGATGATACGAAACATGAAATACTTGGAGACAACTTCGATGGAAAGCTTACGTCTCGATTAGAGCGTAATGTTATGTGAGTGCATACATCTTGGTTAGAGCGTGTATTGCTATGAAATTGCTTATGTCTTGGCTAGAGTGTATTGCTATGTAATTGCTTATGTCTCGGTTAGAGCGTAATGGTAAGTGACTACTTATGTCTCGGTTAGAGCATAAGGTCGTTTCAGCTCAGGAGGACAGATATCCTATAAACAAGGCTCAGATGAATTATGTCATTGCCAGACACTTGATGCTATGGTAATTTATACTTGTTTGCAAACTTACTAAGCTTAGAAAGCTTACCTATGAATTTATTGTTGTTTTGTAGATTTCTTTTGTTGGTTAAAGATCGAATCACCTCAAAGAAAATCACACTATCTCGGAAGCTCGTTCGGTAGTCTTTATCGCACTTGGTTATACGACATGTACTAGGGATTTTACTTGGTTTGTTTGGAAGTGCCTGAACCTATTTTGATGATATGTACTGCAACGTTAATTTGGTACCTTATTTAAGTTGTTAGATTTGAATATGATTTGTTGAAAATACAACTAGGAGAAATATGTGTATTGCATGTTAGACTTATATGTTTCTTATGTAATGTGTAAGGTATTGAGTTTACTCATTTAGATGCATGTTTATCAATGAATTGATAAGATTGGAAGCTTTAGTTGCCTTATTTTGATGTATGATTATAGGTCATTGAGCTATACTAAGTTAGGTGAATATTGTGTATGCTTTATGGATATTTTGCTGTAGGTACACACGGCCTGACACATGGGCCAATACACGGGCATGTGCCCTAGGAAAAATAAGTGCAGGGTTCACAAGGGCTACACATGGGCTGGGACATGACTATGTGGCTCAATTTCAAACTAACACATGGCCTAGCACATGGTTCACACACAGGCGTGTGGGGTAATTTTGCATGTTCACACAACTTGTCACACAATCTGTTACACGGCCGTGTATGGTATTTCATGTAGGCACACAGTCATGGGCATTGTCATGTGATCCTTGTTTTGAAGAATTCTAGGTTTTGTGTACTGTTTTGTTGTGTTTAACCAAGTTCTTATGAATTGAGTTAATAAACAAAATAAGAATGATGAATTAGAATTGAATGTATTTAACAAATTAAGAATGATATTGGAAATGAAATGTGATTACATGATTGTTCCGAAACATGAATGTCAATAGCCTCGGCAGCCTACTGACAATGGTGTCAAGTTTTGGTTCTTATAAAGATGTAACACAGATAAAAACACACCTCGAAAAGGCTGAAGCTCTATTGATGAGGAGAACGTCTCTCACGCTCAGATCTAGCATCGGGTCTAGAGGGATTAGAACCTACGCGAACAAACTCTATATTAAACTATACCTAGGCCACCAACTAAACACAATACTAAATCGAAATAACTCACCTGTAACTCTTAGAGCGGGTACAAGAATAGGTTGCATAAGTGGAGGAGGAGGTAAGTCTTCTGTCTCAAAGTCGTAATCACTTACGCAAAATATCTTATATCAAATTCCCAATTTCCACCTATTAATACTCATTAAATACAAAAATAAAATAAAAATGCTAAAACGAGGCTTTCAGGTTTGAATTTGATGAAACAAACAGTGGAAAATTCAACTTTTGTACCCATACAAGAGACGTTCCCTAACGAACATACACTCAAGGTAAGTCATAACATCCCTTGGTTTGTTGATTTTGCTAACTACTTAGCTTGTGGTTTGATTCCCTATGATAAGACGTATCAACAAAGGAAGAAATTCTTTCACGATGCTAAGTACTACCTCTGGGAAGAGCCGCACTTGTTTAGGAAGTGTGCAGACCAGATGATAAGAAGATGTGTGGTAGAAAATGAAGTACGAGCGATATTATATCAGTGTCACACGGCTCCAAGTGGGGGACACTTCAGAGGATCACGTACTGCGGCCAAAGCATTACAAGCTGGATTCTTTTAGCCGACATTGTTCAAAGCTATGTACGTCTATGTCCAAAGCTATGATCAATGTCAAAGGGTTGGAAATATCACCAATAGAACTGAAATGCCTCTAATAAACATCATGCAAGTGAAACTATTTGATGTTTAGGGTATTGACTTTCTTAGTCCATTCTTATCGTCATTTGGTAACAAGTATATTCTGGTAGCAGTCGACTATGTATCAAAATGATTGAAGCTGAGGAATATCCGACAAATGATGCCAAGGTAGTAAAGAAGTTTTTACAGAAGCATGTGTTCACACGATTTGGAACTTCTAGAGCCATCATCAGTGATGAGGGGTCCTATTTTGTGAACAAGTGGTTGAAGTGGTTACTCGATAAACACGAAGTAAGGCATAAGGTTGCTACAACTTACCATCTGTAGACGAATGGGCAAGCTGAGCTAGCGAATAAAGAAATAAAAGGCATACACGAGAAGGTAGTATGTCCGAACCGACGATATTAGCCCAAGAGACTGGACGATGCTTTATGGGCATACATAATAGCATACAAGACACCTTAGGGGATGTCTCCCTTTATGTTAGTATTTGGAAAAGCCTGCCATTTGCCTTTGGAGTTAGAACACAAAGCCTACTGGGCTCTTCATCAGCTTAATTTGGATCTCAAACTTGCTAAAGAGAAACGAATGCTTCAGCTCAATGAGTGAGAATAATTCTGAACATTCTCTTATGACAATGCCAAGTTATGCAAAGAAAGATTAAAAAGATGGCATGACAAGCACATTCGAGTCAGAGAGTTCGAAGCAGGTCAGCAAATCTTATTATTCAACTCTAGAATGAAGTTTTTCCAGGTAAGTTGAAATCACGTTGGTTCGGTCCATTTACTATCCATAAATTCTTTCCATATGGAGTTGTGGAACTCCTTAGTAAGAGAGGTAATTTTCGAGTCAAAGCTCAGCGGTTAAAACACTATTGGGGATGTGAAATTGAGCGGGATAAATCATCACTCATTTTATCTAAGGATTAATTTTTTTTGTTTTTATTTTAATAAAGAACTTTGGTTTTATTTTTTGGACTAGTTTGTTGAAATGAATTTTGTCTAGGAGTTTGAAACTTAAGCACCGTTTGTGACCCCTCTAATCTTTGTTGGGAATTAATTTTAACATAATTTTGCAAAAAAAAAAGAGTCAATTTTTTATCCAAGTTTTAATTACAACCCAATTTTCAAATTATTTTTAAGTTTAAGGACTTAATTGAATTCTTTGTAAAATTTGATTGTTATTTTTATATTAAAATTAGCTATCTTTTCTGTAAATATTTTAAAACAGCTAAAAAATAATAATTATTTTTATTTTTATGTTATTGATTTTATTTATTTTAAAATTTGATAACACTTAATATAAAATTATAAACTAAATTTTATGATTTACATAAATTATTATCAATGTTTAATTAGAATTTATTTTAGAGTTTTAATTCAAATAAATTAAGTAATAACAATTAATATATTTTTATGTTAATTGTTATTAACTTAAAGTAGGATTTAGGTTATTTAATAATTTAATTTAATGTGAGAGTTTGAATGAAAATTACACTCCATACATTATAAATACCATCCATCTTCATTAAATTCATCATTCAAACCATCCCATACCTAGAAGCTAGTGTCGACCACAGCCATCATCGGAAGTCATTGGAGGTCATCGAGCATCATCGGACGTCGCTGCTGTCTCTAGCCACAAGCTCCCGCACTTGGTCGTCCACGTTCCAATTGATTCGCAAGCCCCCGGCTACTGATGTGCGCTGTTGCTACTACCCAAGCGTGCTGCTATTGTTGTTGCTGCCGAGCCAAGACACACGCCTACTGTTGTGTGCTACTGCCGCCCACGCCTTGCTATTGCCCTTGTGCACCAACACTCAACCTGCGCACCACACGCCCCAAAGCCTAGGCCGTGTGTCCCATTGCCCTGAAAACCTAAGTTACCCTCCAAACCTACCCTAGATTAAAACCTTTCCTTTTTACCCTAATTATTTAATTTGGATTTATTCATCAAAGGGTGGTAAGAAATTTATTATTTTTCTAATTTTTAATTTATTTTAAATTGTTAATATTTTATACTAATTAAATTTTAGAAAAATATTTGTGTCCATCTTATTTTTGGTCAGGTTAAAATCATGCCTCACAAGAGAACTCATGTTGCAATTGAAGAAGCACAAAACAAATTCATAGTGCAGAAGCTAAGGCAAGGTATGACAATGTGTTAAAAAATTAGCAGATGTTGCCAGAGAAAGGGTTTACTTGGAATGAAATCAAGTATGCGGGTTTCATGGCAAACATGTGACAAGTTGCTGAAGCTTTGAACTAGGGATTGTTTTGTGAAAAGCGATCGAGTGCAGATGAGGAATTGGTTCAAGAATTTTACATAAATTTTACCTCGAGTGAACTTATAAAAGTTCTAGTTTGAGGATTTAAGGTACCGTTAAATTCAAGCATCATCAACGAGTTTCTTGACTTACTTGATTTCGAAGAAGATGATTACTCTATTTTGATTAAGAAGTTAGAGGCTGAAAAATTGTAGGAGATTCTTTGAGAACTTATAGTTCCAAGGTCAAATGGATGGTGTCAAAGAGTGGAATTCGTACATGTCGCAGAGAAAACTTGACACTGATCGCAAAAATGTGGTTTTACTTTATTCAATTTAGTCTCATGCCTATCCCACAAGGAACTACTGTTTCATTGGAACGAATGGTATTGCTTTATTCGATTCTAAAGGAATAGTCCATCAATGTGGGAAAGATCATCATTAGAGAAATTTGAAATTGTGTCGTGAAACGTTCTATTCAAGCATATTTCCCATTCACGATTACAGTGTTGTGCTTAAAAGCTGAAATTCTTTGGAACATGAAGAAAACAAGATATAGCCAAGGAGTAATCACTGATTGGGATCTTATTCGAGTAGCAGGAAATTCCATTCTTCAACAGCAAGCTGAAGAAGAAGATGAATATCCTGAAGAAGAAGAAGATCTTGAAGAACACGAGGAAGATCTTTCGATGACAGAACCGATTAGAATGCATAATGAAACATAGTCTACTGAACAAATATTCGAGCCTAACATATCCATACCGAGACCTCAGTCACCTCAATCTGAACTTCACAATGAGCTGTCAAAGATGATGGATTGCATGCAACACATGTAATGGCAATAACAATCTTATTGGAGATATACGAAGATACGAGATGACGCATTTAATAGTGCACTTGAAAAAGTATTTCGTGACCCATTATCTTTGTGCCTGAATTTCTTGATTACATATTTGAACCATGGACTCCAATGACGAAGAAGGAGCAAGGTGACTCGAGCAATAATAGGGACTATGGGGCAAAAGAAGAGTCAAAGTTTAGAGGGTCTGAACATAAAAAAGGGGGAACTTGTCTTTCTTTAATTTCTGTTATTTTATTTCAGTCTTTAATTCTTGAATGAATTTAGGATTAGGTCAGTAGGTTAGTTTTTAATTCTTGCATAAAAAACTAAGAGGTTGAAGACAATAATTGAGCAACTTAGAAAAATAAGAGTGTGGTAATGAATATGTACATGTCTAGGATTGAACATTGAAAGAGCTTGGTACTTAAGCAGTGAACTTGACTCACCTCCTCTTCTTTGATCCTACCTGGTGTACAGTATTTATTCACTTTTATTTTTACATTCTCTATTGTTTTTAACAATAGGGACATTGTTCAATTTAAGTAGGGGGATCGAAAATCGAAAACATCTTAATAAGTATTATTTCTTCTTATTTTATGAATTTAGTTATAATTTTGCTTGAAAATTTGAATTTATGTTGATTATGTGGAAGCTTTAGTATAAATAAAAATTAATTATCTCAAAGGTTAATATGTTAAACTGAATCATGATAAGAATGCTACTCTTAATAAAATATGTGCAATCATATCATAAAATTTTTAATTCCTTATAGAAGCTAGATAGGCATGAAAGTCTAAATCTCTAGAATTGACTTAGTAATTTCTTGAGGCGAAATCCTACGAAGCATGAAATTTTGAAAATGATTTAGGCAACATTTGTTTGGACCGTTTGAGCCTTTCAAGCCAACCTTAATAAATGTTATCTCTTGAAGCCAACTTTGAGATTATATGGTCTTTTTTTTGTACCTTACAATTATAAGTCGTTCTATCTCTCGTACTTGTCTCTAAATTGTCCTAACTACTAGACTCAGTTTATCGAGATTATGTTCTAAAAATAAGTTTGGGGGAGTTAAGAAGAAGTACCAAAATGCTTAACAAAATTGTAGTACATATAAAAATTATGCTCAGAAAAAAAATGAATGAAAAAAATAAAAATAAAAAAGAGAGCATATGTACTCAAAAGAAAAGAAAATAGCATGAACATTCAAAGTTCGAAAGAGTTGGTGAAATTGAAGGTCCGCTGCAAGCTGAGTCTAGGGTTTTGCTAAAATTTTTCTATCTTTTACTTGCCCCTGACCTAGTGATAGCATTAGAAAAGACCATTAATTTCTCCTAGTTTAGAGTATAATTTGTTCCCTTTGTACCATTTTTATCATGCATTTTTAGCATTTTATATTTAGTAATTGCATTTTCTAAGTCAGTGATGTTTGGTGTAATTTTTTTTCATTTTATTATACTTAAGCTACTAATGTTGCTACATTTAGTGTCAGTATTGCGTCTTGAGATGTCACTGCAGGAATCTATCCTAAAAGATCAAAGCAGGAAAGTGTTCAAGGCTGTCGTTGTAATTTTAATCCAGAATTGTGCCCAAACATGTCATCGCATGAGCACTTCTAGATTGTACCAAAGACTTTACTATGTGAACATATCTAGAAGCACCAGTGCATGAGGATATCAAAGTTGTCGCAAATAATTAAAATCTAAATTTGCATCCAGAAATGTCGCGACAACTTGCAATTGCTTACTGCATATACCAGATTTGAGTGAGTGTATAGCTAGATTAATTAACTTGTACAGTTGTAAGGAAGTTAGATCTGAGAGAAGAAGGACACCTGTACTTGGTAGTAAAGATAAATATTGAGGAAAGAGAAGAAGAAAGGAGCATCCGGCTCGTGAAAAATCAATTTTGTTTTCTTATTTTTTTTCCCTTAAGCTTTCTTCCATGGCAGCTTAATCATCTTGGAGGGTGAACTGACTGTGAAGAGAAGGTAACATCTGCTCCTGAAGAGGAGTGTTCTAAGTGCGACGCAAGAACAACATTAGGGAAGAGTTCTTGTAGGCTAAGAATAGAATGCTTCAACTTGTTCTTTATTTCCTCTTAAACGTTGATAAATTCTGATGAACTTAATTGTGTATGGAAGTACCTTTTAATTTTAGATCTAAATCGATCTCTTTTCAATTCCTCATATCTATTTATCTTTGGATTTAATTGCTTAATCACGAAAGTGTTATTGCAGACGCTGACACTGGAAGGTATGGTGACAAGTTAATGTGAGTATTCGGGTCTTGGATAAGCAGAGAAGTTGAAGTGAGTAAGATTTCATTAAGCTTAATTGTAGCGACAATTTATCTATCATTTACCTTGTGGTCACATTTAGTGATTGCAGACTTATCAAAGAAATATGGCTTTACCTGGAAATGATGCTATACCATAGTTGCCGCCACAAAATCTTGTCCCTTCAATACAGCCACAAATTTTAAACAACCCACCACTGCCACAAGAAGAACAAATACAAAACAGAACAATCAGAGAGTTTATTGTTTCTATGTTAGATGACTTGCAACCAGGGGTTGTTAGACCAGCTATCCAAGCTAGGAATTTTGAGTTAAAATTGGTTATGTTTCAAATGTTAAATTTGAATGGGCAATATGCTGGTTTGCCTCATGATGATGTGAGAGAGCATCTTAAATCTTTTCTGCTAATCTATGCTTCTTTTAGTCAGCATGGTGTTCCTGATGATGCCTTGAAGATGTAGTTGTTTCCTTATTCATTGCAAGGAAGGGCTCATACTTGGTTACTTGGATTACCTGCTGGATCTATTACATCGTGGAATGCACTTGCAACTCAATTTGTTTTGTGGCTTAATCCACCTATGATGAATGCTCGATTAAGGAATGATATTACTGCTTACCACCAGTTAGACGATGAGAATTTGCATACCACGTGGGAACGTTACAAAACTTTGCTTCGAAGTTGTCCCATTCATGGAATCCAACAAGAAACACAGATCAAAATTTTCTATAATGGACTAAATGCACAGATAAGAAATCTTGTTGATGCATCTGCAAAAGGTCCTTTGTTAGATTGCACCTATGATGAAGCTATGCGAATTTTGAAGAGATTGCACAGAATGATTATCAATACCCAATTTCTCGAGCTGCTCAAGTAAAAACGAATCCTGGAGTTATTGAATTAGACGCGATATCAACTTTAAGTGCATAGGTATCTTCGTTGGCTAACATGAATAAAAACATGAAGGGGACGAGTGACGTTGCTCCCATTCAAGTTGCTCAGCAATTGGATGTCTCGACATTTTTTCATGAAATTTACGTTGACAATCATAACTACGAGGATTGCACACACAATGCAGAAAATGCATTCAATGTTAATAACATTAAAGGAAACTCGTATGGTAATTCTTATAACAGTTCAACTAGAAATCAACAACTTTGGGGAAATCAAAATGTTTCCACATTTCGATATGGAAATTCCTCGAGTCAAGGAAATTCTCGACAAGGGAATTACAATCAGCAGCAAAATTACAATCACAATTCCCAAGTGCAGGCACATCATGATCAGATGCAATCACATGCTCAGATGCAATCACATGCTCATATGCAGCCACAGCAGACTGCATTTCCAAATATGACTATGCAAGGACAGCATCAACAACAGTAACAGTAGTACTCTCAACTGCAAGAAGATCCTTTAGCTACCCTTAAAGCTTTGATGCGTGAGCATATTACAAGAACTAAAGCTATTATGCAAGGAAATTCTTCTTCCATCCGAGAATTGGAAGCATAAGTAGGACAACTAGCATCTAATATGAGCACTAGACCACTAGGTGTTTTACCCAGTGATACTGAAAATCCAACACAAAAGGGGAAGGAGCATTGCAAAACTATTACTCTTTAGAGTGGAAAGTAAACTGTTGAACAAAGCAGCAGTTCCAATACAACACCTGTCGATGCAAATAAAACAAAGCAGAAAGAAAAAGTTGTATTTGAAAAAGAATCAGTAGAGCTCAATAAAGAGAAGCAACTAGTAATTACACCCATGCCAACCATTTGACCTATAAGATTGTCGACGCAAACAGTTGTATCACAACAAGCTAATGCCTCTATACCTTTATCGTTTCCACAACGATTCATGGAGAAAAAATATGACAAAGAATATCAAAAGTTTTTGGCCACCTTCAAATAGTTACATGTTAATATACCTCTTGTCGATGCTCTTATGTAGATTCCTAGCAATGGGAAATTTATGAAGGAGCTTTTATCCAAGAAAATTTTTTTTTACAATTCCATGCTACATTGAAAATAAATTTCCACCCAAGATGAAAGATCCTGGCAGTTTTACAATTCCATGTTACATTGGAAATCATTATTTAGGCAAAGCTTTCTGTGATCTAGGAGCAAGTATCAACCTTATGCCCATATCTACATTCCGAAAATTAGGAATTGGTCACATGAAACCTACTACGGTGACATTGCAGTTGCCAGACAAATCCTTAGCGCAACTTGAAGGATAAATCAAAGATGTTCTCGTCCAAGTAGATAAGTTTGTATTTACAGTAGATTTCATTATACATGATTGTGAAGCTGATAAGGAGATACCCATAATTTTGGGACACCCATTTCTTGCTACAGGACACACTCTTATAGATGTATTCAAGGGCGAGTTAATCATGTAACACAATGATGAACATGTTACCTTCAGTGTCTTTGAAGCAACTCCGTGCAGGAATAAAGAGCAATGTCACCATATTGATGTACTGGATGAATTAATTGTGGAGGAATTTAATGAGCAAAGTACAGCAGCTTTAAAAGAAATTATAGTGACAACTGAAGACAATTTCCTACCTGAATGCGACCACAAGGCTGAAGCAAATATGGTTGAGCATAGGCATGGTTGCCAGATGGAATCTTTAGATCTGACCAATAGGACGATTCTTGTATTTAAACCATATATTGAAGAAGCTCTAACTTTGGAGTTGAAACCAGTGCCAACACATTAAAATATGTTCTCCTTGGTGACAACGATACCCTGCTAGTAATTGTCTCCGCAAATCTCAACGCAAGTTAAGAGGAGAAATTAATCGGAATACTAAAGCAACATAAGCGTGTTACTACTTGGAGGATTATGGATATCAGAGGCATTAGTCCCTCTTTTTTCACGCACAAGTTCAAGCTGGAGGACGAGGAAAAGCAGTTCATCGAACATCAACGATGTTGAAAATAAAGTAAGTTGTAAAAAAGAGATCATCAAATGGTCAGATGCCGACATTATTTACCCAATTTTTGACAGTACATGGGTAAGCCTAGTCCAATGCGTTTCAAAGAAGAGCAGTATTATGGTGATAAATAATGAAAAAATGAATTAATCCCTACTCACATTGCTACAGGTTGGTGAGTTTGCATGAACTACCGTCATTTGATTATTGCCACAAAAAAGATCACTTCTCACTTCCCTTTATTGATCAGATGCTGGATAGGCTTGCTGGTAAGGCCTATTATTATTTTCTTGATGGATATTCTGGCTACAACTAGGTTGCAATTGCGTCAGAAGACCAAGCAAAAACAACTTTTACTTGTCCATTTGGTACCTTTACTTTTCACCGAATGACATTTGGTCTATGCAATGCACCGACCACATTTCAAAGGTGTATGATGGCAACCTTTTCTAATATGATTGAAGATTTGTTGGAGGTATTCATGGATGATTTTTCTATTTATGGTCACACTTTTGATAAATGCACTGATAATTTTGCTAGAGTGTTAAAGCGATGCGATGACACTAATCTAGTGCTAAATTGGGAATAAGGAGTTTTCTCGGCCACGCAGATTTTATCGATGATTTATCCGAGATTTCTCAAAAATTACAAAACCTCTTTGCTCACTATTGGAGTAAAATAAAAAGTTTTTGTTTGATGATGCCTGTCTAGAAGCATTTGTAAAAATTAAGCAGCAATTAGAGCAGACACCTATTGCAGTCGCACCAGACTAGTCACAACCGTTCGAAGTTATGTGTGATGCGAGCGACTATGCAATAGGTGCAATGCTTGGACAATGCAAAGATAAGGTATTTCATACAGTATATTATCTAGCAAAACTCTTACTAAAGAGCAGGTACATTATATGACTACAGAGAAAGAGTTTCTAACAGTAGTTTTTACATTTGACAAGTTTCATTCGTATCTTGTCGATGCAAAAGTTACAGTATATATTGATCACTCTACATTACGATACCTCTTTGCCAAAAAAGATGATAAACCCAAGCTGATTCAAGGGATCCTGTTATTACAAGAATTCGATGTTGAAATTAAAAATTGAAAAAGATCACAAAATCGAGTAGCATATCATTTATCTCGTCTAGAATTTAGGAGTGAAGATGGAAATACTTCACAAATTGTCGACGCATTTCCAAACGAGAAGCTTTTTTCTTTCGATGCATCCCCATGGTATTCGGATGTTGTTAATTATTTGGTTTGTGGAAAACTACCACTAAGTGCAATTGGTCACCGAAAGGTACGATTTCTTCAAGATGCTGCAAAGTATTATTGGAATGAGCCATACCTGTTCAAAGTATGCGTCAACAATATTATTCGTCGATGTGTTCCTGAAGAAATGTTTTCCATCCTGAAGCATTGCCATGATGCTTCTTATGGAGGTCATTTTGGTGGTCTTAGGACTGCTGCAAAGGTTCTTTAGTTAGGATTTTATTGGCCAACATTGTTTGGAGACGCCCACAATTTTGTTCAACAATGCGACAACTGTCAGCATATTGGATCAATTTCTCAACACAATGAAATGCTGCAACAGCCTATTATGGAAGTTAAGCTTTTATATGTCATGGATTTCATGAGACTATTTCCTAATTCTTTTGGAAATTTTTATATTCTGGTCACTGTCAATTATGTATCAAAGTAGGTCAAAGCAATTGCTATCCCTAAAGATGATGCTAGGACAGTGTTGAAATTCTTTCACACACACATCCCCACACAATTCGACACACCTAGAGCATTAACCAGTGATCAAGGCACTCATTTTCACTAGAATCAAGTTGCAACAGCATTAAAGCATTATGGTGTTAAACATAGAATGACAACCACATATCCTCCACAAACGAACGGCCAAACTAAAGTATCCAATCAAGAAATAAAAAATATCCTTCAAAAGGTCGTGAATCCATCCAAACACGATTGGTCTTCAAGACTCAATGATGCGTTGTGGGCGCTTTGCACAATGTACAAAACACTTTAGGAATGTCATCGTATTAGCTTGTTTTTGGTAAATCCTATCACTTGCCTGTGGATCTTGAACATAAAGCCATGTGGGCAATTAAGCAAGTGAATATGGATTATGATGCTGCTGGACAAAAGTGATTATTGGACATTTCTGAATTGGAGGAGATTCGACGAAATGCATACAGGAATGCTGCAATATACAAAGAAAAAACGAAGAGATGACATGACAACATTATCTTACGGTGACAATTTTTTGCAGGTCAGTTAGTACTTTTATTTAATTCACGTTTAAAATAGCATCTTGGAAAATTGCGCTCCAGATGGTTAGGGTCATTCGAAGCATTTCCTCATGGTGCGGTGACATTTAAAGACCTAAATGATGGGCACCAATTCAAGGTAAATGGCCAAAGGTTGAAGCACAATCTCAGCCTAGACGACCACGAGCAGAACGAGACCATTAATTTGGTCACATTTTCTTAACATGTCATTACAAATTTTTTCTATTTACTTTTTGTATTTTATTTTATTTCAATTATCTCTTTAGTTCTTTTGTAGGAATAAAGCTATCCTTTTTGTCGAGACATAGAAAACACTACTTGTCAACGCAATTTACTTGCTGACTCATCATAGTGAAACGTTTCAAGAAAGAATCACGCCGATTGATTAATTCTATTCCCCAACCATCGAATTGATTCAAAAAAGGACAATTCGTGTCATTGCATTTATTGGATGTAGACACAACGTCCTTTCCCTATAGTCGAAATCGTCACGCCTCTTCATCTTTATCCCCTATAAAACACCCCATTATACTGACGATGTTCTTCGCAACCACAACCACCATTGTTGTTGCAAAACTTTCTTTTCTTCAACCTTCCAATTTCCTTTGATTTTCATTCTCTTTCTATTTTACAGTTATGGCAAGAATAAGAGGATCAAAAACCCCATCTAAATCAGCCGTTGAATCCTCTGCGGCTATGGCTCGCAATACAGAGAAGATGCCATCTAACGAACTAGTACTATTTCTCACAAAAGTAGTAACAGATCGCTTCCACAATAATATGTTGAAGCGTAACTGCCACCCAGAGGAAGGATTCCAGCTATCTCCACTACTCACGTTGGAAAAACAAATCCAATAGAAATATCTCACGCTTGGGGTGGGAAAAGTTTTGCGACCATCCTAAAGGATATTCTCCATCTCTTGTCAAGGAATTCTATGCCAATTTGGTTGATAAGGAACAAGAGTTTGTCTTTTTTTCGAGAAGGATTGGTACCTTGGAGTGCTACGCATATCAATGCATTGTACAACATTACTGAGGGAGAAGATGAGCACATTGCCTTCTTAGAATAACTGACAAAGGAGGGTGCTGACTTATTACTGCATGATCTGTGCATTGGTGGTGCCGTCTGGACCGACAACAACCCCAACAATTATACAATGCATCGTTAATTCCTCACTGTTCAGAGTAAAGTTTGGTTTCATTTTATCAACTGCCGCCTACTGCCTTCTACCCACAACATCACGGTAACCTTTGACAGAATGTGTCTCATACATTCAATCATTAAAGGCTGCCAAATTGATGTCGGTGCAATCTTACATCAAGAAATTACAGAAGGAGTAGTAAAGCAAACAGGTATTTTTCCATTCCCCTCTCTTATAACGCATATATGTCAACAGAGGGGTGTTATGCCTCGTCTGAGAATAAGGGACCAATCAATGATGTCTCGATTGAACACACGACAAGGGGGAAGGAGACCCTGATGGTGAAAGAAGCTACACCAAAGAAGGAAAAAGGAAAAGCAAAGAAGGAAACAAAATAATCTCATACCCCCAAAGATCCTAAATTATGAAGGAGGATTACAGAAATCGAGCAATAGGTGCATAGAATGAATGTGCAGCGAATTAAACTTGTCACCACAATTGAAGACATGGAGCACTCACAAAACTTATTCTATGCCTACACCAACGCATGAAATATTGCAATTGTCAGTACCTTACGAGGAATTAGCAAGCATCCCTTGCAAGAATTCTTAATGTTTCCCCTATAATTAGGGAGGCAACACCATAACCCGAGAAAGATGCTTTGGAAGGGAAGGATCATTCTGTTGAGTCTCTGCATATGGTCCATATTTCTGATGATAAGGACAAGGGATGTTGAGGAGTGTTTTCGTAATATTGCTAGCCTCTTTGAAGATGAATTTTCTAATAGTTGGGGATAAATATGGCTGACAAGGCAACAGCTGCTAATGAGGAGCGCACAACCATGGAATTTAGGGGTATCGAGGAACAGAAGGAAAAAAGAAAGAAGAAGAAAAAGAGGAAGTTCACGACAAATTTACCTGAAGAATTTGTCACTGCACCCGACAATGTGGGTGCAACTACTAAGAACTAGCACCATCTGTTACGAATCAGGTCGAGGCTGTGGCAATCAGCAATGAGGATTTCAATCCTCTGGCTATAATGCCCTATGTGGCATCCCTTGTCGAAATTCATCCTTCTGATGTCACAATCGATGAAGCTAGTACTCAATCGCATATGGAGGAGCAATCTGCCAACCCCCAACAGAAAGAAAATGCAATCACAAAGATAAGGCGAAGCATAAGGAGGAGCGCCACAAGAAAAAGAAAAAGACCAAAGCAGCCATATCTTCGGCTGCACATCACTGAGTTAGTTTTTTTTTAATTTGTTTAGTACGTAATTTAGTTGCATATCATGTAGTTGTAATTGCATTGTCATCATATTTTGTCCCTGCATTTTATTCGTCAAGGCATTTGCATTGTAGTTGCATTTCCATAAATATTTATATATTATTGTCAGTGCATTAGGGACAATGCAGACTCTAAGTTTGGGGGGAAATGTATATGGAATGGAAATGCAGTTGTACCCACATTTTTAACAAATTACTTGTTCCTTTAGTTTAATGAAAGTAGGCAAGGTTATAAAAAATGTTACTACAAATTTTTTCATTTAATGCTTTATTCTTGAATTATGTGAGATGCTAATGCGTGAATTGGATGAATGTGATTGAATGTTGTATCCTTCTATTTTTGGATGAATGGTTGAAACTGCATTAGTAATAAATGAGCAGTATTATTATTTAAATATTGGAATAACTTGTCATATGCAGCTATACATAATTATAACTACTAATAAAAGACACTCCATTGTGAGTGCATTGTGACTTATCAAGGGGGAACACTCCAATGCAAGTGTTAGA
The DNA here is from genome assembly GCA_039519145.1 of Kokia cookei. NCBI lineage: Eukaryota > Viridiplantae > Streptophyta > Magnoliopsida > Malvales > Malvaceae > Kokia > Kokia cookei. Next base: position 10,157,943 of record CM076904.1, on the reverse strand, counting down.
AAAAATATCTAGCCAAAGGCTGTCACTAGAAGAGTGTATGTCGGCGCAATTACATACTTCCTAGGGGTTTGTTGCACCCCATCGTTACTGCCCAGGAACAAGGGTATGGTAATGCAATGATATCTCTCAGTCACATAAAAGAAAAGAAAAAAAAATTAGATAATAAATGTTGTATTGGTCAAGAAGATTTAAGATTTAAAGCATGATGCTAGCTTTAGTGAAGTTGCAGTTTTGATTATTTATACCTATAAATTGTCGACGCAATATTCTGTCATTTGAATGTAATTCATGCATTAAGATTTCAAAGGATTCAAGTTGCTAGAATGATTATCGCTTGTCATCTTTGTTATAACCTTTCTAGATTTTGTTTACTTGAGGACAAGTAAAAACTCAAGTTTGAGGGTGTGATAGCATTAGAAAAGACCATTAATTTCTCCTGATTTAGAGTATAATTTGTTCCCTTTGTACCATGTTTAGCATGCATTTTTAGCATTTTATATTTAGTAATTGCATTTCCTAAGTCAATGATGTTTGGTGTAATTTTCTTTAATTTATTATACTTATGCTACTAATGTCGTTACATTTAGTGTCAGTATTGCGTCTTGAGATGTCAATGTAAGAATCTATCCTAAAAGATCAAAAAAGGAAAGTGTTCAAGGCTTTCGCCATAATTTTAATCCAAAATTGCGTCCTAACATGTCACCGCATGAGCACTTTTAGTTTGTACCAGGGACTTTACTGTGTGAACATATCCAGAAGCACCAGTGCATGAGGATATCAAAGTTGTCGCAGCAAATTAAAATCTAAATTTGCGTCCAGAAATGTCGCGACAAACTGCAACTACTTACTGCATATACCATATCTAAGTGAGTGTACAGCTTGATTAACTAACTTGTACAGCTGTAAGGAAGTTAGATCTGAGAGAAGGACACCTGTACTTGGTAGTAAAGATAAATATTGAGGAAAGAGAAGAAGAAAGGAGAATTCGGCTCGTGAAAAATTAATTTTGTTTTCTAAATTTTTTCCCTTAAGCTTGCTTCCATGGCAACTTAATCATCTTGGAGGGTGACCTGACTGTGAAGAGAAGGCAACATCTGCTTGTGACGAGGAGTTTTCTATGTGCGACGTAAGAGGAGCATTAGGGAAGAGTTCTAGTAGGCTAGGAATATAATGCTTCAACTTGTTCTTTATTTCCTTAAATGTTGATAAATTCTGATGAACTTAATTGTGTATGGAAGTACATTTTAATTTTAGATCCAAATCAATCTCTTTTCAACTCCTCATATCTGTTTATCTTTGGATTTAATTGTTTGATCACGGAAGTGTTATTGCCGTCGCTAACATTGGAAGGTGTAGTGACAAGTTAAAGTAACAAGCAAGACAACGAAAGTTACTTGAGACACGAAGGAATTCTGGTCACTTGTTCATGAATGCAAAGCATTGCCAACACTATAAGGTGTGGTTAATGTGAGTATTTGGGTCTTGGATAACCAGAGAAGTCAAAGTGAGTAAGATTTCATTAAGCTTAATTGCAGCGACAATTTATCTATCATTTACCTTGTGGTCACATTTAGTGATTGCCGACTTATCAAGTCAGGGATTCCTCCATTCTATCATCATTGTTTTATTTCTTTAAATTCCTTAATTTGCATCGACAAAATATCTCAAACTTTCACTACATTTTCTCATAAAATTGTTTTGACATATGGGATTACAGACTCACAACAATTACTTTGACAGTTTCGATTCATTCTAATTTTGCAGTCTGTGATTTAATTTTGCTGACATTATTCCTTACAATTCCTTTTATGCTAACTTTAATTGCTTCGACAATTATAGCATCAACAACCATCTCTATGGGATCGATATTTGATAGCTAAAACCTATCAACTATACTTGCATCGACAGTGTTCGCTTGCACCAATTGCTATTACGTTCATAGTGCGATCACCTAGCCCCATTACAACCTATGCAAAAGACCTATTTGATTCAAGATTTCAATGCTACCTACATTAGTGGAGAGAAACTGCTATGTTCAACATATGATGGCGTAAGTTAAACTGAATGATTGCAGTTTGGTCTTAACTACGGAATAAAAATTGAGTGATAGGATTTTGACTTGTCTTTATTGAGATAAGCATGATGATATTTGAAGATAAGTAAATCAAGAATACTTGGGCTACATAATTTCTAAATTCTTGTTTTTATGCTTAATTGTTTTGAATTCATAAGTATGAGGAGAAATAATCAACTCTTTTGTGATTTGTGCATTACTCGGGATGAGCAATGAATTAAGTTTGGGAGTGTGGAACGATGAAAATATATAGACTTTTTTCATACCCTTTTTAACCTAAATTCATACAAATTTTGAGTAATTATTAAAAAATACAATTTAATTATAAAATAATTAATTTGTGCTAAAATTTTCAACATACTGACTTTTAATTATTTTTATAAATATTAAGCACGAATTTGGTGATTTTTTGACAATTTTACATAATTGGTGAAATCGAACCGGTAGACATAGCAGATAGCTTGAACCATTTAGGGGATTTTTACACCGAGTCAATGAAGAGCTAAGAAGAATATTTTTCCAGGTAAGGTCGGTCCAACATCAAGCAAAATTGTGCTTTATAATTATATTTTTAATTCAATTAATTTGGATTAAAAATAAATTATTTAGGCTGAAGTGAAGTGGCTCGAAGTGCATGCAACCGAGGGTAGAACCACACTGTCTTGAGCTAGCCCATATGCCGTCCAAGTGCTGACCAAATCAGCTGATTATGTTGACTTTCAACCTTGCAAAATAGTCCCTAAAGTTTCCCTAAATCCCATTCAAACCCCTCCACTTTTGGTAGTTTCAAATATTCACCCCAAGCGAAATTTAGCAAAGTTTGAACTTGTCAAACTTTTCCCATGAATGGCCGGCCAAGGGATGTTGGTGGTTGATATTTATTTACTAAATATAGCCCCCAAATCTCACCTATAAATATCACCCTCACTCACCTCATTTTCCTCACGAATTCACTCTATCTTCTTTCTCTAGTTTTCTCTCTAAGCCTTCCATTCCATTTTCTCCTCTTCCTTTGTCGATTTCCCCTCTTGAGAAAGAGTGGTTCTTCAGCCCTTGAAATATCTTTGTTGAGTGTTTGTCAGAGACCTCGATTTGAGAAGAATTGAGTAAGAACGATGAAGAATGGGACAGCAGTTCTTGAAAAATCACCGGATTTAATCCTATTCTTTTTCTCACTTTTAGATTCATGTTTGTTATTATGATGAATACTATTATGAATGCTATTGTTTATTTAATTAAAATGGCTTAAATTTCTTTAAGTGTTAGGTTGATTGTGTTGATTGCTTGTTTATTTTTAAGTCATGTTTATATTGTTATAGACCCTGAATATTTTGTTCAATTAAATATTATCATGCCTAATTTATTATTGCATTACCCTTTTGATATAACTATTAATTAATCATTTAAGAAGATTGAAATTGTGATTAATGGACACACTATTTAATTTGTGCATGTCTAATCTTCTAAGGGAGCTAAAGGTTAGATTAGTGATGGTATTAAACAATACATAGCCTTTCATAACTTGCAGGATTTTTGTGATTAAGTTGTTTCAATATAGAGATATGATTTTTACTTCACTTGATCCTTTATTTGCTTATGATTTTTAATTAGTCGGTTGAATTGGCATAGATATATGTAAAAGAGATTATTTGACTTTGATAAAGTATGTATGTGCATTAACACATTTATGTATTAAAATTGGTTTAGTCGATTGAATTGGCATAGAGATATGTTCAAGAGATGAATGAATTTTTGTAAGTGATGTTGTTCGCAAGTTAGCAGAGTACTGAGTTGTCGTGAACTTTATTTCATGACAAGCATGAACATGATTTAGATTTAATTTAGTAATTAAATCAGTTAACCTAACACATTTATGTCATAATGATTAAACCTTTAGAAATCGTGCATTGGAATTTAATTTTATCTTTAACTTAGATTAATTTAGTTTAGATTAATACTTTAGATAAATATCCTTCACAACTATTATCTTGTTCCTAACCAATTTGTTGATTAATATTTCATAAATACTTTTCATAGTACAATCTCTGTGGGTACGATACTCGACATTACTTGTCACTTTATTACTTGAATACGATTGTGTAAACTTGCTCATTTTCATCGTTCCAAGAGGTGAGTGATTTTAAAGGCTTTTGGTAAATTTATCTTTTTTATGTGTTAAATTTAAGTTTTAAATAATGCGTTAATGACTTAATCACATTTTATTTGGTTGGAATTGCAAAAATTAATTTTATTTTAAAAGAGCATTATTGCACTTGGCTTTTGGAAAAAAAATGTGTTAAGCTTTTAACATGTATAATTTGGATTGAATGGATTGTTAATTGGAGTATGAGTTATTGAAGTTTTGGAGTATGAGTTATTGAAGTTTTGAGCAATTGATTTTGGTGTTATGATTGGTTTAAGATTCATGGACAAAGGCATTTCTTGTGCTTAATTATATTGATGTTGAAATTGTTAAGCTACATGCTTTTGATTGCATTTTTACATCTTATATTAAGTGCTAAACATCATATTTTATGCCTTGTATATATGATTATATTGGCAACATTGCATGGTGGATTCGTTGGATATAGTTGGCATGTCATAGGATTTGTGAGTACTCACCATTATTTTAGATATTGTGAGCATCTGGCACATGGTGAACTGATTTGTTTGAAGTAGATAAGGGAGTGTTGAACTTGAGTCTCCACTCATCGGGTTATTTGAGGCACTATAAGAGAGCGTGTGGCTTCGGCCCGTTCAATTTGGAGGACTGTATTTGATTTGTGGGAGTTTGGAGATCTATTTATCCAATGTATGTTCACACGTTTACTTACTGCCATGGATGTATTATACCAATATAATTGATTGATTGCATCATTATAATTGAATATCTTTATGTTAAAAGATGACTGTACATGACATGGAAAAAATTATCCTTAACTCTTGAAATAGCATGTGAGGTTATGGTGAAACGTTAACATGTTGTGACTTAAAATTTAATGTTTAATTGCTTTGATTTATGCATGATTGAGTGCATTTACTTGTTGTTTTTACTGTCATTCACTAAGATTTTTAAGCTCACACCCTCACATTCCTAGCATAAGGAGTCGAGAAGCGAGTGCAAGAGCGAACCAAGAATAAGGCTTGGTAGTGGCTTAAGAAATTTACTTTAGAAATTATATAGGGCTTTGTGGTGCTTTTCAGACTAGTATTATTTTACTTGTAATGGAAATTAGACATTAAATTTTGGACTTTAATTTTGGTGATTTTATAATTTCTTTAATACATGTTTTTATGTCTAATTGATGTTTGAATTATGGTATGTTGATGAGTGTTCGTACGGTGGTTGATAACACGGTGTATGAGGCATGTATTTTATACTAACAATATTTAATTGAAGCATACAATGGAGAGGATTGCTTGCGACTAAGGTATGTTGTTTGTGTGAATTAATCAGTGTTTGCTAAGCGTGTAATCGGGTGTTAAATTTTGATTAATTGGTGCATATTTTTTGTAAATAAATTAAATTTGGGATTTGTGGATGTTTATGGTGATTAATTGTAGCTATTTCAAGTTTAATGAGTAGGTAAAATTTGTAAAATCGGGTAATTAAAATGAATTTTTGACAAAATAGGTGTAGTGGTAACTAAAATGAATTTTTGGTTTTTGTAATCTAGTATTCTAATTTGCTTAATTCATAGTTTAATCCTAAAACTTGATTAGATTAATCTACGTTATGCCTCCGTGATGAGGACGAGGTGGTCATAATGCACAGCCGGTACCACCGCAACCACATGAAACTGAACCATTGTCATCGTAGATGCGTGATGATGCTCAAATGTGTCGAGTTGAGCAGTTTATGTCTGAGATGATCGAGGCATTACAACGTATCGTTGGTGTCAATGTTGCCACTATTTGCCATGGATTACCATTAGAGCGTCTGTGAGCTCTAGGTGGTAAGGAGCTTCATGGAGTTAGGGGAGGAGACTCTATTCGTGCTTAGTACTGGTTGGACGGAGTTACTTGTATCCTTGGTCTGATGGGTTGTTCTTGTTGGGTCGCCGGTACGCCATGTCGCTCAGTAGAAAAATTATTTTGACGATCCCTAACCCTGGATCCATGTACGAGGAACGAATCAAGAAGGAAGGGTTCATAATTATATCTTTTGAAATCTAGAAAGCCCCTAGAAATGGTGCTGTGAAATCCTCCTTTGCACACTGCCGATCCCAAGCCGCAACAAAAATCGTCTCGGCCTTTACATAGTCCACCCGATCAAGAACAAACAAAAAATTCACCCTAAATGTTTTAGAGAGAATTCCAAAAAGAAAAACTTTGACGGCTGCTACACTTAGGGTTTGTTTATTTTCTTTACATAATCCTTTTTGTTTCACTCTCACACTAGGGTTTTGTATTTTTCCTTTTATATCAAATACAAATAAACGGAAATACTGGCCTTTTCAGAAATATGAAAAGCATTAAAACCATATATCCTTTCCAAAAATATATAAGCTTCCTTGTTTTAATTTATATCCTTCCTAAAAGGACATTACTTCCATATTTTATGTTTAACCGAAATTATTATTATTATAATTAATAATTTTAGTAAAGAATAATACATAGTTAATATTTTTATATGAATCAAATTAATACATTTATTTTAACCATGTTCTCTATTCTTGTACAACAAATTGGTATATAAAATGTGTGAAAATTTTAACTGTCAAATTAAATTAATTTAATTCTCATGACAGTTAAATTTAATACCAACTTTATTAAGATTCTGTTCATTTCAACCATTGGGTGTGACCTTGTAGGTTCTTGTAGCATTGGTAGTAATACTAGAACAATTCTAACGTTACAAGCAACGAGTGACATCTAGAAATGCATCATTGCTACCCAAGTTAGAAGAAGTCATGGTTTAGCATAACCTTTCTGTGATAAATTCGCATGTATTATATCCTTTTGCCCTTTATATCCAATCTCATGTTTCTTGATATCCAAAGTAAACTACAATAAACAAATAAGTGTAATATCTCATATTAACTTATTTGAGCATGACCATGCATTTCTAGTCTCACTTCATCAAGTGGCAATGTAGGAGGGACAAATCCTATTTTGATTAATCATATCCAACTACATAGATTGTGGCATACCCAATATTAGTCTTTAAAGTCAAACTTGTTATAGTAGATGTTTCACTGTATCAAAATATACGATTCACTATGTTGGGTGGAACGATGAAAATATATAGACTTTCTCATGCCCGTTTTTACCTAATTCCATGAAAATTCTAAGTAATTAATGTCGAAAAATATAATTTATTTATAAAATAATTAATGTGTTAACATTACCAACATATTAATTTTTAATTAATTTTATAAATATTGAGCATGAATTTGATGATTTTTCGATAGATTTTTACAATTGGTGAAAATCAGCCCGGCAGACACTGCTAACAGCTTACACCGTTAAGGGAATTTTTACACCGAGTTAATGACGAGGTAAGAAGAATATTTTTTAAGTCAAGGATCGGTCCAAAATGAATCTAAATTATGCTTTATAATTATATTTTTAATTCAAATTAAATTGGATTAAAATTAAATTATAAAGGCTAAACTGAAGTGGCTCGATGTGCATGCAATCGAGGGTCGAACCACCTCTAATTGGGCTAGCAATGTGCCATCAAATTACTGACCATATTCAGCTGAAATGTTGACCAATTCAACCTTGCAAAATAGTCCTCAAAATTTCTAAAAAATCCATTCCAACCCCTCCTCTTTTCATGGATTCAAATTCTCACCCCTAGTTTATTTTAAGCAAGCTTTGAACAAGTCAAAGCTTGTGTAGTGGCCGGCCATGGGGGAGTGTGTGGCTGATATTTAATTTCTAAATATAGCCACCACATCTCTCCTCAACTCTACCTATAAATACACCCTCCATTCACCTCATTTCAACACACCAAAAACAATTCATCTTCTCTTCTTTCTCTCGAACCTTCCATCCACATTTTCCCTCATCCCCTTGTTGATTTCCCCTCTTGGAAAAGAGTGGTTCTTCATCCTTCCATAGACTTTGTTGAGTATTCATCAAAGACCTTAATTTGGGAAGAATCAAGTAAGAAATTATTGGATTTAATCCTATTCTTTTTCTCATATTTTTAGATTCTTGTTTGTTATCATGATGAATGCTACTAATTTTAATTAAAATGGCTTAAATTCTTGAAGTCTTGGATTGATTGTGTTTAATTGTTTGTTCATATTTATTTCATGTTATGTTGTTATAGGCCCTAAATATTTTATTTAATTAAATATTATCATGTCTAAGTTATTATTGCATTACCCTTGTGATATAACTTTTGAATTAATCATTTAAGCGCGTTGAAATTGTGATTAATGGACACACTCTTTAACTTGTGCATGCTTAATCCTTTAAGGAAGCTGAGGGTTAAAATTGTGATTGTTTTGGAGAATACTAGCCTTGCATAACTTGCAGGATTATGGTGTTCAAACTGTTTAAATATAGGTGTATGTTGTTACCTCACTTGATCCTTTATATACTTATGAATATTAATCCAGTCGGTCGTATTTGCATAGGTGTATGTTCAAGTGATAGATTAATTTCATAGTGTATGTATGTGCTATAACACATTAACTTATCAAAGGTTAGTTTAGTCGGTCCTATTGGCATAAGTGTATGTTCAAGAGATAAATTGATTTTTGTAAGTAATGTTGTTCATAAGTTAGTAAGATACCGGATTGCCATGAATATTAATTCGTAACAAGCATGAACGTGGTTTATATTTAAATTAAGCGATTAAAGCAATTAACTTGACACATATATGTCATATTGATTAAACCTTTAGAAATCGTGTATAGGAATATAATTTAGTCGTAGTTTAACTTAGTTTAATTTAGTTTAGAACACTTTAGATGAAAATCCCTCTAAATTATTATCTTGTGTTTAACTAATTTGTTGATTGAATATTTCATAAATACTTTCCATAGCACAGTCCTTGTGGGTACAATACTCTACATTTACTTGTCACTTTATTACTTGAATACGATTGTCTACACTTGTACATTTTCATCGTTCCAAGTTTTTGGTGTCGTTACTAGGGATTGTCAAAATTATTTGTGAAATTATTTGTTTATATTTTGGTTATTTTATTTTTCTATCTATTTACTAACTTTTTTTTTTATTTCAGATGTTTGTGAGTATTGATCAAATTATCGACTTACTCTTAGTGGACCCTAAAATTGAACGAACTTTCTGAGAGAGATGAAGTCAAGCATCTCAAAGAAGGACTGAAGAGATGAATTTTGAAAATCAAAATCAAGGACACGGAGCTAATCATGCTCAGGATCCTATCCTTATAGCTGATGATAGGGATAGAGCCTTAAGACAATATGTAGTGCCTTTGTTTCACGAGCTTAATTCAGGAATTAGAAGACCTGATATTGAGGCACAACAATTCGAACTAAAGTCAGTGATGTTTCAAATGCTTTAGACAATAGGACAATTTAGTGGAATGTCTATCGAAGATCCTTATCTTCATTTGAGATTGTACATGGAGGTGAGTGACTCTTTCAAGATAGCCGAAGTGTCAAAAGATGAACTTCGATTAAAGTTGTTCCTATTTTCACTAAGGGACAGAGCTAGAGCCTGGTTAAACTCGTTGTCACCGAATTCTGTTACAACATGGCAAGAGGTAGTTGAACGATTACTTAGGAAGTATTTTCCTCCACGCAAGAATGCTAAGTTGAGGAGTGAAATTACTTCTTTCCAACAGATGGATGATGAATCTTTGTATGAGGCATGGGAAAGATTTAAAGAGTTATTAAAGAAATGCCCTCATCATGGAATTCTTCATTGTATCCAATTAGAGGCTTTTTATAACGGTCTTAATTTGCACACAAGGATGGTAGTAGACGCTTCCGTCAATGGAGCTATTCTTTCTAAGTCTTACAATGAGGCTTATGAAATTATAGAGAGGATTGCAAGCAATAATTACCAATGGCCAACTAATCGAGCAAACTCAAGAAGACGAGTTGCAGGAATTCACGATGTTGATCCATTAACTTCACTTGTAGCTCAGGTATCATCGATGTCCTCAATGCTTAAAAATCTTACTACTAATGGATTTAATAATGTTCCAACTCAGCCACCTAATCAATTCAAGAATATAGCTTGTGTCTATTGTGGAGAAGGGCATATGTTTAATGAATTCCCAACAAACCTAGAATCAGTGGATTACATGGGTAATCAGAACCAAAATCGAGGCAGGCAAGGACTACAGTCAAACTTTTACAGCCCATCTTGGCGAAATCACCCTAATTTCTCATGGAGTAATCAATGGGCTGGACCTAATAACACTTACACTCAATCAAGACCAGCCCAGCCATAAGGATTTACCCAGCAAGTTTAGAAATCAACCCAAGTTGAACCATATAACGGTTTGGAAAATTTGTTAAAAGCATATATGGTGAAGGATGATGTTATGATCTAGAGCCAAGCAACCACATTGAAGAACCTTGAAAATAAAATGGGTCAACTTGCCACTAAGCTTAGAAACCATCCACAAGGTGTTTTGCCAAGTGATACGAAGAATCCGAGAAATCTAGGGAAGGAGCATTGTAAAGCATTGACATTGAGGAGAGAAATACGTTGCAGCCCAATGTTGTTGAAGTAGAGGAAAATCAAACTGATGCTAAATAATTAGTTGAAGTTCAACCAAGTGTTGAAACTCCAACTTTGCTAAAACTAGAACCAGAACCAAAATTTCCAATACCAATAGAACCAAAACCAATTTCACGAAAATTAGAAGTGGTGAATGTTGAGAAAGAAACTTCTAAACCAGTCAAGTCTGATGATCTAGCAACCCAGTTAGATGTAGAAGTGCCACAGAAGTCGAAGAAACCAGTTCAAGTTAGAAATCCTCTACCACTTGATCGCGCTATGAACATCACAGTAATTGGTACAAGCGAACACTGTCGATGCAAGTATAGCTGATAGGTTTTAGCTATCAGATATCGGTCCCACAGAGATGGTTGTTGATGCCCGATTTCTGTAATCCTCTTCCATAATTTAGGATCTGTAGGGGCATGAGTTTGTTTTGTTTCTTTCTTTGCTTTTCCTTTTTCCTTCTTTGGTGTAGCTTCGTTCACCACTGAGATCTCCTTCCCCCTTGTCATGCGCTCAACTAAGACATCATTGATTGGTCCCTTATTCTCTAAGAATTCCTACCCCTCACGAGGCACAACACCTCTCTGTTGACATAAATGCGTTATAAGAGAGGGGAATGGCAAAACACCTATTTAATTTGTTGCTCCTTCTGCAATTTATTGATGTAAGATTGTACCGACATCAATTCAGTGGCCTTTAATGATTGAATGTATGAGACACATTCTGTCTAAGGTTATCGTGGTCCTGTGGGTAGAAGGTAGTAGGCGATAGTTGATAAAATGGAACCAGACTTTACCCTGAATCGTGAGGAATTAACGATGCATTGTATAGTTGTTGGGGTTGTTGTCGGTCCAAACGGCACCTTCAATTCATAGATCATGCAGTAATAAGTGAGCAGCCTCCTTTGTCAGTTATTCTAAGAAGGCAATGTGCTCATCTTCTCCCTCAGCATATTGTTGTGAAAGTGGTCTTTTACTGCTTTTATGAAAAACAATACTGGTTTGTTAGATGGCAGTTGCTTTGCATTGCGAGCCATCGCCGCAAATCATTTATTGGCTGATTTAGATGGGATTTTGGTTCCTCTTATTCTTGCAATAACTGTAAAATAGAAAGAGAATGAAATTCATAGGATATTGGAAGGTTGAAGAAAAGAAAGTTTTGCAGCAACAATGGTGGTTGTGGCTGTGAAGAACATCGTTGGCACAATGGGGTGTTTTATAGGGGATGAAGATGAAGAGGCATGATGATTTCGACTGCAGGGAAAGGACATTGTGTCTGCATCTAATAAATACAATGACACAGATTGTCCCTTTTTGGAATCTATCCAACGGTTGGGGGAATAAGGTGAATCAATCAGCGTGATTCTTTCCTGAAACGTTTCACTGTGATGAGTCAGCAAGTAAATTGCATTGACAAGTAGTGGTTTTTGTGCGTCGACAAAAAAGATAGCTTTATTCCTGCAAAAGAACTGAAGAGATAGTTGAAATAAAAGAAAATACAAAAAGTAAATAGAAAAAATTGTAATGACATGTTAAGAGAATGTGACCATATTAATGGTCTCGTTCTGCTTATGGTCGTTTGGGCTGAGATAGTGCTTCAACCTTTAGCCATTTACCTTGAATTGGTGCCCATCATTTAGGTCTTTAATTATCACCGCACCATGAGGAAATGCCTCGACAACTTTGAATGGTCTTGACCATCTGGAGCGCAATTTTCCAAGATGTAGTTTTAAACGTGAATTAAATAAAAGTACTAACTGACCTACAGAAAATTATCACCGCAAGATAATGTTGTCATGCCATCACTTCATTTTTTGTTTGTATATGGTAGCTTTCTCGTATGCATTTCGTCGAATCTTCTCCAATTCAGAAATGTCCAATAATCACTTTTATTCAGTAGTATCATAATCCATATTCACTTGCTTAATTGCTCACATGGCTTTATGTTCAAATTCCACAAGCAAGTGATAGGATTTATCAAAAACAAGCTGATACGACAACATTCCTAATGGTGTTTTGTACGTTGTGTGAAGCACCCATAATGCATCATTGAGCCTTGAGACCAATCGCATCTGGATGGATTCACCACCTTTTCAAGGATATTTTTAATTTGTCGATTGGATACTTCAATTTGGCCATTCATTTTTGGATGATATGTGGTTGTCATTCTATGTTTAACACCATAACTCTTTAATGCTGTTGCAACTTGATTGCAGTGAAAATATGTGCCTTGATCACTGATTAATGCTCTAGGTGTATTGAATCGTGTGAGGATGTGTGTAAAAAAATTTCAACATTGTCCTAGCATCATCTTTAAGGACAGCAATTGATTTGACCCACTTTGATACAGAATCGACAACAACCAGAATATAAACATTTTCAAAAGAATTAGGAAATGGACTCATGAAATCCGTACCCCAAACATCAAAAAGCTCAACTTCCATAATAGGTTGTTGCAGCATTTCGTTGCATCGAGATATTGATCGAGTACGCTGATAGTTATCGCATTGTTGAACAAAATTGTGGGTGTCTCAAAACAATGTTGGCCAATAAAATCCTGACTAAAGAACCTCTGAAATAGTCCTAAGACCACCAAAATGACCTCTATAAGGAGCATCATGGCAATGCTTCAGGATGGGAAACATTCTTCTTCAGGAACGCATCGACGAATAATATTGTTGGTGTATACTTTGAACAGGTATGGCTCATTCCAATAATACTTAGTAGCATCTCGAAGAAATCGTACCTTTCGATGACCAATTGCACTTAGTGGTAGTTTTCCATAGAGAAAATAATTAACAACATCCGCATACCATAGGGATGCGTCAACAAAAAAGAGCTTCTCATCTGGAAATGCGTTGACAATTTGTGAGATATTTCCATCTTCACTCCCAAATTCCAGATGAGATAAATGATCTGCTACCTGATTTTTTATCCTTTTTTATCTTTAATTTCAACATCGAATTCTTGTAATAACAGGATCCATCGAATCAACCTAGGTTTAGCCTCTTTTTTAGCAAAGAGGTATCGCAATAAGAGTGATCAATATATATTGTAACTTTTGTGCCGACAAGAAATGAACGAAACTTGTTGAATGCAAAAACTACTGCCAGCAACTCTTTCTCTGTAGTAATATAATTTACCTATGCTTCAGTAAGAGTTTTACTAGCATAATATACTATATGAAATACCTTATCTTTGCATTGTCCAAGCACTTGACCTACTGCATAGTCGCTCGCATCATACATGACTTTAAACGGTTGTGACCAGTCCGGTGAGACTACAATAGGTGCATGCACTAATTGCTGCTTAATTTTTACAAATGCTTCCAGATAGACAGCATCAAACAAAAACCTTTTATTTTGCTCCAACAGTGAGTAGAGAGGTTTTGCAATTTTTGAGAAATCTCAGATAAATCGTCGATAAAATCCTACGTGGCCAAGAAAACACCTTATTCCCTTGATATTAGTAGGTGGTGGCAGCTTCTTAATAACCTCCACCTTTGCCTTGTCTACTTCGATGCCCTTACAAGAGATACGATGCCCAAGAACAATGCCTTCAGCTACCATGAAGTGGCATTTTTCCCAATTTAGCACCAAATTAGTGTCCTCGCATCACTTTAACACTCTAGCTAAATTGTCAACGCATTTATCAAAAGTATGACCATAAACAGAAAAATCATCCATGAAACCTCCACCTTTGAAATCTGGCCGGTGCATTGCATAGACCAAATGACATTCGGCGAAAAGCAAAGGTACCAAATGAACAAGTAAAATTTGTTTTTGCTTGGTCTTCTAGCGCAATTGCAATCTGGTTGTAGCTAGAATATCCATCAAGAAAATAATAATAGGCTTACCAGCAAGCCTATCCAGCATCTGATCAATGAAGGGAAGTGGGAAGTGATCTTTTTTGTGGCAGCATTCAAACAGAGGTAGTCCATGCAAACTCGCCAACCTGTAGCAATGCGAGTAGGGATTAATTCATTTTTACCATTACTTACCACCGTAATACCGCTCTTCTTTTGAACGCATTGGACTAGGCTCACCCATGTACTGTCAGAAATTAGGTAAATAATACCGGCGTCCCACCATTTGATGATCTCTTTTTTACAACTTCCTTTATTTTCTCATTTAACCTACGTTGTTGTTCGATGGACTACTTTTCCTTGTCCTCTAACCTGATCTTGTGCATGGAAAAAGAGATATTTGTAATACTCCAGGCCATATGTTGCTTTAATATTCCGACTAATTTCTCCTCTTGACTTTCGTTAAGATTTGCGGAGACAATTATTGGCAGGGTATCGTTGTCACCAAGGAAAACATATTTTAAATGTGTTGGTAATGGTTTCAACTCCAAAGTTGGAGCTTCTTCAATAGATGGTTTAAATACAAGAATCGTCCTATTGGTCAGATCTAAAGATTCCATCTGCCAACCATGCTTATGCTCAACCATATTTACTTCAGCCTTGTGGTCGTATTCAGGTAGGAAATTATCTTCAATTGTCACCATAATTTCTTCTAAAGCTGTTGTACTTCACTCATTAAATTCCTCCACAATTAATTCATCCAGTACATCAATATGGTGACATTGCTCTTTAGTCCTGCAGGGAGTTGCTTCAAAGACATTGAAGGTAACCTGTTCATCATTGTGTAACATGATTAACTCGCCCTTGAATAAGAGTGCGTCCTGTAGCAAGAAATGGGTGTCCCAAAATTATGGGTACCTCCTTATTAGCTTCACAATCAAGTATAATGAAATCTGTTGGAAACACAAACTTATCTACTTGGATGAGAACATCTTTTATTTGTCCTTCAGGTTGCGCTAAGGATCTGTCTTCCAGCTACAATGTCACCGTAGTGGGTTTCATGTGACCAATTCCTCATTTTTAGAATGTAGATAAGGGTATAAGGTTGATACTTGCTCCTAGATCATAGAGAGCTTTGCCTAAATAATGATTTGCAATGGAGCATGGAATTGTAAAACTGCCAGGATCTTTCATCTTGGGTGGCAATTTATTTGTCAATATAGTGTTGCAAGCTTCTATGAGTGCAATTGTCTCAATGTTGGTCAACTTCTTTTTCTTGGTTAAAAGCTCCTTCATAAATTTCCCATAGCTAGGAATTTGCACAAGAGCATTGACAAGAGGTATATTAACATGTAACTGTTTCAAGGTGCCCAAAAACTTTTGATATTCTTTTTCGTGTTCTTTCTCCTTGAATCGTTGTGGAAACGGAAAAGGTATAGAGATATTAGGTTGTTGTGATACAACCGGTTACGTCGACATTGGCAATTACGTCGACAATCTTTTAGGTCGAATGGTTGGCATGGGTGTAATTACTTGTGGCTCCTCTTCATTAAGCTCTATTGATTCCTCTTCAGATACAACTTTTTCTTTCTTCTCTATTTTATTCGCGTCGACGGGTGTTGTATTTGAACTGCTGCTTTGTTCAACAGTTTGCTTTCCACTCTAAAGAGTAATAGCTTTGCAATGCTCCTTCCCCTTTTGAGTTGATTTTTCAGTATCATTGGGTAAAGCACTTGGTATTCTAGGGCTCATACTAGAAGCTAGTTGTCCTACTTGTGCTTCCAATGCTCAGATGAAAGAACAATTTCCTTGCACAATAGCTTCAGTTCTTGTAATATGCTCACGCATCAATGCTTCAAGGGCAGCTAAAGGATCTGCTTTCTTATTAAGAGTACTATTATTGCTATTGTTGATTCTATCCTTGCATAGTCATATTTGGCAATGCAGTCTGCTGTGGCTGCATTCATGCATGTGATTGCATCTGAGCATGTGACTGCATTTGATCATGATATGTCTCCACCTGAGAATGTGATTGTAGTTTTGCTGTTGATAGTAATTCCCTTGTCAAATATTTCCTTGACTCGAGGAATTTCCATATTGAAATGTGGATGCATTTTGATTTCCCCAAAGTTGTTGATTTCTGGTTGACCTGTTATAAGAATTACCATACGAGTTTCCTTTGATGTTATTAACATATGGCACATTTTTTGCATGTTATGGGCAATCCTCAAAGCTATGATTATCACCATAAATTTCACAACAAAATGTCAGGACATCCAATTGCTGAGCTACTTGAATGGGAGCAACGTCAGTCGTCCCCTTCATGCTTTTAATCATGTTAGCCAATGAAGATACATGTGCACTTAAAGCTGTTATGGCGTCTAATTCAATAACTCCAGGATTCATTTTTACTTGAGCAGCTCGAGAAATTGGGTATTGATAATCATTCTGTGCAATTCTCTCCAAAATTCGTACAGCTTCATTATAGGTGATATCCAACAAAGGACCATTTGCAGATGCATCGACAATATTTATTGTCTGCCCATTTAGTCCATTATAGAAAATTTCAATCTGTGTTTCTTGTTGGATTCCATGCATTCGACAACATCAAAGCAAAGTTTTGTAACGCTCCCACGTGATATACAAATTCTCATCATCTAACTGGTGGTAAGCAGAATATCATTCCTTAATCGAGCATTCATCGTAGGTGAATTAAATCTCAAAACAAATTAAGTTGCAAGTGCATTTCACGATGTAATAGATCTAGCAGGTAGTCCAAGAAACCGGGTACGAGCCCTTCCTTGCAATGAATAAGGAAACAGCTGCATCTTCAAGGCGTCATCAGGAACACCATGTTGACTAAAAGAAACACAGATTAGCAGAAATGATTTAAGATGCTCTCTCGCATCCTCATGAGGAAAACCAGCATATTGCTCATTCGAATTTAACATCTAAAACATAAACGGTTTTAACTCAAAATTCCTATCGTCAGTAGCTGGTCTAACAACCCCTTCTTGCAAGTCATATAACACAGGAACAATAAAGTCTCTAATTGTTTTGTTTCGTATTTGTTCTTCTTCTTGTGGCAACAGTGGGTTGTTTAAATTCTGTGGCTGTATTGGAGGGACAAGATTTTGTGGCGACAACTATGGTATAACATCATTTCCAGGTAAAGCCATATTTCTTTGTTATCTTCTTCTCTTTCAAATGGTTCTTTCAATTTTTGGATCTAATCCAACAATATTTTCAGGATTTCTCCTAGTGGTCATAAACACCTAAAAATTGAAAAGTAGTCAAGAAAAATAAAACAAATTAGTAACAAATAAAAATTAGGAAATAAAGAATAACTACAACTACAAAAATAAACATCAAACAAATGTCATCCTCGGTAATGGTGCCAAAACTTGATCATGCTATGAATATCACAGCAATTGGTGCAAGCGAACACTGTCGATGCAAGTATAGTTTAGCTATCAGATATCAATCCCACAGAGATGGTTATTGATGCTATAATTGTTGAAGCAATTAAAGTTAGCATAAAATGAATTGTAAGGAATAAAGTCAACACAATTAAATTACAGATTGCAAAATTAGAATGAATCAAAATTGTCAAAGAAATTGTTGTGAGTCTGTGATGCAATATGTCAAAACAAATTAATAAGAAAATGTAGTTAAAGTTTGAGATATTTTGTCGATGCAAATTAAGGAATTTAAAGAAGTAAAATAATGATGATAAAATAGGGGGATCCTAACTTGATAAGTCGACAATCACTAAATGTGACCACAAGGTAAATGATAAATAAATTGTCGCTGCAATCAAGCTTAATGAAATCTTACTCACTTCGACTTCTCTGCTTATCCAAGACCCTAATACTCACATTAACCACACATTCCAGTGCTGGCAATGCTTTGCATTCAAGAACAAGTGACAAGAATTCCTTCATGTCTTAAGCAACTTTCGTTGTCTTACTTGTTAATTTAACTTGTCACTACACCTTCCAGTGTCAACGACTACAATAACACTTTTTTGATCAAGCAATTAAACCAAAGATAAACAGATATGAGGAATTGAAAAGAGATCGATTTAGAACTAAAATTAAAAGGTACTTCCATACACAATTAAGTTCATCATAATTTATCAACGTTTAAGAGGAAATAAAGAACAAGTTGAAGCATTCTATTCCTAGCCTACTAGAACTCTTCCCTAATGCCCCTCTTACGTCGCACTTAGAACACTCCTCGTCAGGAGCAGGTGTTGCCTTCTCTTCACAGTCAATTCACCCTCCAAGATGATGAAGCTGCCATGGAAGCAAGCTTAAGGAAAAAAAATAAGAAAATAGAATTGATTTTTCATGAGCTAGATTCTCCTTTTCTTCTTCTCTTTCCTCAATATTTATCTTTACTACCAAGTACAAGTGTCCTTCTTCTCTCAGATTTAACTTCCTTACAACTATACAAGTTAGTTAATCCAACTGTACACTCATTGAGATCTGGTATATGCAATAAGTAGTTACAGGTTGTTGCGACATTTCTGGACGTAAATTTAGATTTTAATTTATTGTGACAACTTTGGTATCCTCATGCACTAGTGCTTTTGGATATGTTCACACAGTAAAGTCCCTAGTACAATCTAGAAGTGCTCATGTGGTGACATGTTTAAGCGTAATTTTGGATTAAAATTGCGGTGACAGCCTTGAACACTTTTCTGCTTTGATCTTTTAGGATAGATTCCTGCACTGACATCTCAAGATGCAATACTAACACTAATTGTAGGGACATTAGTAGCATAAGTATAATAAAATGAAAGAAATTATACAAAACATCACTGACTTAGAAAATGCAATTACTAAATATAAAATGCTAAAAATGCATGTTGAACACGGTACAAAGGGAACAAATTATACTCTAAATCAGGAGAAATTAATGGTCTTTTCTAATGCTATCACCACCTTACCCTCAAAGACTTCAAAAGTAGAAACAGGAAATCCAATTCAAGAAGTTCCTTGACATACTCAAGCAACTTCATATCAACATTCTGTTGGTAGAAACACTTGAGAAAATGTTGAATTATGTCAAATTCATGAAGGATATCCTGTAAAAGAAGTGAAGACTTGGAGAATTTGAGACAATAGCCCTAACAAAGGAATGTAGTGCATATCTTCAAGACAAACTACCCCCAAAGTTGAAGGATCCTAGATGTTTTACTATACTATGCAACATTGGAGCAACTTATTGTGGTAAAGCACTATGCGATTTGGGTGCAAGCATTAAATTAATGCCAATGTTAATATTCAGAAAGTTGGGGATAAGTGAAGTTAGACAAACTACAGTTACACTTCAGTTAGCCGATCAATCTATAGCATATCTTGAAGGAAAAATTGAAGATGTATTAGTTCGTGTTGATAAGTTTATTTTTCCTGCTGACTTTGTCATTTTAGACTTTGAAGCAGATAAAGAAGTGCCAATCATCTTAGGAAGGTTGTTCCTAGCAATAGGAAGGACTTTGATTGATGTGCAGATAGGCGAACTAACTATGCGTGTTCAGGACGATCAGGTAACGTTTAATGTTTTTAAAAATCTATGAGATTTCCTAATATAGTTTATGATTGTTATGTAGTATCTAAGTTAGATGACATAGTCATCGAAGAGGAATTCGAATCTGTTGAATATCCTTTAAAAAGTGCTGACAGACCCACAAAGTGATGAAGAGGGTGAGGAAAACTTAGCTTTGCTGGAAGATAATTCGAGGGGATTTAATCCACAACCTTATTTTGAATCTTTAAATTTGGAAAGCAGATATTACGTTCAACTGAAAGCATTAATTGATGAGCCACCTAAATTAGAGCATAAGGTATTACCTTCACACATGAAATATGTTTATTTAGGCGATGCTTCTACTTTGCTTGTGATTATTTCAGCACAACTAATTGAGAAGCAGTAAGACTAATTGATGAAAGTGTTGAAGTAATTCAAGAAGGCAATTAGATGGACCATAGCTAACATTCGTGGTATAAGTCCATCCATACGCATGCACAAGATTATCCTTGAAGATGATATGAAAGCAACAATTGATGGACAATGAAGACTGAACCCCATTATGAAGGATGTAGTCAAGAAGGAAATTATCCAATGGTTAGATACCGGTATCATTTATCCCATCTCAGACAGTTCATGGATTAGTCTTATCCAATGCGTGTCAAAGAAAGAAGGTATTACGGTCGTGAAAAAAGAAAACAATAAGTTAATACCGACTAGAACTGTCACAGGATGGTAGATTTGCATCATTTATCGAAAACTAAACAAAGCGACTAGGAAGGATCACTTTTCTTTACCATTTTGGATCAGATGCTGGATAGACTGACAGGGCGAGACTATTACTGTTTTCTAGATGGATACTCATGGTATAAACAGATTACAGTCGCAATGAAAGATCAACACAAAACAAAATTCACATGCCCGTATGGTACGTTCGTATTTGGACGCATGCCATTTGGTTCATGTAATGCATCTGCTACATTTCAAAGATGTATGATGGCCATTTTTACTAATATGGTTGAGAAGTATTTGGAAGTGTTCATGGATGATTTTTCAGTGTTCGGGGACACTTATGATGATTGCTTAGCTAATCTAGCTAAGGTACTGAAGCGATACGAAGAAACAAACATTATTCTCAACTAGGAAAAGTGTCATTCTATGGTACGAGAAGGTATTGTTTTGGGGCACCGAATAACAAGACAAGGAATTGAAGTCGACAAAGCCAACGTGGATGTTATCGAGAAGCTTCGACCTCCAACATTTGTAAAGGGTGTTATGAGTTTTTTTGGACGTGCTGGATTCTATCGAAGATTTATCAAAGACTTCTCTAAGATTTCTAAACCCTTAAGCAAGTTGTTAAAGAAGGATTTGACATTCAGCTGTAATGAAGAATGCTTGGTAGCATTTAATGATTTGAAGAATTGACTAGTTTCAGTACCAATTATTGTCACACCAGATCGGGAATTTCCATTCAAGTTAATGTGTGGTGCAGGTGACTTCATGGTCAGAGCTATTATGGGCCAGTGAAGGAACAAAGTTTTTCATCCCATCTACTATGCAAGTCAAACTTTTTCAGGAGCTCAGCTGAATTATATGGTAACCAAGAAAGAATTACTTGCAGTTGTGTTTGCTTTTGACAAGTTTAGATCCTATTTGTAGGTACAAAAGTGACTGTCTTTACGGATCATTCGGTAATTAAATACGTACTTGCCAAGAAAGATACTAAGCCGAGACTGATTCGTTGGGTCTTATTACTACAATTCGATCTAGAAATTCAAGATCGAAGTGGCGTAGAGAATCCAGTAGCTGATAACTTGTTTAGATTAGAGCCACGAGAAGAAAATTCATCTCTTGTACCCATACAAGAGATGTTCCCTAATGAACATATACTCAAGGTAAGTCGTAACACCCCTTGGTTTGCTGATTTTGCCAACTACTTAGCATGTGGTTTGATTCTCTATGATAAGACATATCAGCAAAGGAAGAAGTTCCTTCATGATGCTAAGTATTACTTCTAGGAAGATCTGTGCTTGTTTAAGAAGTGTGCAGATCAGATGGTCAGAAGATGTGTAGCAAAAGATGAAGTACGAGCAATATTATATCAGTGTCACGTGGGGGACACTTCGGAGGATCACGTACTGTGGCCAAAGTATTACAAGCTTGATTTTTTTGGCCGACATTATTCAAAGATGTGTACTCTTATGTCAGAAGTTGTGACTGATGTCAAAGGGTTGGTAATGTCACCAACAGAAATGAAATGCCTCGAACAAACATCATGGAAGTGAATTATTCTATGTTTGGGGTATTGACTTTCTTGGTCCACTCCCTCCATCATTTGGTAACAAGTATATTCTAGTAGTATCGAAATGGACTAAAGATGAGGCATATCCAACAAATGATGCCAAGGTAGTGAAGAAATTTTTGTAGAAGCATGTGTTCACATGATTTGAAACTCTGAGAGCCATCATCAGTGATGAGGGGTCCCATTTTGTGAACAAATGGATAAATTGGTTACTTGATAAACATGGAATAAGACACAAGATTGCTACAGCTTACCATCTACAGACGAATGGGCAAGCTTAGCTGGCGAATAAAGAAATAAAAGGCATACTTGAGAAGTCAGTGTGTCTGAATCGATGAGATTAGTCCAAGAGATTGGACGATGCTTTATGGGCTTACAGAATAGCTTACAAGACACCTTTAGGGATGTCTCCCTATATGTGGTATTTGGAAAAGCATGCCATTTGCCTTTGGAATTTGAACACAAAGATTACTGAGCTATTCAGTAGTTCAATTTGGATCCAAACCTTGCTAAAGAGAAACAAATGCTTCAGCTCAATGAGTTATAAGAATTCTGAACGTTCTCTTATGATAATGTCAAGCTATACAAAGAAAGATTAAAAAGATGACATGACAAGCACATTCGAGTCAGAGAGTTCAAAGCAGGTCAGCAAGTTTTATTGTTTAACTCTAGTTTGAAATTTTTTACAGGTAAATTGAGATCACATTGGTCAGGTCCATTCACTATCCATCAAGTTTTCTCATATGGAGTAGTTTAACTCTATGGTAAGCAAGGTATTTTTCGGGTTAATGCCCAAAGGTTGAAACATTATTGGGGGAATAAAGTTGAGCGAAATGAAGCATCACTTATTTTATCAAACACTTAATTTTTTTCATTTTAATAAAAAAAATTAGGTTATATTTTTTGGACTAGTATGCTAAAATAAATTTTGTCGAGGAGTTTGGAACTTAATTGGGACTACTTCTGACCCCTCCAATCTTTCTTAGGAATTAATTTTAACATAATTTTTCGAGAAATTATTTCCTAAGTTAGAAAACAAATTTTTGAATTTTGCAAATTAAAGGGTCAATTGTTGATCCAAGTTTTTAATTACAACTCAATTTTCAAATGATTTTAAGTTTAAGAACTTAATTGAATTCTTTGTAAATTTGGTTATCAATTTTGTAAAAATTAAAATTAGATTTTTGTAAATATTTTTAAAATAGCTAAAAAAAAATTCATTTAAATTATTTATTTTATTTATGTTTCAAATTTGATAATTCTTAATATTAAGTTAAAAATTAAATTTTATAATTTATATTAATTATTATCAAAAGTTTAAATTAGGATTAGTTTTTAAAATTTGAATTATATAAAATTTGTGTTTGAGTCAAAATAGGATTTAGGAATTTAATTTGTGTGTTTGAGTGTAAATTATCATCCATGCATTATAAATAGTCCACATCTTAAGGGAATTATCACTCAAACCATCAAATTAGCTACCATAGGCAGCCACTATCGCTAACCATTGACAGTCATCGAAAGCCATTAGGCCACATCGGGCGCAATCAACCAATGCCTTTCACAAACACCCGACACTGCACGATACCGCCTGACACCTCCTAACGCACCTTTTGTAACTACTCGATACCGCTCGACGCATCCGCCTAGTAGCTCTCACAAGCGCCCAATAGCGCCCACACATCCCAGCGATTCATGCGTGCCAGGTGTTTGCTGCTGTCCGCACGTCCACATGCCTGTCGAGCCACGCCCACACCACCTGCTACCTTGTGTGCACATCGTCTAGATCGTGCTCATTACACGCCCTAGGCACCTAAGTTGTGTCCTACCCTAAAACCCTAAGTTTCCTCCAAACCATACATTAGATAAAACCCTTTTATTTTTAGCCCTAATTATTTATTTTGGATTTAATTTCAACAAAAGGTGATAAAAATTCATTCTTCTAATTTTTAATTTATTAACTCTTTAATTTAATTTAAATTGTTAATATTTTATACTAATTAAATTTTAGAAAATGTTTGTTCCCATTTATTTGTTGATCAGGTTGAAACCATGCCACACAAGAGAACTCGTGCCACAACAGAAGAAGAGTCGTATAAATTCCACAGTGCAAGAGCTAAGGAAAGATACAATAGTACATTCATAAATCAGCAAATATTGCCTGAAAAAGGATTTACTTGGGAAACAAGTAAATACACCAAATTCATGGCAAAAGTTCGACAAATTGTTGAAGCTTTGAACTGGGGATTATTTTGTGAAAAGCGACAGAGTGCAGATGAGGAACTAGTTTGAGAATTTTATGCAAATTTCACCTCAGTTGAACTTAAAGAAAATTTCGTCCGAGGAATTAAGGTGCCATTAAAGTCAAGCACTATTAATGAGTTCTTTAACTTACCTAATTCTGAAGAAGATGAACATTATTCTTTGTTGAAGAACTTAGAGGCTGAAAAATTGCAAGAAATTCTTCGAGAACTTACAGTTCCAAGGTCTGAATGGATAGTGTCAAAACATGGAATTCGTACATGTCATAAAGAAAACTTAACATCGATAGCAAAAGTGTGGTTTTACTTCATTCGATTCAATCTCATGCCTATTCAACAGGGAACTATTGTTTCATTAGATCAAATGGTGTTGATTTATTCAATTCTAAAGGAAAAAACCATCGATGTAGGAAGAATCATCATCAGATAAATCCAAAACTGTGCCATGAGACGTTCTACTCAAGCTTATTTCCCATTTACGATCACAGTTCTATGCCTGAAAGCTGAAATTCTTGGGGATGTAAATAGAGCAAGATATAATCAAGGAGCAATTTTTTATTAGGATCTATATTAAGTAGCAGGAGATTCCATTATACAATAATAAGTTGAAGAAGAAGAAGAAGAAGACCCTAAAGAAGAAGAAGATCCAGAAGAAGATTTTGAGGAAGAAGAAGATCATGAGGAAGATCCTGTAGAGATTGAAGATGATCTTTCGATAACAGAACCGATTGGATTGCATGATGAGACAGAGTCTACTAAACGAACATTTGAGCTTGACAGATCCATACCAAGACCACTGTTGCCTCTAGCTAAACTTCGAAATGAGCTGCCAAAGATGATGGATTGCGTGCAACACATGCAATGACAACAACAATCGTATTGGAGATACACGAAGATACGAAATGATGCATTTAAAAGTGCATTTGAAAAAGTGTTTCGTGATGCATTTGTCTTTTTGCCTGAATTTTCATATTACATATTTGAATCATGGACTCCAATGGTGAAGAAGGAGCAAGGTGACTCGAGCAATAATAGGGACTACCAAGCAAAAATAGAGTCAAAGTGTAGGGGGTCTGAACATAAATAAAAACGGGGTAACTTGTCTTTCTTTAAATTTTGTTATTTTATTTTTCAATTTTTAATTCTTGAATGAATTTAGGATTAGGTCACTAGGTTAGTTTGCAATTCTTGCATAATAAATTAAGAGGTTGAAGATAAAATTCAGCAACTTAGAAAAATAAGAGTGTGGTAATAAATATGTACATGTTTAGGATTGAGCATTGAAGAGCTTGGTACTTAAGCAGTCAAATTGACTCACCTCCTCTTCTTTGATCCTACCTGGTGTACAATATTTATTCACTTTTATTTTTATGTTCTCTATTGTTTTTAACAATGAGGACAATTTTCAATTTAAGTAGGGGGACCGAAAATCGAAAACTTCTTCATAATATTATTTCTTCTTATTTTATGAATTTAGTTATAATTTTGCTTGAAAATTTGAATTTATGTTGATTATGTTAAGCTTTAGTAAAAATATAATTATCTCAATGGTGATGATGTTAAACTGAACCATGATAAGAATGCTACTCTTAATAAAATATGTGAAATCATATAATAAAATTCTTTTTTCCTTATAGAAGCTAGATATGCATGAAAGTTTAAGTCTTTAGAATTGACTTAGTAATTTCTTCAGGCGAAATCCTAGGAAGCATGAAATTCTAAAAATGATTTAGGCAACATTTGTTTGGACCGTTTGAGCCTTTCAAGCCAACCTTAATAAATGTTATCCCTTGAAGCCAACTTTGAGACTATATGGCCTGATTTTCTTTGTACCCTATAATTATAAGCCATCTTATCTCTTGTACTTATCTCTAAATTGTCCCAACTACTAGACTTAGTCTATCAAGATTATGTTCTGAAAATAAGTTTGGGGGAGTTAAGAAGAAGTACTAAAATGCTCAATAAAAGTATAGTACATACAAAAATGATGCTTAGAAAAAAAATGAAAAACAAAAGAAAAAAAGAGCATATGTACTCAAAAGAAAAAGAAAAGAGCATGAGCATTCAAAGTTCGAAAAAAGTTAGTGAAATTGAAGGTCCGGTGCAAGTTGAGTCTAGGGTTTAGCTTAAATTTGTCTATCTTTTCCTTACCCCTAGCCTAGCCCCATTACAACCTATGCAAAATACCTATTTGATTCAAGATTTCATTGTTACCTACAGTAGTGGAGAGAAATTGCTATGTTCAACATATGAAGACATTAGTTAAACTTAATGATTGTAGTTTGGTCTTAACTAAGGAATAAAAATTGAGTGATAGGATTTTGACATGTTTTTATTGAGACAAGCATGATGATGATTGAAGATAATTGAATAAAAAATACTTGAGCTACATAATTTCTAAATTCTTGTTTTTATGCATAATTGTTTTGAATTCATGAGGAGAAATAATCAACTCTTTTGTGATTTGTTCATTACTCGGGATGAGCAATGAATTAAGTTTAGGGGTGTGGAACGATAAAAATATATAGACCTTTTCATACTCTTTTTGACCTAATTTCATGTAAATTCTGAGTAATTAATGTCGAAAAATATAATTTATTTATAAAATAATTAATTTGTGTTAAAATTACCAACATATTGATTTTTAATTATTTTTATAAATATTGAGCATGAAATTGATGATTTTTCGACAGATTTGCACAATTGGTGAAAATCAGCCCGGTAGACACTATTGACAACTTACTTGAGGGAATTTTTACACCGAATTAATGAAGAGCTAAGAAGAATATTTTCAAGTCAAGAGTCGATCCAATATGAAGTTAAATTATGATTTATAATTATATTTTTATTTCAAATTAAATTATAAAGGATGAACTAAAGTGGCTCGATGTGCATGCAACCGAGGGTCAAACCACCTCTAATTGGTCTAGCCATGTGCCCTCCAAGTGTTGACTATGTTCAATTGAAATGTTGACCAATTAAACCTTGCAAAACAACCCTCAAACTTTCCCAAAAATCCATTCCAACCCCTTCTTTTTCATGGATTCAAATTCTCACCCCTAACTTATTTTAACCAAGCTTTGAACAAGTCAAAGCTTGTGTGTGGTGTCGTCCATGGGGGAGTGTGTGGCTGATATTTATTTGCTAAATATAGCCACCACATATCTACTCAACTCCACATATAAATACACCCTCCATTCACCTCATTTAAACACACCAAAAACAATTCATCTTCTCGTCTTTCTCTCTAGTTTTCTCTCTAGCCTTCCATCCACATTTTCCTTCATTCCCTTGTCGATTTCCCCTCTTGGAAAAGATTGGTCCTTCAGCCTTCCATATCCTTTTTTGAGTGTTCATCAGAGACCTCGATCTGGGAAGAATCGAGCAAGAACGACAAAGAACGCGAAAGTAGTTCTTGAGAAATTGTTGGATTTAATCCTATTCTTTTTCTCATATTTTTAGATTCTTGTTTGTTATCATGATGAATGCTATTATGAATTATATTGCTTTTTAATTAAAATGGCTTAAATTCTTTAAGTGTTGGGTTAATTGTGTTTAATTGTTTGTTTATATTTAATCCATGTTATGCTTTTATAGGCTCTAAATATTTTGTTTAATTAAATATTATCATGTCTAAGTTATTATTGCATTACCCTTGTGATATAACTATTGAATTAATCATTTAAGCGTGTTGAAATTGTAATTAATGGACACACTATTTAATTTGTGCATGCTTAATCCTCTAAGGAAGCTGAGGGTTAAAATTGTGATTGTATTGGAGAATACTAGCCTTGCATAACTTGCATGATTATGGTGATTAAATTGTTTTAATATAGGTGTATGTTGTTACCTCACTTGATCCTTTATATACTTATGAATATTAATCTAGTCGGTCGTATTTGCATAGGTGTATGTTCAAGAAATAAATTAATTTCATAGTGTATGCATGTGTTGTAACACATTAACTTATCAAAGGTTAGTTTAGTCGGTCGTATTGGCATAGGTGTATGTTCAAGAGATAAACTAATTTTTGTAAGTAATGTTGTTCATAAGTTAGTAAGATATCGGGTTGTCGTGAATATTAATTTGTAACAAGCATGAACATGGTTTATATTTAAATTAAGTGATTAGAGCAATTAACCTAACACATTTATGTCATATTGATTAAACCCTTAGAAATCATGCGTAAGAATATAATTTAGTCTTAGTTTAACTTAGTTTAATTTAGTTTAGAACACTTTAAATTAAAATCCCTCTCAAGTATTATCTTATGTTTAACCAATTTGTTGATTGCATATTTTATAAATACTTTTCATAGCACAGTCCCTATGGGTATGATACTCGACATTTACTTGTCACTTTATTACTTGAATAAGATTGTGTACACTTGTACATTTTCATCGTTTCATTGGGACAATGATTATCTCAAGTCTAAGGATTGTATACATAGTTATCACTTTGAGCAATGTCATAACTATTACATAATAATCCAATAAACATACTCATAGCGGGTCAATCCAATATATTGTTCTCTAACACATACTCATGTATTGATTTTGACATCAATACATATTATCCTACACACAATAATACTTGACTAAGGACCTTTTAAGGATAATCATATTATCCTCAGGACATTATTATAAATTAGTTTATTTAAACACACATAAAAAGAAATTGAAATAACAATGACAATGTCTTTTATTAATAAACAAGGTAAAAATGAGTATGTGATTACAGTCATCTCATGATTTGTCTTTGGGCATACTCTAACAGTTCTGACAAGGTTAAGCTTGGGTGCGATGTGTCATTGCTAGATGGTGAGGCTCATCACTAGCGGGTGATAGTCTAGCGTGGTACTACACTCAAGAGAGTGAATTGGGACCTTTTCTTAGAGTTTTTCTAGAGGAAGTTCATGGGAGAGAAATATTTGGAGGCGGGGAGACGCGAGTTCATGGATTTAGTCTAGGGTACTTTATTTGTGGAAGAGTACGAGGCAGAGTTCATTTGTTTGAGCCAGAATGCACCTGAGTTGGTAGCTCAAGAGGCTAGTCATTGTAAGACGTTCTAGTTTGGACTGATCGGGATATTAAGTTGTATCTGGTAGCACAATCAGCTTGGTCTTCAATGACCTAGTTCCAAAGTTGTTATTGTTGGAGAAAAGTTCAAGTTGCTTTCTAATTTGAGGGTCTCTCCTTTAATTTCCATCTTGTCCTTCAAAGAAATGATGATATATATTAGTAACCTTAATAAAATATAATAAAAATTAAACTAACATCCCATGCAAGGCCCCTATGCCATTCGGCCAAGGCATGGGGATGCCAGATTAAGGCTCCTTGAATTTATTAAAAATCTTTTACTTACTCTTTCATCACTAGGGGGTGAATGATTAATCGAGAAGGCTCGATTTAAAAAAAGGATAATTTTGCAAATAATCAAACTACAAAAATTAGAAGTATTAATGAGTAAGGATCAACATTAGAGAGTAAAAAGAAAAAGAATTGAAAAGGGGAAGTTTTGGTCACCAGTGACGACGATGACAATGGTCCGATGGAGGTTCGGCAGCCACAGACGATGATGGTTTAAAGGTTAAAACTTGGGGAGAGGAGAAAAGAAATAGAAGAAAATAGGAAAAAAGAGAAGAAAAAGAGGAGGAGGCTTCCACAGCAGTTCTAGTGACAACGAATGGAGGAGGGAGGTGTAGATGGTAGTGCTCGAGTGGTTGTTATTAGTTATGTGGTCGAGGAAAGAAAAATATGAAAAAATAAGGGTCATGGTAGGCAGCCAAAAAGAGAGAATATGGTGGTGTTTGGTGGTTTGAAATGAAAAATGAAGATCAAAATGGGAGTGGACTAAGGTGTGGCCGGCCAAATTGGTGAGAAGGCTAGTTCAACACTCAAAAATGGTAACACTTCATTTTAGGCATGTGAGGGAGACATGGAGCATAAAAGGGATCATGCTCCTTAACTTTTTGCAACTTTGACCTTTTAATGGAGAAAACAAATCCTCCCTCATATGGAAACAAAGGTTGGCCGGTCATGCTTATCCATACTTCCTAAAATATACCAATAATATAATTGAAAAATGTGAGCTATGAGACTTGAACCCTAGACCACTAGAATAGCTAAGCATTCACTAAACCACTATACTACTTATTCCCTTGTGTCTTAATTTGCGCCATTAATTTAAAACAAGGGTGCTAGTAGTTCCATTGTTTCTTCATAAAATAAAATTGAGGGGTGACAATGAATTAGAGATGAGCATGATAGGTGAGCTCAACTTCTTTTTAAGGCTCCAAATCAAGTAAACTCAAAATGACATCTTCATCAATCAAGCCAAATAGTTCATGGAAATGCTCAAGAAGTTTAAAATGGAGGACTTGTGTCACATCCCATTTAATTTAATTAATTTAATTTAGTTAAGAGGGTGAATTTGTTAGCTCCTATGTCTTAAAATATCGCGCAATTTGAAAACAAGGAAGTGTTGTGGCATAGTAGTAGGTAGCTCTTTAGCTATCCTAGAAGTCTCTAGTTCGCAGCAAACTCCGTTGCATGTTGCACGAACCTTGA
Source organism: Kokia cookei (assembly GCA_039519145.1). Lineage (NCBI taxonomy): Eukaryota > Viridiplantae > Streptophyta > Magnoliopsida > Malvales > Malvaceae > Kokia > Kokia cookei. The sequence continues at coordinate 10,126,716 of CM076904.1, read as the reverse complement.
AAAATATATATATGTTATGTGTGAATTATAAAAGTGATCTGCGAACCCATATTGCATGCGATCATATGGCATATACGAACTCTATTATCTTATGTTTGATGCTCAGTGCATTGCGAACTCTTGCAAACTGTGCATTCTGAACTCTTTCAAACTGTGCATTGTGAACTCTTGTGAACTATGCAATGCGAACTCTTTTGAATTGTGCATTGTGAACTCTTTTGAACTATTTGTAACCCCCCAGACCGGGCCTAGACGTTATGGCCCAATCTGAGTGATCCCATGGGCCACGTAAAATGTCCAAAACACGAGTTTGAAATCAGTGGTTATTATTTCTTTAAAAATACTACTTGAAATCATTTTGCATTTTGATCGTTCTAAAACCATTGTTGAAAATATACGTATTTGGAGAGAAAATCATTTCGATTAGTAATCACGAGTTCATTGTAAATCCTTTAACATTGCGGAAGTAAATTTATTTGAAATCATCACTTAATTTTTTAAATCTGATTTGTCATGCATCTTACATAGATACCCCAAAAACACAAAGTTATCATTTATTCCACAATTTAAGTAAAAACATATAAAAGTCCCAAAATAAAAAGTAATGTCCTCCATGTATAAAGTATAAATAAAAAGTCCATAATTCATAAAAACCATAAATATCCAAGAGAGCCACTCCATCAACTGAATCCAAGTCCTAGCCACGAGGATTATCTGAAAATACAATAAAATAATGTGAGTGAGCTTTTGAAGGCTTGGTGTGAGATTCCCCACAATAAACAAATAATCACATATAAGGCAACAAACATGAATCATCATACACATCAATTTCATATAACTTTAGGATCACATATATCATCAATGTTGCTATTCATGATCATGTTGATGCACATTTTGAAAACGATGCATATTTTGCAAAGGTTCTTACCCATCTCCGCTACACACAATATTCGAGTTCCCTAGAACCCTTCCGTCCAACAAAGTTAATTTTCGTTGATAAGCCACCACATAATTATCGTAAAACTGTCACATAAACAAATCACTTTGCATATTAACTATCACATATTTTCCAATAATGACCACATAATCACTTTGCAAATAAACTATCACATAATTGCCAATAATGGTCACATAATCACTTTGCAAATAAATTGCCACATAATTGCCAATAATGGCCACATATCTGCCACCTTTCACAAATCCCACCCCTTGCATGTGACATGCCAATCATCTAATTCATGTGAATCACTAAACACTTTAGGCATAAAGATATGCTCGTAAATCACTTATTTCACTTCTAACATGCTTTTCACATTAGATCATAGATCATGATAATCACATATTCACGTTATTCACATGCTCAAATCACATAATCAATTTTAGACACATACCACATGTCATGAGATTAGGATTTGATACTTAATCATATATCAACAATAATCACATCAAAACACACCACACATGCTTTTCATCAAAAGTGTTAAGTACGAGTCACTTACTTGAATCCTTCGCTTTGAGTGATTTTGCAACTTTTTTATGATTAAAAATTTCACTTATCATATTTTATAAATTAATAATTAAAAATAATACATAACACTAAATCTCACACCTTAGTCTAATAGATCTTTAGCCTTAGTCCTTAATTATGACTTTGCTCGATCTATTCTCACGATGATCTATTAAACAATATGGATCATGGGTTATAGTCTTTCATAAAAGTATTCATTAATGGAAACGACCTATAGAAATCTAAATGATACTAACCTACGATCTAGAACTCTCTCGGAAGATGAGTACTTGTACCGGATTCAAGGGTCTCTCCTTTGATTTTCATCTTGTCCTCCCCCAAAGTCTCCTCTAAAGCATGGGCATTTACAACCAGCTCATCAAAGACCTCAGTAGACTATGCTACTAGATACAACTTAATCTCAAGGTTAGTCCCAACCTGAACCTCTTATAATGACTCGCCTCGTGAGCCACTGACTAAGGCGCATACTGGCTCAAACAGCAAACTCAACTTCGTACTCGTCCACTAATAAAATACCCTGGACTAAATCCATGAACTCGCGTCTCCTTGCTTCCAAATACTACTCTCCCATAAACTTCCTCTGAAAAGACTCCACAAAAAAGTCCCAAGTCACTCTTTCGAGTGCAGCACCACGCTTGACAGTCATCCACAATGATGAGCCTCATCTACAAGCAACGACACGACACATCTGAGCTTATCCTCGTTAGAACAGCCTATCTGACCAAGGATATGAACAACTCCTTCTAACCAATACTCAACAGAAGTAGGGTCTCCACCCCTAACTCCTCGAAACTCCTTACAACCTAGAGCTCGCAAAAGCTCTAATGGTAATCCTTAACAAACAGGAGTAGCATTGGCACTAGCGATACACTGTAATTCCCCGACAATATCTGACATAAAATACTCAACTCGACTCATTTGAGCATCATCATGTGGCTACGGTAGTACGTCATCATCTAGGCTACCATGCTTGCATCTCGAAGGCATTACATAAATCGTATACTAAAGAAAAATTAGAGAAAACGTACCAGGAGTAAGTAGCAGCAAGTGATCCAAGACTTAACTAAGTATAATCCTAATAGAGCATTGTGTTCCCAATTCCTACCCTATAGAACAGTTCATATCGCGAAGAACATACATAGGCAAAACATACAATTTCAAGCAATATTTACAGATAAACTAGACTTCAATTTTACAAAATCCATGACCTCTTATGTTTAACAAAACCTAGGCTAACCTAAAGTTAAACATGGCTCTAATGCCACCAAATCTGACACCCTAAACCGACCGAGACGGACTGACCAGAATTCGAAGCGTTACATTTGCCACCGAAGTAACTCTCTAGCTAACGACCACCCTACGCACACCTCAACCTTATAATACATCATTTATGACTAATTAAGTATTATTTATTAATGCGAAAGCAATTTTTTAATCATTTTAAAACTTTTTATACAAATACTTAACCTAAGGGTATTTTGGTCATTCTACCACCTAAGGTTAAACTATCTCGATTTTATTTCTAAATATTTACCAACCTTCTTTTATTCAAATTATGCAAGCCCTAAATATTTCAGTTTAATTCGAGATCATTTACTATGTCAAATTCAAGTTTTATTATTAGGGATTGAATCGTAACTTTTACAAACTTTGAGTACATTTTTCAAATTAAAAATTAAAAGTGTTTCTACCAAATATTAACAGTTAAAAGTCTAATACTAAAATATTACCAAGTTTCTCTATCATTAAAGGCTTCAGTTAATCTAATCAAGTTTTAGGACTAAATTATAAATTAAGCAAATTAGAATACTAGATTACAAAAATAAAAAATTAAACCCCAAAAACCCACACGCCCATGTGAACAGACACATGCCCGTGTGTAAACCACTGCACCTATTTTGTCAACAATTTTAATTACCCGATTTTACATAGTTTGCTTTCCCATTAAACATGAAATAACTACAATTAATCACCATAAACATACACACATCTCCAACTTAATTTATTTACAACAAAAATGCTAAATTAATCAAAATTTAACAACAAATTACACGCTTAGCAAACACCAATTAATTCAAACAAGCTACATACCTTAGTTGTAAGCAATCCACTCCATGGTAAGCTTCAATTAAACATTGTTAGTATAAAATACATGCCTGATACACCGTGTTATAAACCACCTTACAAACACTCATCAATATACCATAAATCAAACATCAATTAGACATAAAATCATGTATTAAAGCAATTATCAAATCACCAAAATTAAAGTCCAAAATTTAATTTCCATTACAAGTAAAATAACACTAGTCCCAAAAGCATCACAATGCCCTTATATAGTCTTTAAAGTAAATTTCTTAAGCCGCTATCTAGCCTTATTCTTGGATTGTTCTTGCACTTTCTTCTCGACTCCTTATGACGGGAAATTTTGTACACAAAATGTGAGGGTGTGAACTTAAAAGTCTTATTGAATGATAGTAAAAAATCAAGTAATTTGCACCCAAAGAAAATCAGCAAGTGCGAGTTTTGGCTCCAAGAGGTGATGTTTTTAGGTCACATAGTATTTGCCTAGGGTATTCGCCTGGATCCAAAGAAACCTGAAGCTATCTTGGATTAGAAGCAGCCTAAGAATGTTTTTGAGATTCGGAGTTTTCTCAAACTTGCTGAATGTTTTTGAGATTCGGAGTTTTCTCAAACTTGCTGATTACTATAAGAGGTTTGTGGAAGGATTTTCATTGATTGCGCTCCAATAACAAAGTTGGTAAGAAAGACTGCACCGTTTAAGTGGACTGATGAGCAGCAAGCTAGCTTTGAGAAGCTTAAAGTAGTTTTGACTCAAGCACTAGTGTTGATCCAACTTGAGTCCGAGAAGGATTATGTGGTTTATAGTGATGCGTCCCATTCTGGTCTTGCATAATTGTTGATGCAAGATGGTAAGGTTGTAGCTTATGCTTCGAGGCAACTTGAGCCACATGAGTGCAACTATCCTATGCATGATTTTGAATTGGTTATTGTGGTATTCGTTCTTAAGATTTGGAGACACTATCTTAATAGTGAGAGATGTGTCATCTGTACAGATCATAAGAGTCTTAATTATCTCCTCAACCAAAAGGAGCTGAACTTAAGACAGAGGCTTGGATCAAGCTTCTAAAATATTATGATTGTACTATTGAGTACCATCCAGGTAAAGATAATGTTGCGGTGGATGCATTGAGTAAGAAGTTAATGTCAGAATTGAGGGAAATGTTCACTAGATTGAGTTTATTTGATAATGGTGGTCTACTTGCAGACTTACAAGTGTGACCCAATTTGATTGAAGAGATTAAGCTAAAGCAGATTTCGAATTCATCATTAGAGCCTCAAGTGAAACTTGTTAAGGAGGGTAACACTTTATATTTTGCTTATAATTCTGAAGGAGTCTTGTGTTATCGTGGAAGATTTTGTGTGCCTTTTGATTTGGAGTTGAGGCAATTAATACTTTGGGAAGCACATAGTAGTCCTTATGCTATGCATCTCAGAGGTAGTAAGATGTGTAGAGATCTTCAAGAGCAATATTATTGGTCGAAATTGAAATGCGATGTACAGACTTTATGACGGGATGCTTTGTGTGCCAACAAGTCAAGGTTGAGCACCAATTTCCTTCTTGTTTGCTCCAGCCTATACCAGTTCCTTAATGGAAGTGAAAGTGTATCACCATGGATATTGTCAATGGGCTACCACTGACACCATATAAGAAAGACTCTATTTGGGTGATTATGGATCAATTAACGAAATTTTTCCATTTCTTACCTGTGTGCATTGATTATTCGTTCTAGAAGTTGGCAAGGTTGTACATCACTGAGATTGTGAGACTCCATGGGATACCAATGTCTATTATTTTCGATAAAGATCCTAGCTTTACATCACACTTTTGGAAGAGCCTCCATAAAGCACTCGGTACGAGATTGAATTTTAGTACTGCATATCTTTCACAATCTGATGGACAGTTTAAGAGGGTTATTCATGTTCTCGAGGACATATTGTAAAGTTGTGTAATCAAATTCCAAGGTAATTAGGAGGAACATTTGTTGCTTGTAAAGTTTGATTATAATAATAGTTTTCAGTCGAGCATTTAGATGGCCCCGTATGAGGAACTTCATGGGCGCAAGTGTAGGACACCTTTGTGTTGGACAGATTTGGGGGAAAAAAAAGTGTTGGGACCAGATTTAGTTCAAGAGACTAAGAACAATGTGAAGATTATTCGGGATCAATTGAAAGATGCATTAGATCGACAGAAGTCCTACTCTGACTTGAAGATAAGGGACATTGGGTATAATGTGAGCGTTGAAGTCTTCCTTAAGGTTTCACCTTGGAAGAAGGTATTGAGATTCAGTCACAAAGGAAAGTTAAGTCCAAGATTCATTAGACCTTATCTCATCATGAAGAGGATTGGACCAGTGGCTTATCAGTTGGAGTTACCTCTAGAGTTGGATCGTATGCACTATATGTTTCATGTGTCCATGTTGCAACACTATCGATCCGACCCTTCTCATGTGATTCTAGTATAGAATATTGATGTCCATTCTAATTTGACATTTGAGAAGGAATTGGTACAAATCATTTATCGTGATGTAAAAGTATTAAGAAGGAAACAAGTCTCACTTGTGAAAGTGTTGTGGAGAAACCATGGTTCGAATGAGGTAACTTGGGAACCTGAAGATGCAATGTGACAACAATATCCTCATCTTTTTACATCAAGTAATTTTGAGGACAAAATTTCTTTTAAGGAGGGTAGAGTTGTCATAATAATCGTGTAATTTGAAAACAAGGAAGTGTTGTGACTTTCATAGTTATCCTGGAAGTCTCTAGTTCGAAGCAAACTCTTTTGCATGTTATGCGAACTCTTTCACAAGTTATGCAAACCTTAAAAAGATAAATATGTTGTGTGTGAACCATAAAAGTGATTTATGAACCCACACTACAGGCGAGCATATAGCATATGCAAACTCTATTATCTTATGTTTGATGTTCTGTGCATTGTGAACTCTTACGAACTGTGTATTGCATACTCTTGTGAATTGTGCATTACAAGCTGTTCTGAACTGTGCATTGCAAGCTCTTGCGAAATGTGCATTTCCAACCCCTACGTGCATTTGAGCCTTTGTCATCCACCTATGTTTCCATATAGGGATGATTCCTTTCCTTAATTGGCAAATCAAACTTGTCTTTCGAAGTGAAACACATCCCCCTTATTACTCTTATGTTCCCTTACCTTCCCCATTCCTCACCCTTACCAAAAGTGCTAGTGTTAACCACCAAAATACCCATTAGTCGGCCATACACCCCCATTTCCTTCGATTTCTTTCTTTTCTTCCTCTTCTCCACTCTCCTTTTCTCTCTTTTGAAACCACCGCCACCTTTTTTTTTCCTCCACTGTGGGATTATTTCTACCACCACCTCACCACCATCCATAACCAACATTCTCTCTCTTTTCTATTAGGTATTCCTTCCTTCTTCTACCATGTGATGCTGTGGCCACTGCCGCAACCACCAAAGTTCATCCTCTCCTCCATTGATTTTATCCTTTTTCCTCTCTTTTCTCCAATCTTTCAAATTAACTAAATGAACCCTCCTCCCTATTTGTAATTTTTGCACCACCGTCAAACCACTATATCCCAACTATCGAGCCACTGCTATCGCTACCGTCACTGGTGACCGATTTCTTCCTTTTTATTTTCTTTCTCTTTTGTTGAATGTTCTAGTGATTAAAACTCTCATTTTCTTCCACTTATGTGATTATTTTAGATCATTCAAATCTATGATTTCGTTCTATTCCCGTTCATACGATCACATCATTTCTAAACAAGTGTACTTGAAGTTCTAGGATTAAAAGTCTTTCATCCTAGATTTATTGTGATAGGGCCGAAAGGTATAGGGCCTAAAAAGTTCGTATTTTATTTCTAATATTCGAAAATCATAATACTAATATGATCTCGTGTTAACATGAAGGACCGAACAATAATGCTTCGGGAAATCAATAGTGTAACATCGTGACTATGACAAAATCGATCATTCAAATCGAGTGCAAGTGTTTACGAGATTTCCACATTAGATCTCAAATCAAAGTTATGTTATTCGATTAGATCAAGACTAAAATGGATTAATCATGTGTTTAGATTCGCAATCAGGACTAGATCCAAATGAGACTTCTACAATGGAGCGTACTCATGTGGAGTTGAAAAACTAGAATGGAAAAAGAGACTAAGTGTCTTAAACTATTATGTGATGTGTAAATCCATGTTGTGTGATATGTGATGTGTGTAACATTAATCTCATCTCTATGTTATGTGATTCATGGCTAGATTGATATGTGATGATCTAAAATATAAAATTTGATTGTGTATGATAAGATCCATGTTTTAATATAAATTATATATGTTAAAGCATGCTAAAGATGTTATATGTGGAAATGTGAGCATGATACATGCATATGTGAACATCGAGATATAAGAGCTATATGCATGAAAATGCGAAAAATGTGATAAGTTATAAATATGTGTTAAAATGGCTATATCACATGCATGGGTGGCTTTGTGAAAGGTGGAAGCTATGTCGAAGTTTAACTACAAATTATATGGTGGCTTGTCCATGATGTGGTATGTGGTCGTTATTGGTTAATATGTGGTGTTTTACCCACGATGTGCTATATGACCATTTATCGGTATCTATGTGGTGGCTTGTTCATAAAATGGTGTGTTATTGGATGGGCGACTTATGGGGAACTCGATACGAGTTTGTAGCAGAGATGGGTAGGAAATCTTATAATTGTGCATTAATACATAAGCATGTTTCAGTGTGTCCATGTATAAACTATGATTATATGTGATTCTGGTGAAAATTGCAAACATGATGATGTGGATGTGAAAATTGATGCAATAAAATGTATGATTGAATTGAGAATGTATGTGTTTGTGTTGATCTCACATTTAGCCTTTAAAGCTCACCCATGATATTCGTGTGTCTCACGTAATCCTTGTAATTAAGGCTCGGATTCAGAACTTCACAGAGGCTCTCAGTATAATGATTTCATGGTTGTGGATTTTGAATATGATTTGGAACTTTTACGGACTTTATGAACTTCTTTTGGACTTTTACCATGGACTTTAATTTGGGTTGTTTTTAATGGTATGGGATTTCATATTTAAGTTATAAACTTTGGCATGGGAACTTTATTTTGATTATTTTAGGGTTTTATTGCATGAATTGCTTTTATGTGATTTTAAACGATTATGAAACATTTTAGTGATTATTAGCCGCTGCAAATAAGTGTTTTAAAAATTAAGTTATCATTCAAATATATTTGAATAAAAAGGAAAACATAAATCTCTATCGAAAATTGCAAGATGTTTTTCAAAATCAAATGTTTTCGAGACAATTTTCTTATAAAAATGTATTGGCCATTTCCAAGGCCCATGTAATTGCTCAGGTTGGGTCGTAGTGTCTAGGCTCTGTTTGAGAGGTTACAACTTGAAGCCTCAATCAACACCAATGAGCACTTCAGCAAAGCTTTATAACGATGAAGGAGGTAAATGTGTATACACTAAACTTTATAGGCCTCTGATAGGATCATTGTTTTATCTTATCGCAAGTAGACCGGATATAATGTTTAGTGTTTGTTTATTCTCTAGATTTTAGTCATCTCCTAAGGAGTCACATTTACAAGCCATTAAGAGAATCTTAGGTACCTTAAGAACACTCCAAACATAGGACTTTGGTATCCTAAAGATTCATCATTTAGTTTGCATGCTTACTCCAATGCAGATTTGGAGGATGCAAGTTAGATAGAAAAAGCACTTTCGGAACATGTCAATTCTCAAGAAAAATGCTTGTTTCTTGGTTCACTAAGAAATAAAATAGTGTAGCTTTGTCCACAACCGAAGTATTGTGCACTTAATCCCCTATTTTTTCAAGCATGCATTCTTTTTTATATTACAAAAAGGGGAGAAAATGCAAAATTTGCATAAAATAATTTTCAACTTAACTCAAGAGTAAAACTCTCCTTAGTTGAAAATCAAAACAATTTCTTTCAACTTAATCTTAAAGCCAAATTCTTTAAGTTGAAATTTTAAATGAAATGGTGTCTAAAATATTTTTTAAAAAAGGGAGCTTATTATGAAAATAATGTTAATAGAGGGAGTTAGCAAATTTTTCAAAATGTTTTTGTTATATCAAAAAGTGGAGTTTGTTAGCTCTAATTTTCATATATTTTGATATAACAAAAAATATATTAAAAAACCCCTACTTAAATTTGCAGAAATTTTTTATAAGTCCTTAAAATTTTTTCAAAGTGTGGACAAATTAAACATTTAAAAAGCCTTGAATTAACTTGATTTTTAACGAGTTTTTTTTGAAGTGTGAAGGACTTCTACCAATACTTAAGTAGACAAGTGTCGGTAAAACTCAAGATGGAAAGACCTTGAAAAGGCTACAGAATTCTACTGGTAGAACTAAGGCTTCTACCGATATAACTCTGGGTTCTACCGATATAACTCTGGGTTCTACCGATACAACCCAGACTTCTATCGATATAACAGGCTCCAGTGAGCAAGGTAGTTTTGGCCTGGGACTTCTACCGATACCCTGGTCTGATCTACCAATACAACCAGAGTTCTATTGATACCTTGAGGAATTCTACTGAAACAAGTCAAGACAGTAGCTAAAGTTTAGAATCTCCTACACTTCTACCAATAATCTAATGGGTTCTACTGATATCAAATGAAACTCTCAGAGTTCTACCTGTATAAGAAAGCTTCTACTGATAGAATGAGCGCAATGGTCATATTTTGGAAAGACTTCTACCGATATAAGTTTTCTTTTACCGATACAAAGAAGCTACAAACTGAATTTAATATTGGTTTTTATGGCTGTAACGACTCTATTTTATTTTTAACAGCTACAAACGTCCATAAGGTTGTCAGGGGACTTAAATACAATGTCAAGTCTCCCCATTGAAGTTAAGAAAGAGAAGAAACAAGTGGCTAACTTTCAAGAACTCAATTTTCAATCTTTTCTCAATCTTTTACTAAATATTTCTTGTACACACTTGTGGGTTAAGTTTTCTATCATTCTTTCAAGTGTTGTAACTTTGTGTGAGAGTGCTTAATTGTTCATCATCTACCTTTTAGAGATATATTTTTATTCATTCTTATTTTCTCACAATTTGTGAGGTGTTACTTAAGGTTTTGGGTAAAAAACCTTAAGCAGAAGTACTTCTATCTTACATTTGAAAATATAGGGATTTTTAAAGTTAAGCCTTGTCCTTAAAGGTTCAAATCTAGTGGATTTGGGAAATTCATAGTTGAGGAAAGCTAAGGTAGTAGACATAGGCAATTGAGGCCGAACCACTATAATTTCTTGAGTTGTTTGATTTTTTCATTTCTTGAAAACCTTTTAAAACACTAATTCACCCCCTCTTAGTGTATCTATCTCAACATAAATAAAGCTTGAATTAACTATTGTCCATTCAAATAAATGTATGCATGATTGGAAGTGTGTTTTGTGAAATGTTTCGGGAAGGATTGATTGGCATCGTGCATTTGCGATAAAACAATGAATTTATAAAATAATTTTTAAATTCTAGTTTTATTGTAAGTGTACAGGTTAATTGTAATATTTATAGTGTTACAATAAAACATCATAGTATTCCAAGGATCGAACCCAATACAGAAGACGATTTTATAGTATGACAATTCATAACAAGGTAAGATTGCAAGAAAATTAAATATGCAACTTTAGGGACTAAATTGCAAAGAATGTAAAACTAAAAGACTATCTAATAAATAACTAATAGGGGTTGGTTGACTTCGACGTAGTTTAGACAAGAGACTTAAATTGAGTCAATTACTAAGTGGCTCCATTTTATCTCCCAATTTCAATTTTACCAACTTAGACAAATTAGCTCCGATTTATCTTTTGATCTCACCAGTTAATCCAGGACTAAGGAATGGGTGCACAACAATATTACCTTCCGAACTCACTTGCCTAGATATTCCCTTAGAGGTGTCACTTCCTAAGTTCTTAGGTCTATTCGATTTAGTCCTTTGTCCAAATATTTTAGTTTAGCCACATCTCTATCAACCAACCTCCTTTGAGGTTTAGCTATTCATTCTCAAAGTGAAGGAAATAAACATGAAAATGAAAAACAAGGCAGCCATGGAAATAAAGCTTAATAAAAATATCAAAGTTGAGATTTTTATGCAAAAATGTAAACAACATGAAACTAAAAGCATTTAACAAGAAAATCTAAAGCAATACACATAAAAAGAACAAGTTTTAATATATTTAAAGTAAAATAAAATAAAGTTTAAAATGTCTTGAAACCTGGGTACATGGACTAAAAATGTAAATAAACCTTAGCTATAATAATAACTAACTTAATTAACACTAAGAACAACAAAAATAATTAAATGTAGAAAAATAAACTCTAAATTAAGGTAGAAGATGAGAAAATGAATACCCTAGAAAAAATGTAAAGAAAACTAAACCTAAAACTAAGCTAATTTAAGTCTCTCTCCTCCTAATCAATTTTTGGTAGTTTTAAGGTGTCTTCTAATGACTTTCTATTTCAAAAAATGCCCCTAAAAGAGAATTGGGTGATTGGTGGATCAGGTGGACAAAGATTATCCTTTTTTCCAAGTTTTTCCCCCTAACTAATGTGATATCGTGATACCAAAAGTGGATATTGCGATACCTCGGGTAGTTTTGAGCCTTGGGGTCTTTCTTGAAGGGTGGATATCGTTATACCCAAAGAGGACACCACGATACCACAAAAAGGAGTCTTTAATCTTTTATACTGTTGGAGGTATCACAATTCCAAGGTGTGAATATCGTGATACCCTTTGTCTTGGTGTTTTTTTCGCTTGTATTCGACCTGCAATACCTCCCTACATCACTGAATCACACATTAGGCCTCCTAACGTCACTATTGGCCAATTAAGGTCATAGAATAGGCAAAAATGAGACATTTTAACTTATTAACTATGTAACCCCTTATACTCAGCCTAGAAGATATGGTCGAATCTAGAAGGTCATTAATGTAATTTCACCCTCAAGAAAACCATTTAAAATAGATATATAATTTAATTTAATTTAAAGTAACATTAAAACAAAACAATTTCCATTGTAAAGAATCTCAAAGGTTTATAAATCTGAACGTATTAATGTTTAATAAAATAATCATAAGGAGGATCTGGACAATCCTTGAAGAAATACTCATGAGAGCCACATCTGAAACATGCACTTGTCTTTTTTTTGCACTCACTATTAAGCCTTTTATTACAATAAGAGTATAAATGCCAAGGACGAGGATCAGTTGAACCACCCACACTACCCGCAGGAATTGTCGAAACTGCAGGTCTCACCCTCAAATGACTTTGATGATCGAACTCCTCTCTAGGCCTCTTAGCAGTGTGACTAACAAGATTAGGCTCAAATGTTGTTCTCGGTTGCTTCCTACCTCGCTCCCTATCTTGAGCTCTCTGGTTTCTCTTAAGAGCCTCTAACCTTTCAACTGTCCTAGCTCGACTGACAAGGTCACTAAACACCCTACCATGATGCATAGAAACTCCCTCCTGTATCGAAAGGTGAAGTCCCTTTTGGAACCATTCACACTTCTATTTCTCAGTAGTCACCAACCCAAAAGTATATTGGAAAAACCTCAAAAATTCAATCTCATAGTCATTAACGGACATATCGTTCTGCCTCAAATTCATAAAGTCCTCTCGACACTTCGCAAGGTACTCCTCACTCACATATCGATCCTTAAGTGCCTCTTGAAAGTACTCCCACGTGATCTAACTAGCAAGAATAGACTCCTCTAGTGTCTCCCACAAATTTTGTGCTTCACCTCGTAGTAGTGAAACGGTGGCCCTCAACTTCTGATTGGTAAGGTAGTTCGTCTCAACAAATAACCTCTGCAAATCCTTCAACCAGTTCTCAGTAACCGGAAAATCTGTTCCAATCCTACCCTCAAAAACCTTCATCCGCGTAGCTAGAAAATTAGTGGATATAGGCTTCCTCAGACCCTCAAAACGAAGAAACAACAACAACTCTCGGTTCACAGTAGCACTATCCAACTCTACTGTCCCACTATCCTCAGTGTTAGGTAAGTCATCACCACGAGTTTCCTGAGCAGGTGGGTTTCCACCTCCAATCTATTATCCCTTAACGCCAGTGGGCAGCTCGTCATCCTCATTATTAGGCAACTCAATCAAATTCTCCTCTAGTTTAAAAAGAGGTGTAGGATAGCTAATAGCCCTAGTAGTACGGCCTCGGTTGCTACCAGTCATGAGTCTAGAACTCCTATATGGTGGCATAGTATCTATCTACAAAAAACATAGATTACTAAAGTAAGATCTAGTGCTAGAGTCTCAAATTTAATCTCAACTTTGAATTTCAAATAAAAAAGATAAGTTATAAAATAATAGGTTTATTAAAAATCTCTTTTTACCCCAAAACTTTTCAAATGTATGCAAAAATTTTGAAATCGACTATTGTGAGGCTCAAAGTCCAAGGGTTAAATATCTCTGATACCATTAAATGTAACCCCCTATACCCAGCATAGAATATATGGCAGGATCTAGAAGATCACAATTATAATTTCACCCTTAAAAAACCTTTTAAAACATATATAATATAATATAATATAAAGTAACATTAAAACAAAACAATTTCCATTATTGTAAAGAATCTTAAAGGTTTATAAATCTAAACGTATTAATATTTAATAAAATAATCTGAATAAAACCTATGAATGTAAGCAAAAGGTATATAAAAAATATAAAAATCCCAATTTCACATTTACATCAAAATTTCCAAATAATATGAAACCAAAATAGTTTGACAACCACAAAATAACCCATACGAAAATAAATGAATAAAACTGAGATATTCTCCGAGTACCAAGTTGTCTATGTCCAAGATATCTATAATTGAAACTAAGGGGGAATGAGCTAAAGAGCCCAATCTATCTCTAAATTGTAAGCAAACACAATCACGGTATCATAATAATTTTCTCAAAACATTTAAGTAAGCTTACAACATGTCACAACTCAAATGCAACAAAATCACAAGCACAATGCAATGCACCCAATCTCTAACACACCAACATAGTGGAGAGGTTCCCCAAAACCCTTCCTCGTCCAATCATTACTAATCACAGCATTGTTTTACTATCATTTGTTTGAAGGGGTGATAACCATGTCTTCCACTGTACAACCCAACCCATGAACACACAATGGTAAGATAACACATGAATCTCAATCTCAATCGCAATCTCATGATAATAAATTTGAGTGCACAATGCAGTACACATTATATTCAAAACATTCATAATTCGACAAATATGCAAGGAAAATCAACATCCGTTACGCAACATGAAAGAAGCTCATATTGATGACACATCTCATGATAATATCACACAAATAACACAACAACGAGTAATATCACACAATGAATATATAACACAGATAGAGATACACCTCAAGCAAGCAGAAGCTCTAATGTCGTGGAGAACACCTCCCACGCTCAGATCTTACTTCGGGTCTAGTTGAATTAGAACCTACAAGGATAAATTCTTGTGCAGGGGAAAACTACACATTTGGAGGAGGTAACTCATCGTTCTCAAAATCGTATCACCTACACACAAACTATCCCAAGTCAAACCCCTTATTCATTTTTCTTAGAAATTATTAAGTACAATAACTTGTAAATAATAAAACGGGGCTTTTGATTACAAATATGATGAAACTGGCTGCGAATTCAGACTCAGGACGTTGAAAACTATCAAGTCAAGGTTGGTCAATAAAAAAGTCAATAATCAAAGTCAACAGTCAACGATTAAACAATGGTCATGGGTCGTGTCAACGGGTCTTGGGTTGGGTCACAAGCGGGTCGGGTTCGGGTCATAGACATGGGTATTGGGTAATGGTTTGGGTAGTGATTTGGGCCAAAATGAATCGGGCTTGAAGTTGGCTCACACTTGGGCTCACAAAGTGGGTCCTTGGTTTGGGCTTGCCTTTGATGGCCCAAACCCACACATTAGCAAAATAAGGATTTTAGGGTTTTAACCCTTAACGACATCGATGCTCGCACCCCCGACAAGTGATGTACGAACGACGAACAAACAGAGAGGCCACCAAAACAAAGGCTCTAACACTAATCTTATCATGCCAAGAACGACGATGAAACAATAGAGAACGCGAAGTGAATTGTGAAGTAACGGAGGAGAGGACCAAACTGTTCACACGTCGATCTCACTAACGATGGACGGTGAGAGAATCTTGAACAGAGAGTTTTGATCATGAGACAACAATAAGCGCAATGGATAGGGCGGTGTGACACACGAACGGTGGTAAAGGGCTATCGAAGGGTCTTCAGAAAATAAAAACAAAAGGAAGAGGGGAGAGGGGTGTCCAACTAGGGAGAGAAAAGGAAATAAAGGGAAAAGCAAATGGAAGAAGAAAAGTCAAAACAAAGGGTAAAAGGGTTAAATATTAAGGAAAAAGGGAAATTTACGCAAATGGGCTCCTAAAAATTAAGAGCTCAATTTAGTCTAAAAATTCAAATTTGGCCACGAAATTTCAATTAAATCTCAATTTAGATACATAATTTTAAATCAGAGTTCAATTTAGTCCCTAAATTTCACTAAGATCACAATTTAGTCCTCAATTTGAATTTAGGGTTGTTACAAACTAAAAATATAAAAATAATGAAAAACTACACTAAATACACTATTTTACACGAGAAAAAGCTCCTTAAATACGTCGAAAGAGCCTAATTTACAACATCAATTTGTGGCAAATTAAGGACCTAAAGCATTGTTTGCGTAGTCTAAAGCCAAAAAGACTTACCTTTATGCTATTGACCATTAGTTCCCATTATTTGAGCCCTCAAATAATACTTTCTTGATGAGCCTCATGTTTGAAGCCTTAAGCCTAAATGAGATGAAAACTCGAGCCTTCTTTGTCCCTAACATAAAAAGGCACTACGTAATAGACGTGAGTAATGGAAATTAAGGGTTAGCTAGCGAAATTATGGTGGCTTCATGTGTGCTTGAGAGAAAAAGAAGAGATTATATGGTATGGTACATATAGATCATTGCTAAGTAAAACTAGTACGAAAAGAAAAATATATATGCATGAGTGAAAAAAAAAACAAGGTGAGGGTTAAAAGAATTGTGAGTGAATGGCACAAAAATTAGAAAAAAAAAGCTCAAATGAAATATTCAAATTTGAGCTTAAAAAAATATAAATTTTAAATTTACGAAAAGAGCTTTAAGCTAAAAATTATTATGTTTGAAACGTTCTCTCTAGTGGAATTTGTGGTTGGCTCGAATGCAGAAAGTTCGAACGATGGTCTTGGTCATTCTACTAAAAAGGTTCGCCGTCGGGTAGATCATCTTTCAGAGATGGAGCATCCCACGGTCAATAAGAATGGGCAATCTGTGCCTAATACGATTGTAGGAGGTGTGTCGTATAAGGAATCTCTTATGGGGATAGGGGAGGATCGGACTATGATGGATCAACAAGAGCCTGAGTTTCAATTATAGGATGGGGATTACAATACGGAGGTGATCGAAGGGGTTCCAATTGTTCGATTTTCGAATAGGGTTCATGGCTTTATTGAGAAAAGGATGGAAAATACCCTTATGGTTAAACTCCTTGGAAGGAACATTGGTTTTACAGCCCTTTTGAATAAAATTCAAATTCTGAAGAGGCCTCAATCCCAGTTTCAACTTATGGATTTAGATAATAATTTTTACCTTGTTCTTTTTATGGACAAGGAAGATTTAGAGAGGGTTGTGATGGGAGGTCGTGGATTATGTTTGGTCACTATCTCTCTGTTCAATCGTGGACTCCGTCGTTCTCCACAAAAAAAGATGCTTTTGGAAGGCAGGTGGTCTGGATCCGTCTTCCTGCTTTGCCGGAGTGTTTTTACTCTGGGTGCCTCCTAAGGGCTATAGTTCAATTGGTTGGCCCTATGATTAAGATTGATCTAAACATTGCCCAGGCTAGGAAAGGGTGTTTTGCAAGGTTAGCGATGAATGTTAACCTTCGAAAACCCTTGGTCTCTAAGATTCGTATTGAGGATCAGTTATAGAGAATTAAGTATGAAGGCCTACTGAATGTGTGCTTTAGTTATGGGATGTATGGCCATGGGTCTGAATTGTGTAGAAAAAGAGAAATTGTGATGGACGCTCAGTAATCGGGGTCTACGATGGAGAAGGATGGCATTCGCAAATCGGTGGAAGAGGATGACTTTGGACCCTAGATGCTTGTGGAATGTCGATAATAGGGGAGGAAGAAAGTGGCATTGGAGGGTCAGCCAGATGGTGGTCGAAGCTCTATGGTGGGTGGCTCTCGTTTGGTGCTCTTGTTGGTTTTGATTTGGTCGCAGGTTACCTTTGGGGATTTAGGTGTTATGACGTAGGCTGTTGATCCTAAGGTTGGTGAGAATATCTTTGATTTGAGTGCTAGGGTTAAGAAGCATAAAGATAAGGGTAAAAGCAAGAGGATTGGGTTTGGACCTAGGTCTGATAAATCTAAAGGTGGTGGCAGTAGGCTTAGTAGTGGTTTTAAGGTGGGTCGGCAAGCTCTTAAAAATGTGAATGGTCCAACTGGGCATGTTGGTGTTGGGCATGGAATTTCTTTAGGTAATAATTTTGATGTGTTGCATGTGTCGAACAAATTGGGAAATGGTAAGCATAAGGCTGTGCGCCTTTTAAGTGGTGGAAAATCAGAGATTCTCAAAGGGAAGGAAAATAATGCTTTTGTCTTTGGGGGTCATGGCCAAGGTAATTTTGACCCGAAGTGTTCTTTGGACTTAGACAAGAGAGGTCAACACAATTATATGTCTACTGAGGTTATTGATAAATTAGGTAATTCGTTAGTGGAGGTTGGCGTAGCTATAGAGGACATTGTTGCGGCTATTGATAATATTGTGGAGCAAAATGCGAATGATAACCAATCTGTCGTAGTTGGTGAGAAGATGGATGCAGAATGTGGAGGTAATTTAATTAATTCCTTATTATTTGGTTTTTATTTCTAATGGGTGTAGCTTGGTGTTTTTTGTTATGATTAGTATGAATACAAAAATTATTTTTTGGAATTGCCAAGGCACGGGGCATCCTAGATTCCATAATATTGTTGCAGTATACAAGAGGGACTTTAATCCGGATATTGTCTATTTTTTTAAACTCAGATGAGTGGAGACAGAGCAGATAATATCATCAGTAGATTGGGTTTTGATAACTCCTATTGTATTAAAGTTGTGGGTTTTGCTGGTGGCATTTGGATCCTTTGGAAGGATACTATTTTGATTGATATTGTTGACTTACACAACCAAGTTATTACTTTTAAAGTTTAGGATAGGGTTGGGGTTTTTGAGTTTATCTATTCAACAGTATATGCGAGTTCTCATAGTCTAATTAGAAGGAATCTTTGGGACTATCTTAGTTGGCTAGCATTGAAAATTGAGGGGCCCTAGGTGCTTGTAGGTGATTTTAAATGTATTTTGGACTCTTCGGAGAGGGTGGGCTATTCTTTGTCGGTTCATCGTGGCTGCAATCTTCTCCAAGGGTTTATGTTCAATCTTAGCCTTAAGGATTTGGGTTGTGTTGGATCTCGATTTACTTGAATAGAGGTGGTTTATATCAGAGGTTGGATAGGGCTATTTGTAATGCTGATTGGGACTTGTGGTTTCTGAATTGTTTAGTTAGGAACCTGCATCGTTTGAAATCTAACCACCGTCCTATCTTTATTTCCTTGGATTGTTCTCATACTACTGTTAAGAGACCTTTTCGCTATTTGGGTAGCTGGATGATTCATAGGGACTTTCATTCTTTAGTGCAACATAACTGGACTTCTGAGAACTCTATTGTTGGGAATTTGGAAAATTTTCAATCATTTGTTTTGGATTGGAATCGTAAAGTGTATGGGAACATCTTTGATCGAAAAAAGAGGCTTACCCATGAGCTGACTCGAGTCAACATATCTTGGATTTTCATGATTCTAAGAAACTCCGTAAAAGGTAATTTGAGCTCTGTTATGAGATTCATGAGGTCTTAAAGCATGAGGAGGTTTTGTGGTTTCAAAAATCCCGTGCCACTTGGCTTACTCATGGTGATCGGAATACGACGTACTTCCATAGCCGCACTTTGGCTAGACGAAGGAATAATCTGATTGATGGTCTCTTAGTCGGAGAAGATGAGTGGTGTTTTGGTGATGAGTGATTAAAGCAGCATGTCGTGGGTTTCTTTACCAACCTTTTCTCTACAGAGGAGGTGATTTCTAGATCTTTTCCTTATAGAGCTTGCTTTCTTGTGTTCTTGGCTATGGAAGTTAATGTCCTCGAAGGGGTTGCTTTGGATTCAGAGATTTGAAATGCTTTGTTTGGTATGGCTCCTTTAAAAGCACCCAGGTTGGATGGGTATCATGCGAAGTTCTTCCAACTAAATTGGGATGTTGTTGGCTACTCAGTTCGCGCCATGGTTCGTAATGTGTTAAACAGTCAAGTAATGGATCAAGTTTTAATTCTAACTTTATTGGTCTTAATTCCCAAAGTTAACAACCCTGAACGACTTTCTCAGTTTCAGTCGATCAGTCTCTGCTTGGTGCTTTATAAGATTTTCATTAACACTGTTGTTAACAGATTGCACCCCTTAATGGGCCACCTTACAATTTCGAACCAAGCCAGCTTTGTCATGGGTCGAAATATTGGTGATAACATTATGGTGGCTCAGTAGGCTATACATTCT
Source organism: Kokia cookei (assembly GCA_039519145.1). Taxonomy (NCBI): domain Eukaryota; kingdom Viridiplantae; phylum Streptophyta; class Magnoliopsida; order Malvales; family Malvaceae; genus Kokia; species Kokia cookei. Next base: position 10,106,395 of record CM076904.1, on the reverse strand, counting down.
CTGAGGAATTTTAAGGGGAAGAAAGTGGGATGGCTCTGAAGATTGACTTAGAGAAGGCTTACGATCACATCCGTTATGACTTTTAGAGAACACCTTAGTGGATGCAGGTATTCTTAACTTACTGATCAGAACTACTATGCACTGTGTTTCGTCTTCTTCTCTTCAGGTTCTGCGAAATAAGGCTTTGACTGAGGAATTTCGACCGTCACGGGGCATCCATCAAGGGGACCCGTTATCTTCATATCTGTTTGTTCTGTGTATGGAACGATTAAGCCACCTTATTGAGAAGTCATTCGAGCAAAGGAAATGGAAGCCGCTACGTTTGTCTATGGGGCCACTGCTAACACATCTGTTTTTTGCAGATGATCTGCTTCTTTTTGGGGAGGCCGTTTAGGAGCAGGATTTTTCGATGAATGACTCTTGGATACTTTTTGTCATTTCTCAAGGTAGAAAGTTAACAAGAACAAGTCCCAAATTTTCTTCTCTCCTAATACTCTTGCTAATAGGATTAATGATATATGCCACATTGTTAGTTTTGAACATGTGGAGAATTTGGGTATGTATTTGGGGATGCCTTTATTCCATGGGAGAGTGGGGAAGCACACATTTGAGTTTGTTGTTGACAAAGTTAGGAAGAAACTCAATGGTTGGGATGCGAAGAGACTTTCTATGGCGGGTCATATTACGATTACTAAGTATGTTTTATTAGCTATCCTCAACTATTTTATAGGGACTGTTCATTTACCTATATTCATTTGTGGAGAGATTGAAAAGATTGCAAGAAACTTTATTTGGGGTTCCTTTATGTCGAATCATAATGCGGCTTTGTTGTCTTAGGAGGTCTGTTGTCGTCCCCATGAAAAAGGGGACTTGGCTTACGAACATTAGTGGATCAGAATAAAGCTTTGTGGGTTCGTATAGTGCGAAGTAATTATCGAATGGTTGGTCTCTTGCCCACTTCTATTGCTTAAGCGAATTGCTCCTTTGTTTGGAATTCCTTGTCAAAGGTGTGGTCAAAAGTTATAGAGAATATTATATGCTCTCTTAGTGATGGTTGCAAGTTAATTTTTGGAATGACATTTGGCTTAGTATGTATAGGCCTCTTCGTGATTTCTATATTGGGACAGATCCAGTTGGACACTTTGCGTGCTTGTGATTTGGTTGATAGCACAAATGTTTAGGATTGGGAACACTTGAGGCGATGGCTTCCACCTTCGATCTTAAGTTGCATTGCCACACATTCCTTCCTCTCAAGGTGGTTCGAATCAGATGATTTAGAAATGGAGAGCTAATGATAAATTCTCTACCAAGGAGACTTTTAGTAATCTGTTTAAAGATTCAGTTGTTGCTTCATAGGATCATTGGAGCCTTGTATGGAAGGCTAAGACGCCTCAACCTCAATGTGTGAGAGTTTTTCTTTGGCTTCTCTTGCACGATAGGATTCTTACTAATGGGGAGTGGTTGAGGTGTCACATGACTTTGGATGGTCACTGTTTGCGTTGTGGGAGGGAGTAGAAACGAGCCTTCATGCGATAAGGGACTGCCTTTTTCCTCAAACAGTTTGGAAGGCTATTGTTCCTAACCACATTCAGGTATTATTTTTCTCTGTTAATTGTGATGAATGGCTCAGGTGGAACCTGTATAATGCTTCTTCTTGGTTTCAGGATGACCTTCCTTGGAGTTCTATTTTTTCTGTTGTTTGCTGGTTTTGTGGAAGAGTAAGAATGTGTTTGTCTTCTCGAATGGTCATAATTGTATACAGGAGCTTGTTGATAAAGCTATTAGTTGGACAAGGAGTTTTGTTACATCCGGTATTGAATCAGCTTTCATACATCCAAGGGCTATTGAACCTTATTGGTTGCGTCCTCAAGATGGTTTTGTGAAGCTCAATACTGATGGGGTGGTCTTTTCTTCAAGGAATAGTGCTTCAATTGGTGGTGTTATTCATGATGATACAGGGAATTGGAAATGTGTCTTTGTAATGGCTATGGGTGAGGGATCTATCTTCCAAGTAGAAGCCAGAGCGATGCTTGAAGGGCTTCGATTGGCGTGGGGAAGAGGTTACCGTAAAGTTGAGGTTGAATGCAACAACAGTTTGCTAGTAAATCTTATCCTTGTGAGGGCTACAGACAATAAGATGCTTGAAGTTCGGCTCATACATGGAATGCTGAATCGATCTTGGGATATTCGTATTAGACATGTGCCTTGAGATCAGAACATGGTTGCGGATCGCTTGATAAAAGTTGCTAGTCCTTTTATGACACATTTGGTTTAGTTAGACATCCCATCACTAGTTGTTATGAAGCTGCTCAAGATTGATTCTGATGTTTCTTCTCTAAGCTAGTTATTTAATTTGTTTCGCCTTTGGCTATTTATTTTACTAAAAAAAATCTTTCAGTTCATAATGTGTAATACTTGCTCGATTATTGTACATACCAATAACATTTAGTATCTTCTAAATTTTTTGTGAGTTAAAGAAGGCGAGAGAAGGAGAAATAAGGAGGTGAGCTTCACGATTAATTAGGGATGAATGGGGAACAATGTCGTGTGCTTTACTGTTTATAGTACTTGAAACCATTTTGAACTACCTTTTTGTTTGAACTCCAAACCCTCCTGAGCCTTAGAATGTTACAAGCCTAAAAGACCTTTGTGATCCAAACATTTCATTCTCATAGTTATCTTGACTTGTTTGCATTTGCTCATATGAACACGTTTGATTCATTTTAAGTGTCTATAATGTATCTACATAGTCTATTTTGATGGATAGCACAATTGTACATACATTCATTTAGATTGCCTCTAGATTTGTTAGCCTTTAAATTTGTTGAACTAATTATTTTTCTTTAAGAACAACCAAGTTAGCTAAATATTAGTCTTAGGTTGCATGTGAGATAGTCCTTGTACGAGTTCAATATTTAACTACCATGCTACCTTTTTGCTAGATATAGTCCAAGGGTTGTCATTTGCATGTTTTGTGTGCTTGCTTGAGGACAAGCAAAGACTTAAGTGTAATGGAGTTTGATCTGTCCTAATTTGACGTGTCAAATTAGACTCCTCATTACACTTGAGGAGCTTGTTTTCGAGCAATTTATATGTTTTTATCATGTTTTTACTTAGTTTTCATTTTTTGCTTTAATAAATGAAATGTTCTTTTTTTTTTATTTTCGAGACCTAAAATGGCCAAATGCGCCATCGAGGACATAATGATTATTTGAGTGTTGTCGGGAGTCATTGGAGGCCTGAATGTGAGAGAAAACATGGCCTAGAAGAAGGGTATCACGACATTGAAGCAAGGAAGTCGTGAAACCTCGGATAGTGCTGAATTGAAGATAATTGAGGCCCTTCATAGTGATATCACAATATCCAACTCACAAGGTATTCCCCAAGCCAAGACTGGTGAGGATATTGTGATACCAAACTGGGTATCGTGATATCCTTGATGTGGTAAACAAACCCTACAAATATGATACCCAAGGCTTGGATATCGTATCATATTTTTTCATATTTGATAGTCGTATAGTTTATTTTCCTTACAATTTAGTCCTTTGGTAGTTTTAGGTAATTAATTGGAATAATCAGATTCTTGAATGGTCTATCGTACTATAGTATTTAGCAAGTAGTTAATTTGACTCCTTGATTCATGTGTCCCTAGTCTAGGAATTTGCTTAACGACCGACTCCTCTGAGCTCAATCCTTGGAATACTCGAGTGTTCTATTGAACATTATAAATATCACAACTAACATGTCACACTTGTAGTAATGTTGTGATAGTTATATTTCTTTTAGTGTTGATTCTACGCCCAACCACATGTTCGCATGTCGGAGGCTAGCGTGCAGTCACCCTTCGAAGACATGTAATGTCACGCCCCAATTTTTCTTGAGTAGTTAATTAAATTTTATTAATTAATTAAGTTAGTCATAAGAAGGTGAGATTGTCAACTCCTAGTTCTTAAAAATATTTGTGCAAATATGGACACAAGGAAGTATGTAACAAATTAGAAGGGAGCTTATTAACTAAACTTGATGTCAATAGTTCGAACCTCCTTTTGTGCATCCATTTATTTTTATTTTTGCACAACTTTAGCATGTGCATATGAGTTGGTCAACCACCTCTCTGACTTGCAAAAAATAGGTTTTATTCCTTTCCTTTTTCATAATTCAAACATGTCATATGTTGCAAATCAATCCCGCTTTTTACTCTATGTTTTGCTTCGTTCTTCCCTCACCTTCCATTCAATTAATGTTACCAAAAATGTGAGTTGAACCTTGTGGGTACCCTTAGCCAGCCATGCACCTCTGTTGCTACCAAAATATCATTTTTTTCAATTATTTCTCCTCCCTTTTTCTTTCAAAATCGATATAGCACCACCACCCCCTCTCTTGCTTTTTCGACATTCTACCACCACAAACCGAGCTTCCACCATCACCTTGAGACCACTCTACCAAAAGTCGCCACCTTTCACTCCTCCTCCTCTCCTCCATCGCGCATCGTTGCAGCGAACCACCGCAAGTGCCATCACCTTTCTTCACTTTTTCTTTCTTTTTCTTCTATCCTCCTCTCCTTCTTTCATAAGTGACCAAACCTCCTCCTTGTGAAATATTTGCACCACTGCCCCTTCCTAACCGAACCACCATGAGTGGTCATTGTCGCCACCACGGATCGCCGTCGTCATCTCTATCGATGACCTCTTTTCTCATTTCATTTTCTTTTCTTTTGTCGATTTCTTAAGTGACTAAACCACAAATAATCTCCTCCTTATTCGATTATTCTAGATTATTCTATCAATGATTTCGCACCATTCTTGCTCCTTCGTTCGTTCCAATTTGAATCAAGTGTAAGTGGAGTGATTTGATTCGTAAACTTTTGATTATAGAAAGTATAATGTTCGGCTGAATGGTATAGGCCTTAAATGGGTTCATATTTTATTTGAATTTATTTCGAATAAAAGAATACTAAATCGATCTCGTGTTTTTTTGAAGGACTGAACAATCAACCTCTGAAGAATCAATTATGAAAACGTGAGAGTAGGAATCTGAATATTTGAAAACAAAGGGTAAGCATCAGATCTATGCTAAGATTTTGTATTAAGTGTAATATTCGTGTAGATCGTGACTAACACGAAGTAATTATGTGATTAGATCGTGAGTGAAACTAAGTGCTTAAGGATTGCATCAAGGGAGCAAACGGTATCAAAGGTGTGGGGTCTAGACTATACCATAAGTCAATTTAGTGTTCTTAAATAAAAGAAATAAGTATTATGTGAGAGATTTTAGTGTCGTTCTGCATTAATGTTATTTTAATAATTAATTAATAAATAAGATAAGTGAAATATTAAGCATTTGAGAGTTGTAAATGACTCAAAGCGAAGAATCCAAGTGACTCGTACTTAGATACTTTGCGATGAAAAGTATGTGATGTACGATTTGATATGATTTTTGTGAAATATGTATAAGCATGCAATTCTTGATCTCATGACATGTGATATATAGCTTATGTGATATTACGTTTTAAACATATGATTATTGTGATAAGTGATTATGTGATTATCAAGATCTATGATCTAATGTGAAAAGCATGTTAAGCATGTTAAAAAGTGAAATAAGTGATTATGTGAGCATATTTATATGCCTAAGTGATAAGTAATTCACATGTGTTAAATATTTTCCATGTCACATGCATGCGGTGGGATTTGTGAAAGGAGGAAGATGTGGCCATTATTGGCAATATGTGGCAGTTTAATTGCATATCGATATAAATAACCTATCGTTTCCAAGCAACCCGGAGTAATGGGTCATTGTTTCCAAGCAACCCGGGTAGCGGGTCATTGTTTCCAAGCAACCCAAGATGACTTAAGTATGGCTTGTCCACGATGTGATCATGTGACAATGTGGCCGTTTCAGCAAAAATATGTGGTGATTTATTCTCAAAGTGCTATGTGACTGTTCTATGGTAAATATGTAGTGGCTTGTCCACAAAACTGGTTGTGTTTGGATGGACGAGTTCTAGGGAACTCAATTGTGGTGTGTAGCAGAGACGGGTAGGAACTTTTACAAAACGTACATCGATTTCAAAATGTGCATTAACATGATCATGCATAGTATCAGTGATAAAGTCTATGATCCGAAATGTTATGTGAAAATATGTGATATATGTGAAATATTTGAATATTATGTGTGTTTATTTCCATATATGAGTTTATGTGATTACAGTGGGAAATCTCACACTGAGCCTTCAAAAGTTCACCCACTTTAGTTTAATGTGTTTCAGGAAATCTTCGTGATTAGTGCTCGGATTCGAATTCTCGGAGTGGACTCTCGATAATGCAAATGTTTTCACAAATTACGGCATTGAACCTTATCATAAATTTTCTCACACTGAGCCTTTAAAAGTTCACCCACGTTAGTTTAATGTGTTTTAGTAAATCTTCATGATTAGTGCTCGGATTCGAATTCTCGGAGTGGACTCTCGATAATGCAAATGTTTTCGCAAATTACGGCATTGGACCTCATCATAGATTTGATTAACTTGGACTATTATAACTTTGATTTTGAACTAAACTTCAATTTTGGGATGTTTCTGATTTTGATTTTTATTGGTATTATGTTAGCATGATAGCATATGGTTTACTTTAAGCATGTTTTGGATATTTGAGGAGATTTGGAACTCTATTATTGGATTTCATGAAATAAGTTATTTTTATTTCAAATAATGTTTTTACCAAATTATATAGTTATCATTAAACTTTAAATAAATGAGTTTTCTGCTGCGATATATGTTTTAAATTTTGATACTTTTCTAACGAACTCAAGTTTAGATTTCTAAATTGATTTAACAAATGATTTATAGGCTTTTATTATTAAACCCGATAATTAGTATTAAAGTGATTTCAAAAAGATAAGTTTTAAGGTGTTTTACTTAGCCATTCCCATGGCTAATATGACTGCTTAGATTTGGCCATAACGTCTAGGCCCGATCTAGGGAGTTACATGTAGCAAATACGAATCTTACATGAAAAGGAAAGGCATAAGAAGCAAAGGACACATTCCCGTTATTTTCAAAGTCATCTATTATGAAACGCCCTCCACTCGACCCGACCGATCGAATCTGAGTATTGGGTTTTATGCCTAAGGACTGACGTACTTAGACACTTCCTTTACTTTCCTTTGTAACTACTGGACTAATAAAATTTCTTAGTATTTATATATGAAATACCTCATTTTACTAATTGCGTATAACTTCTTGTACAATGTAAAAATACATTTACAATCTAAATAGTATAACTATTTCTTTCGCCTTACTTCTATTACTATATAAAGTATTACATTTATGCACACACTTTAACTTTGCCATAAGGCTTCTCTTATAAACTTATGTGTTATCGTTACCTATATCTAATCATATGACTCTCTTAGCTTTTCCTTTAGCATAGACCGTAATTCTGCCACAATCTTTTTCTTCTCTGTATGCATTTCAGCAAGGGTCGTCGCTCCTATGGCGTAGCCTCAGCATCGTCTCTCATTTCCCTTCTTTCTAACAAATCTTACAATCAGAGGCAACCATAACAAGTTCATGAGAACTTAGTGAGACATCATACATTCATTCATCATTTCATATTAAATCTCTACATACATTGTACTCCTTCATATTCTGTAAACATCCTTACCTCATTCGATATCATTTGACTTACTTACCAGTTTGTACTGCCAACTCATTTTCCATTTCATCTTCCTACTAGTGGTCAAGGCAAATTTTGTTCACTTCTCATCATCATGCATTTCTCGCAATACTTTCATTGTCCCAAGCTAGATAGTTTCGCTTCTCTTCGAAGTCCACCACTTTGACGTTGCCATTAAATCTTTGTCTCTAGATCATTTCACAAATTGTGGCACTAAGGTGTATTCTTTACTTTAGATATCTTCTCTTCTCTTTGGAAGCTACAGACACACGCTTGATAAATAGATAGCCATGAAAGCGTCCACTTAGCTTAGATAGCCATAGGGCATCCACACATTATTAGATAGCCACAAAGGCGTCTACACATTATTTGATAGCCACAAAGGCATCCAAATACATTCAATAGACTTCGCCACGAATGTGCTTTTAACAAAAACAACCTTAAATGCTCTTCTCATAACAAAATCAGCCACAAGGGCTTGACTTAATGGTTTCACCACAAAGCCTCACATATAATAGAGAATAGCCATAATGGCTTACACATATCAAAGAATAGCCATAAATGCTTTCACATAAAAAAGAACAACCACAAATGCTTCCATTTTTTTGGTAAACTGGTGTTTCGACGATAAGGATTTGCCTAAACTCATCGACATGATGTTTGCCCCTCATTGCTTGGTACGCACCCAACCGTCATTTTCTTGGTTTTCCACATGATGACATAGTCCTAAACTAGGTCTTACACAATGTGGTCTTCAATTGCCATGGCCATGGTCTTCCTTATCAAAAATCATGTTTATTATCTAGATGGACCTGCACATGCAATCAAACTCAACATGCAGACTCATACTTGACTAACTCTTTGTAATAGACTTTAACATGCAGACACATTTACATTTCTAGACATGCAACTCGAACTCCTTATGCAGAGACAATCGTGCTTCGAGCACACTCATGCATGGACATACTTTTCAATAGAACAGATACTTATCATTCAGCTCATGCTTTCTTGCATATACATCGTGTTCATACTTTCCTTTCATAGCAGATATGCATTGTCATTTAGGCATCAAGCCACACATGCAAGCTTATCAAATACACCTTTTCGTAGAATTAACGTATCACACATACATAGTTCACATTTCCATCACACAAAAGGTCATTTAACGTAGAATAAACAAGCATATAAATGTACATCTAAAAGACAGTTAGAACACTCAAAGAGTTCACAGGGTACTAATAGAACCCTCATAGGATCCTTACGAAACCTTACAATATCCTCACATTTTACAGCTTCAGACATCAATTTGGGTTTCCTTCGAGTAGATCAGTAGCCCCTAAATGTTAATCCACAGAAAACATATCAAGGTCTTCTCATCGAACTCATTTTTCCTTCTACTTCTGTTAAATGAAGCTTTATTTGATAAAGTATTTTGATATAACAAATTAAAATGTTTTTGAATATAATTTAAAATTGACAAAATAATTTCTCAATTTAAAGTCTAAGAGATAAAACTTAAATTCGTATCTTCAACTCTTAGAAAAGTTTGAAACAATTTTAAAATCAAGTTAAAATGATTTTAAACAAGTCAAAATAATTTGAACCAAGTCAAAATCATTTTAACACTTCAAAATTTTTACAAACAAGCCAAAATAGTGTTAGGGCAAAAAGTATCGATATCTTTTTGGCCAAGTATCAATAATTCTTTAAATATCGATACCCTTAAGAAAATCGAGACCAAACTTGCATTCTGTTTTGATAACCCCTGAAAAATATTGATACCCTTTTATAGGTATCGGTTATAACACCCAAAACCCATAACTGTGATCGATTTAGAGTCCCAAGGTCCTTCAGACCTTTTATCATTATTTAAATTCCCGAATCTCGGTAATACAGTATCACATAAAAATTCATGCATTAGTTTTCGAGCTTTAATATCGTTTCATATTAATTCGAGTTAAAATATGTCATTTTATAGATTCTGAGGGACTTCTACCAGTACCTATATGGGGAAGTATCGATAGAAGTCAAGTCAGTAAGCTTTGGAAAATAATTGTAGTTTCCTATCAATCGAAGTGATAGTTCTACCAATACAAGTATGGGCACTACCGATACAACCCACATTTCTATCGATACTACGAGTTCCAGAGAGTTAGGAAATTTTCCCCTGCATCTTCTACCAATACAAGTGATCCAACTGCCGATACCTTGAAAAACTTATATCGGTACAACCAAGTCAATAGACAATGTTCAAATTGCCCTGTACTTCTACCGATAAATGCATGAATTCTACCAAAACAAGTATGCAGATCTCCAATATTTCAATATGTGAATAAATTTCTAAGTTTACCAAATAATACACATTATTTTTATTCCCAAAGTCAACTTACATAAACATTCTCATGTTTCATACATAAAACATCATATAACAATTGAAGGATACATTTAGAAATATCCACAAAATATGTTTCTATTTGTATTTAACTATCAAACTCATTCAACTATGCACAACCAAAAGAATTTCAAGCAACACAATCCTAATACATGTCATATAAGCCAAGTGATACAAAAACTGCCGAAGATGCCTCCTAGATAGTGTGATTCTTCGAGATGGTCCAATCTTCTTACAACAAAATGAAATCTACAAGAAAATAAAAAATCCACAGGTAAGCTTACAAAGCTTAGTAAGTTCGTAGATTTAATTAAATGTACCATAAATAAATTGTGCTCCGTAACGGAGTATAGCTCATTCGATCCCAAAACAGAGTTTAGCTCATTTGAGCCTAAAATAGAGTTTAGCTCATTTGAGCCCAGAACAAATTATTTCTCTTACGAGCAAGAAATAGAATAACGCTCTTATCGAGCCAAAGTTCAGAATATTACTCATTCGAGCCAGAATCAAAATATCTCTCTTTCGAGCCAGAATAAGAAATACTCCTTAAGCCTTCAGTCTCAACCCGCAATCAAGAATATACTCAAGGTAAATATATATAAAATTACAAATATCACATTGGAGAGTTACTTGTATGAACTTACCGGACTAGTTTGCAGTTATGATTTAATTCTATGGACTATTCTACAATTTTTCCTTTTTCGCGATCCCCAGCTCGTTCTTGATCTGTCAAAAAAATCATTCAATTATCTAATTCAACATGGACTTCAAGTCATTTTATGCAATTAAGTCCTTTTTGGTATTTTACAAAATTACCCCTAACATTTCATCTTTATTCAATTTAGTTCCTAAGCCTCAAACATGAAAAATAACCATTTTTCTGTCAAACTCATACCAGCCAAACACTCAAGGGTCTCTCTAAAGCCCATAAATACAATTATTTCACATCAAGTACATTTATTTATTTTTTTACAATCTAGTCCTTAAACCCTAAAAATCATAAAAAATCACTTTATAAAATCATCAAATCCAACAACCAAGCTTATAAAACTTCCATAATTTTTTAATAACTAGCTCATTCATCAATAGAAAAATCTATAACCTTTGACAGATTCACAAATTAGTCTTAGGGCATTCTAGATGAAGCTAATACGGACTCAAAAACATAAAAATTACTAAAAACCTGACGAAGTTTGCTTACCAAATTGAGGAACCCTAGCTTTTTCGAATCTATTCTCCTCTCTAATGGTTGATTTTGTTTTTTTTTTAGCTTTGGGGAAGAAGATAACTTAGGCTATTTTAATTTTCCCTTATGAAATTACTTATTTATTATTTATTTACCCTTTTACCCTTAATGATTTTAACCATACTTCATGAGTTTTGGCACCCAAAATGGTCATATACCCCTTTTAAGGGTATATTTACCTTTTAAGGACTTACCAAGCCTTTCTTTTATCAATTTACACATTTAACTAATTAATTCTACCTTTTGCAACCTTTACGATTTAATCATTTTTACTCAATTAACTATCCAAACGTTAAAATTCCTTAACCAAAATTTAATACGACCCTAATCACATCATAAATATTAAATAATTAATATTTACGATCTGACTCATCAGAGTTGTGGTCTCGAAAGCACTGTTTCGACATCATTGAAAATTGGGTTGTTACATCGATAATTTCTAAAAAAATCGACACCTTTGTTCGAAAATGATACCAAATGAGCATTCTAATTTTTTCACAAACCTTAGAAGGTATCGATCCGATATCGATACCTTTTGGAATAGATACTGATAATTTATTTGGGTATCGATTTTAAAAGTACCAATTGTCACTGAATTTAGCATTTATGACAAAAAAATATCGATACCCTTTTATACGATACCGATAGTCGAAGTTGCAAGTGACATAAATGCTCTGGTTTTTCATTCCTAACAACTATAATTATTATTACACCAACAACCACAACGGTTAGAAATCAATTTGGGGGTATTAATATCATCTTCCAATGACCTACAACAACTAACAAAGTACTTACAAGCAAATATCTTCAATAAAACAACCCAAGAGCTTAATTTTTCATATCTTTCTTTCATACACTTGTGAGCCTTATTTCCATTTCTTTGTTCAAGTGTATTTCATTGTATTTTGAGCTTTATTTGCAAACAATTTGATCTTGTTAGGATTGTTTCTTGTTTGCTTATTTGTATCTCTTTTAAGAGAATTTGTGACTTAAGATTTGGGTAGAAATCTTAAGTGATTGTAAGGTTAAACCTTGTCCTCAAAGGTTCTACAAATCTAGTGGATTTGGGAAAATCGTTAGTGGTGGAAAGCTAAGGTAGTGGAGTAGGCATTTGGGCTAAACCACTTTGAAATCCTTAAATTGAAATTGCCAAGAGGGGGGTGAATTAGCCTTTTAAAAATGTTGGATGAAAAGAGAGAAAATAAAAGCAATTTGACACAATGCTCATTTGGTTATGAGGCTCTCCATCATGTGGGTTACCATCTCGATGCCACCATCGGTACATGGCTTAAGAGTGATGCTCCGGCGGATCATGACGACGATAACTTTGACATTGTGTTTTATGACGTCCCGGCACCCGAGCATGCTCCTTCACCGGCCTTTTCTTCTCACGCTCAACCTTCATAGAAGGTGAACATCGCATTTCTCGATGCCATTCACTCTTTGAGCAACGATGTCCGGGCTAACAATGCTAAAATTGGAGTCTTAGAGAAGACGTTAATACGAGGCTTTCTACCCTAGAAGCTTAAATGGCGACTCTACTTGCACGTTTCCTTACAACGCCTTCATTTTCCTCTCCTCATAACGACGAGTACAGTAGCTCTAGGACATGCATTTTCATGACATTTGCACTTTCATTTTTATATTTTTGCCTTTGTTTTTTTATTGAACTTAATTTATTTCTTGACCTTTATGGATACAATTACACTTAATGTTGTATTGATATTTTTTAGATACAAGTTTTTTTTAGTTTATTGCTCATTCAATTTTCTCTATATATTGTGATGAACTAACTTTCTTTTCTCCTTCAGATTTATTTGATTTTTTTTATATAACAAAAAGGGAGAGAAGAAAAGGTAAAATGTTTGATTATTGCTTGATTTTTAATGCTAAATGCAAGATTTTGTGACCAATTTGTCTTTAATCCATCAAGTTAACAACTTTAAACATTAAAATCACATAGCAAAGCTCTATCAAGAGTAACATAACTGCTCTTCGACAGCTCTACCATACAATGGGAATCTTAGGGCTGATCCTTTCATTCCAAGCTCATTCTAAAGGATGAGAGGATTTTCCCCTTCAAATCATCCTTATATAGGCAAAGAATACTTCCTGAGGAAGTAAGGGAATAGTACCCTTCACTTACCCGGCTATCTGATATTTTCTTTGTTCTATTGGATGTTCGACACGTGTATTAATTCAAGTGATCACCAATTAGATACACGAAAACTGTAAAGACTTACGTATGGAAACACATACGTGACTTAACCTTGGGTCTCAACTCGTTCATTATCCTTAGCCATTTCATCAGTGTATCTGGTGGCGTAAAAATTCACGCTTTAGCACATCAGATGGCGATGACCTCGTTATCTGAGTCTCCTCAGTACTTCCTAAGCTTTCTTTCCTATTGCCTCATTCCCTTCTAAAGGAATTTCGTATCATATTTAGATATTTACCTCACACCCCACGTACATGCCAAGAGTCCTAATGGGGTGGACAACGTTAAGTTTATAAATTCAAAGCTCGCCTATATATCGAGCGTGACCTTACCTCGATTACGTCTACTCTCTAGGCCTCAGATTTAACTCAGAGCACCCTGACTTCCTTCTAGCCTCTTCCTCTGAAGAGAGAGAATATATTTTTCCTTTTTATCTCCTCTTAACTTAACCCAAGGTTATATTGGAACTTGATAAACGTCACATCAATCATTCGGTAGTCTAATCCAAATCTTACAAATTCCAAAGAAACTAATCAAGTGGTTCCCTCTAGTTCTTAACTATTGTAGTTCATGTTTAATTAAGTTTTAACAATTGTTTCCTTATAACTTAGCTGGCTCAAGGCCATCGTTACTAAGTTCACTTATTACTGACATAGACTTCTCAGCACATGGTTTATTTCCTCATTACTCATAACAGATTTCGCCCATACTATTTACACCAATCAAAGGTTTTTGGGGCAAATCCTTCCTCATTAAACATGACTCTTAATTGTCATGCCAGTCTTGTCAACATTAAGGCATCACAGGCACACCCACATGGTTCTTATCTTTTAAACTAGCTTTTGCTCTATTCGTTTCTAGACTCATTCTACCCGTCTTATTCTTTCGAATAGTATTCAGATACTAAGATTCTTCTAGGCGGGATGTTACAACTCTCCCCCTTTAAGATATTTCATCCCCAACATTTTCCTTCCTTAGGTGAGATCACCATGACTACATGCCAGTAACGATTCGATTTTTTCCTCCTTACTTGTATATCTCTCAAGATCACCTTTCAACCTTTCGAATCCACAATTTAATAGCTTTAGATACTTTGTGATTTCTTTGAACAACTATCAATCCCTGATTTGGGAATGCAAATAGTCATCTAAGGCTCAACTACTAACTCATCATTACTCTTATTTAATCTTATTTATTTCCTTATGCCAGTTGGCATTTCCTAATTCGGTGAAGCCAACGGTTACCACCTATTGAGCTTTCCGTGCACTTCTCACTTTTCCTATAAATTGGCACACTCGAGACTCATTTCCCTTAGACCTAAACAACATCCCTTCTTACTCTGTTATTTTCTTTCTTTCATCAACTGTTGTAAGCCTTTCTTCCTTTTTCCTTTCATTTCCTTTCCAAAAATGATTTGATCTTCCTCTACCAGGAGATCATTTCTATGTCCAGAAAACTTTACTTCTTAGCACTCTAATTCTACATGGATCTCTTAGAGCTTGAGGATACCTTCTTCAAAAGTAATGTCCTATCTCTTACCGTGGTTCAACACTCGAAATTTTGAGCGTATCAAATTCTAATATTGCCTATAAGGCCAGTTGGCTTTTTATGGCCTTTTCTTTCTCCTTATCAATCTTCTTAACAAGGGTTTCCAATTTACACCTCGTGGTTTGAAGATATTCTTCAGATCACATGGGATCTTCAAAGTAGACCATAACGTGATGTGGCGCAGGAACAACACCAGGTTTGTTGAGCCTGACCTTGTTTTATGAAAAAATAGTAGGAGATAAAACTTGGGTCTTCCACTAGCAAAATCAAGGTCAAAGACATCACTTAAGTGATATGACCCTTTCGAGACACTGAACTCATATTTGTGATGTTTAAGGAGCAAACCATGACATAGTAGCAAATTTTTCATTTCCTGAGAGTCGTGGAACATGGATAGCTAAGGCTAATAATAGGCTCATCACATTCCCTTTCAAATTTTGTGGCAACAGCTCTATCAGACTTCATTATGGCATCTTTCTAACTCTTCACCACCACTTTTAGCGAAGCACAAATAACGCAATCATCACCCCTACCCTAATTTTTGCTAGATTGTTTATCACCCTTGGCCATTTTTTCAAAAGAAGTGCAAAAAGTTACTCTAACAATAACAAAACAAAGTGCCACAAGGTGAATCAGAGCAAATGAATCATTAGAATGCAGAAATCATCGTAAAAAATCAATGAAGGCTAATAAAGCAATGGCCATAAATTCAAAAAGAAAAGAGGCAAAGTAACCTCAAAGAAGAAAACCTAGTAAATATATAGACTCATCTCTTAAATCGCACCATTTAGTAGAACAGACGACACCCAATAACAACTTACCACCTGTTCTAAAAGGCTATTCTTCATCATTATCACGACTCCCTAGAAGCATAGCCCTCAAAGTACATTTATGATAGAATCTCAAACATTTGGATATAACTTTCACCATAAAATAATGCCACCATCCGGAACAACCTAGAAAAGAGAGAGTTACCATAAAATAATGTAACCCTCCTCTCTAACTAAAGGGGGGATATTGTTATACCCTTGCCCATTTTAGGACATGTGGCAAGCCTAGAGGACACTTGAGTAGTAAACCTGCCACCAACAAGGTGGGAGGTCACCTGTGAAATCATCCTCCCGAGAAGACTACCACCCGGACAACGGATGGCCTGGTCTTCATTGGGAACACAAAGTCGTTTGGTCACTAAACATCATGTTGGCTCAGCTTCTTTGTCCCATCAAATTCAGAATGAATGGAAGGATCCTTCCTTTCAAAGACATCCACATCTCATCAAAGACATCCTTCTCACACACTTTGTAATGATGGCTAGGTGGCAAGTCCAACATGTTAGCACCATACTACATGGGACATTTACTTATAAATACTGCCAAGAACGATGATGGAAGGATTGACTCTCAAGGATACTAAGCCTACTCTCTCTATATATACCTCTCCAACCCTTAACCTTCAAACTCTTTCCACCTCCATTCTCCATAACCTCCAACTCTTGGTCTCGACTAGGTGAACTGGCCTTCTCAGCAACCACTCTCTTCTCTTCTATACTCTCCCCTTGTTGAGCATTGTATTAACAATATAAATAATAACAAAATAACAATTCTAAAATTAAAAAAAAATAGATGATACAATTTCTTTTTAAAATTACTATATTTCATTATACTTCGTATAATTTAATCTTAGTAGAGTATATTATAATAAAATTTTAAGATAAGCTCACTTGGCAAAGTTTTTTAATTTTTTTTCTTTTGATACGTTCGAAATTCAAATGGGGAAAGGGATAAGGATGTTATATCTAGAATTACAATACAAGAATTTTGATTGACAAAGTATTTAGGGCTTAATGGTATTTTTGGCCCTCAAACTTTAAAAAAAATCATAAGCCCTTTCGAATATTTTGCACCCAATTGAGCCCCTAAATTAATAAAAATTATCAAATAAACCCTTTAACTAACATTGACTGTTAAGTCATGACGTAGCCGCTAATGGCACTGACATGGCGCTCCATGTCAATGTCAACAACAGTTATTGATGTGACAATGTCACATCAACAAATAATAAAATTTTTCAAAAAGGAATATGGTTGTCCAAGTTCATTCGTTTCAAAATTTAATTTTTTTTAATTAAAAAGTATATATTAAAAAATACTTTTTTATAAAATTTTTATAAATTTTGTAAAATGTTACAAAAAATTATATAAAAATTAAATAAAATTAAAAAACTTTAAAAAAATAAAAATTAATAAAAATCGTTTAAAAGATAAGTCCAGAATGAATATGGGCAAATGGTTGTCCAAGTTCATTTAATTTGGACAATCATATGTCCAGATTCATTCAAGATAATTTTTCCAAATTATATAATGTTTAAAAAATATTAAATATTAATTTTCTTTAAAACAATTATATGTGTATCGATGCTTTAATTCTATTGGTACATGTATAAAAATTTTAAAAATTAAAATTAAAAATAATAATAATAAATAAATTTTACTTTTATTAATAGTTTGTCTAAAGTTTTTTTAATGTATCAATATATCCAATTATTTAGCTCTTTTAAGAGAAATTACTTTACGTACCCTTCCCACCACATTATTCATGATCCTTTTACAATTATTTAATGAAATTTCAACAATTTTTTCATGTTATTGATATTTTGGTAATTTTTTTGCCATAAACCCCGAACCCCAAACCTTAAACACTGAATCTTGAATCATGAACTCTAAATCCAAAGAAAATTATTTTATGGACCCTTCCCACCACATCATCCATGGTTCCTTTCCAATTATTTCATGACATTTCAGCTTTTTCTTTTCAATGTCACTTATATATAATTTTGGTAATTTTGTTACTATGAACCCCAAACTCAAAGCCTAAAACCTCTAACCTTAAACACTAAACATTGAATCATAAATTCTAAATCCTAAACCCGAACTCCAAACCATAAACCTCAAACTTTGAATCTCAAATCATGAACAGAATTCAAGGTTCGAGGTTCATGGTAAAAAAAAATACCAAAATTATGTATCAACGACATTGAAAAAAATGTTGAAATGACATTAAATAATTGAAAAGGGATCACACCCTTCCCACCACATCATCCATGGCCCCTTTTCAATTATTTCATGACATTTCAACATTTTGTCAATATCGTTGATACATAATTTTGATAATTTTTTTACCATGAACCCTAAATCTTAAACATTGAACCTTGAATCATGAACTCTGAATCCTAAACTTGAACTCCAAACCCTAAATCTCAAACATTGAATGTCAAACCCTGAGTTCAAAGTTCAGGGTTCAAGGTTCATGATAAAAAATTATCAAAATTATGTATCAATGACATGAGAAAAAATTGTTAAAATATCATTAAATAATTAAAAAGAGACGTATGATATGATGGAAAGGGATTATAAAATAATTTCTCCCCTTTTAGGCTACACATGTAATAAAATAATTGATACAATTTTTTAAATTTAATATATTAATAAATTAAAAGCTTTTACACATACCATTATTAAAATTAAAATTAAAATTATTTTATATATTTTAAAAAAATATTTTTTTATACATTCTAAAAGATACCAATAAAATTAAAACATTGATACATCTATCAATCTTTTTAAACTTTATACAATTTAAAAAAATCATGTTGAATGACATGTGAATTTCAACAATCATAAATCCATATTCATTCTACACTTTACTTTTAAATGATTTTTTATTCATTTTAAAATTTTTACATTTTTTGAATTTTATTTAATATTTTTTATAAATTTTAATAATATTTTACAAAATTATAAAAATTAATTTTTTAATAGCTTTTAATATTTTTAAAAAAATAAGCTTGACCAAGACAACATTATGTCCAGGATCATTCCAATAAAAAATAAAAAAATATTCCTTTTAATTTTTTATTTTTTCTGACATGGCAGCACCATTAACGGTCATATTAGCGCTACAACGGTGAACATTAGACAACGGATCTATTCGGCCAGTTTTATTAATTTAGGGCTTGATTCGGTGCAAAAAGTTTGACCCAAAAATACCATTAAGCCAAGTATTTAGTGAAGAATTGAACATTGAACCCCAAGAACTTTTTTTTGGTTTTATTTTCACAAGCATAAATTTTTGTAGATGATATGGAGACCGAATCCAACATTGGATTCACTGCAAATTATAACATCCAAATCCAAAAAAAGTTGATAGGATATAATTGAAAAGAAGAAAGAAAGAGCGGATAGGAAATTTGGCCTCATGAGCATATAATTCTGAGACCAACAAACTAGATCATGGATTATACATTTACATAATATAAGAAGTCCATTAATTGCAAGGAAAGCTTAGTTTCAGTCCCTAGGGAATGTAGTTCATAATTGTAATGCAAGCCACATAATCATCCTAAGAATACAGCAATAGCTACAAACAAACTTTTGAAAACAGTAATCCTATGCGACTGTGACTGCTTTAAGAAAAAATAATTATCAGCGTTTACTAACATTGCATTCTCATATTCGCATATGAACATGAAGAATTATAGATATATTCATTTCATATAGGGTATTAGGAAACAACAGTCTCACCTGATTTCACTGGTTCTGGTGTGTTTCTTCTGGGTTCTTTCCTTTGCCTCTAAGCATGTCAGTGACCCTCATGATTCGCATGAATCTGGTATCCTCTGCCGCTGCTGGTGATGCTGCAGGTTGCAGAGCTTCAACTGCTTCTGTTGGTGATTCCGTAATTTCTTTCTTGCCTAGCAGCCCACCTTCACCAAAAAAGCTAGTCACTGATGACGCAATCCCCAGGTGCGCTCCCATCACCTTACTCAAAGCCTCAAAAGTCCCACCAGACCGTTCTTTCAATATTATTTCAAGGGCTTCTTTGTGTGCCGGATCTAGTGTATCGGGGTCTTTTAATAAGTTCTGTATGGTGGGAAGGAGGAAATCACGGATGCTATTTGCAGAAAGATCTGCTACCCAAAAAAAAAAAAACAAGAAAAGAAGGATAAGCACCAACATTACATCAAAAGAAACCTTATTTTTAAATGCAAATATCTATGAACACAGATGAACCATCTGAGAGGAAACAGAATAAACTATTTCAAATTAAAAGCAGCAATATTTTATGTTTCCTTGCTGTTGCTGGATACTGTACTGGGAAAAGTTCAATCCAGGCACACAAGAATTAATGCGAGACTAGAGAGCATCACTATGAGAAGGTTTGATCTGTGTCCGGCATGGAAATGAATCCGGGAGGAAAAAGGCTCCAACAAGGTGTTCAACGGAAAATATAGAGAAACGTATTCTTACTACAAACGTAATATGCTTATTTTATAAGAAGAAACATTTAAGGGAAAACTGGAAATAAATGATAAATTAATTGTAGTAATCATTATTACTCCTTTCTGACAGCCTACCAACATGCATGATGTTCATGGTTTTAAACTGAGATTTATCAGTATCTCCGGGAAACCATTAACTTATGATGAGACCAGAAATAAAACCAAGAGAGGCATTTGAACCCCCCCTGACCCCAGCGCACTGCGTCTTGTCCCCTTGGTTTTAGTGGAATTTCACTCTCCTCTCACTCCTTTATTTTTAGTGATGACAATAACGGAGAACAGATAATGGGAGAAATACTGTCCCCAGTAAATAAGACGACCAGCAAACCTGTAGCATCCAGAGCACGAATAGCTTCACAAAGTGCATTAGCTCTCTGCCGACGACGCATCACATCCGTTGAAGAAACAGGTGTGTTTGTCAGTTGGAAAATCTTGGATAAAAGATGTAGATCACATTAAGGAAACAATGGGTTCTCATAATAAATGGACAGTGGCAACCACCACAATGGCTAAAATAAAATACACAAACTCAATGACTGAAGTTCTAAAAAATTGATTTGCACATGAAAGTCAAAAGGATATAGTCCCTAAGTCTCTCCGTTGTATGTGGAACAGCTACTACTAATGAACGGACCACAGCAATAGTTGCTTCAAGGGATCCATCTTCAAGAAAAGCATCCATTTGAACACGTATTTTATCAACAATCTGCAACATATTAAGTTAGAAAGAACAATTCATAGGAACTGTAACAGCATGAATCAGAGCATAAACCCTGTACCATATCATTTTTAAAATGTTGTGCCACAGCTCCAAATGCATCTATGCTTGCATACTTCACATTCAGGTTTTGGTCAGAGCCAAGAGTAATCAGGGCAGGGAGAACATGTGTAGACACCACTTTTGCATCAATATATGGCACCTGTTAAATGAACAAGGTCAATATCTCTTATTATCAAATGTAGTGGGATATATTTGTTTTTAAGGAAAGAGAAACATACGATGACTTTGAGTATATTGGCAGCACTGATCTTCATTTCTATATTGGAGCTTACAACCATTTCCCACAAGATATTGAATATCATGCCATGATGTTCTTCGAATGTGCTGTATTATTGAAGAATATTATCTGTGAAATATTCAGCAATAAATAGCAAATAATTAGGACAAAGGTTCTTTCAATTACAAACCAAAGGAAGCGGACAGCATTAACAATATCCATGTTGTGTGTTGTAGACCGACTCTCCTTCGTGGCACCTTCCAGTAGCAGCTTTCTCAAGTAGTCAGCTAATTGTTGACGCTTACCAGAAGATCCTAGAACACCCGCCAAGAGAAGTGGCAGGATCCCTAGAATAGCAAGTCTCTCTGCCACGGCAGTTCTTGGTCTCAAACCTGCAACCAAGAAACAGTTATGGAATATGCAATGATTAAAAGTCAACAAGATTCTATGAATCCAATACCTTTGATTCTTGAATGAATGTTTGGAGGGAAAAACGTCAGATCTGCATCATCCCCAATTGCTATCAAAAATACAGGCAGCATTATGTGTATCAAATAAGTATCCCCAAAACATTCAGAAACAGCCAACAAAAACTGCAATAAAGTGATATAGATTAGAAACAAGAACAAAGCACTATTTTCAATAGAACAAGCAATGCAAAGCAGAAGATCCCATTAAAAATGCACTACTGACCAAACTACCTTTGTAATTCGGTTTCTTAAATTATCTTCTTTCTGGGGTAACAAGCAAGCCAGCTGTAGCAAACCAGAAAAGCAATCGACATGCACCCATTCGAATGCAGGCCATTCAACATGTCCCCTAGTAGGATATTAAAATTTATGAAAATCAAAATCTGTTCATAACTAAGCCATCAAATATCACATATGCTCATCCAAATGCCAGATACAAAAGGAAATGCAAGCCTGGTAGAAACAACAAAGAGAGAGCAAAAATTTACTGTGCATATAGTTCAAGTATGGAGCTGGACAACAATGTCCCATTTGACTCAGAAACAGAGGAAAATGGGCAAGTCTCAATTGCTCTCTGATGAACAAAAGGAAGCAATTTAGCCAGCATTCTTAATGAAACATCAAGATTCCAACGCTCTTGTTCACCTAAAACACGAAGGTGGGACTCCACAGACCCTTCAACTCCTGACAGAGGTGGGCAATGCTGAAAATATAAATGATATTAAAATGTAAAGTATTGCAAACTGGAAATGTGGTAGTATTGGCTGGTAAGCAAGAATTGAAAGGACAAAATGCTACCTGAGCAGAGCCTAAGATATGAGAGAGTAGAACTCTCAAAATATGGTCCAACTTGTTTCCCCAATTTATTATTGCAGGAAGTAGTTCTTTTAGTGTTGTTTCAACCACCACTCCAGATGGATCACAGGCCAATTGGAACATCAACTCCTCAACCTATCGATGAACAAATAAGACATTAAAGAATCTTTCTCTATACTAGATTATAGGACACCCATGATGCGGGTAAAAAGCAGAATTACGTGTATTTTTCTAGTTTTTTAATATAAAAGATATAAAAGGACAAAAACACCTTCAAAATTATATAATTTACTTTGTAAAGTGATGATATTTGAGTCATTACTCAACTGAGTTGGTGCCTAGTTGACTCGTGAAACCAACTCAATTAAGGGCTTAATATATAGTATATATATATATATATATATATATTACCATACTCTATTTCTTTCAAGTCATGATATGATATCATGCTAAGGGCAAAAGGCTCCATTCCCTAGACCATGGGTCATCAACCTGTTCTAGAGCTTACACTGTAGCCAATTCTGTCAAGTCAGAATTTCTTCTCCTTGATTGCCTCGAAGCATATTTAGTGAAGCTGACCTTGAAATATTTATCCATAAGCGGAAAGAGTGGAAGCAACAAGGCCAGGTTGTGTGCAGCAGCTTCTCGAACAACCGTTGCAGGATCTTCTATCAGTTGTTGCACAATAGATAGAATAAGAGAATCACGAATCTCAGGTCGAACAAATTCAGCAAGCTCTCCACATGATTGAGCAACCAGCAATCTACGCTCCTCATACGTATGATTTATCTGCATTTAGAAAACCAAAAAGAAAAGACTTATATCAGGCTACAACAAATATAACTGAAAAAAAAGAAATAAGCAGTACAGAAACTCACTTGTTCCCAGCACTGGGGAAGCAATTCTGTTTCTGTTCTCATCTCCCCTACATTTTTAGCAAGGCTAACACATGCCTGAAATGAAGTTGAAAAGGCTTAGCAAAAACTTGTAGCTATTGGATACTAAAACCTGATTATTTGAACAGTAACATACATCCATTATAATTCGCCTTTGCTGCTCATCTGGACGCTTAATCAAATTGAAGAGTGTGTGTGTCAATGAATCTCGAGTGCTACTATCTGGATGCCTCTCGATAGCACACATTATCAGCGGAAGAAGCTCCTACAGATAAATAAAATAAATAAGATAGACTGATAGATGTTCTAATAAAAGCTAATGTAGTCAGAAAGTGACCTCCCGGTGATTGATCAAAACATATGGTACAATCTTAGGCAAGGCATCTGCAAGGATTTGAATAGTTGCCAAACCCTGTTAAATTAACAAAAGAAAACTCAGCATCAGACATGATAGGTTTACTTCAATGTCTTCAACAGGGAAGACAAATATAGAGCAGACACAGAGACAACTGCAAGGGTGGTGAATCAGGACTGTGAGGAAAGTACAGTTTTCAAATAAATAAAATTATGCTATTCAAATGGAAAACCACTCAAATTAAAGAGACATGAAAAATCTAATATCTTGCATTAGAGCCTCTATGCACTAAATCTCCCCACAAAATCCAGAGAAGAGAAGCCCCTACTTCAACCCTTGAGGATAAGGATATAATATCATAAAAACTTACCGTATTCTCAGGAACATGTTCACTGCCAAGGTTTTCAGAATTTAAATGCAGCCCACTATCTTCTGATGGTGGTTTCTCTTCTTGTTGAGATAGGTTTCTACCATCTGGGAAACCATCAGTACTGTTACATGGATTCATAATTGATTCTGGCAAATTTTCTTCAGGCTTGGGAGTGCTGTTGTCCAATGTTTGAACTGGCATTACCAGCGTGTTGCTGTCTACAACTTCTGCTGGTTCAATATGATGAGAGATTTGAGTTCTATTTTCATCCATCTCCACGACTTTCTCTTCAGTCTGTATTGACTCTTTGTCACCACAGCTGGAATAAACTAAATCTGAAATATTTATTTTTTCAGCCTTTAATCTTTCAATTTCCATATGCAAAGACTTTATTTCTTCATTGTAACTTTCTACAGCCTGGGACTGAGTAGAGTTGAGATTAGCAGCCACTGGATTTTGTAAAGAACTAGATCCTTCAATGTGCATTTTCAGAGATGTGATTTCAGCTCTACAATCATTCAGTTCCTTCCTTTGGTTTTCCAAGGCTTGCTTCAGATCTTGTGTCTGAAAAAATATGAAATCAATGTAGTAATCACCATTTTAGCATTATCAAGACCTGCTTAAAAGCAATTATATCAGAGAGAACTACCAGCTTTTCCTTGTACTTTAGATCCTTCTGAGTGGCTTCCAAGGATTTTGTTAATGCATTTATTTGACCTTCAGCCAATTCTTTGTTTTTCATCAAGCACGCTTTCTCATGATTTAAACCCTCATTTGCCTCTTTTAACGAGTCATTTTCTCGAATCATAGAAATTTTCTCCTGCAACAGAAGAGCATTACTGTCTTCAATGACAAGAAATTCACAGCAAGTAGAAAACTCTACATGAAGTGTAAGAACAAATATTGTTGAAACATTGATCCTTTATAATCATAACTGAACACTTCAAATGCCAAAGATACATTAAGTCAAGCGACATGCATCTACAACATAGGGAAGAAACATCTATAACAAACAATGTCAAACACATCAAAATGTAACTAAAAAAACGGTGCTCGTGGAGAAAGATATTGGATCAAGGATCTGTTCTTATCTCTAATTGATATCTACAGGCATAGATATTTCCTCAATGAAACAATTCCAAATGATAACAATGTATAATAAGTTTGAAGTGCTTTCTTAGTGAATATCACAACAGAGAGTTCAAGTTGATTTTATTGCACTCAAGGATTTAAAGATACACAAACACAAGCATGCAACTGAAACAGTGTTTCCCACGAAGCAAAGTCAACAATAATAAAGGACAATAGATATAGAGTATAGAGATGAAATATATTATTATTCGATATGAATAGTATAAACATCTTGCTTACCTCAGCAGCTTCTGAAGTTGAAGACAGGTACTGGTAATAATAATGGCGTAAGGCATCAGGTACAGATGCTGGTGAGTTTTCCCAAACATCTAGGTTTTGATCTGTAACCTGAAGTTATATAAGATAAATCAGCTATGACAAGTCATAAAAGACGCACATTCACCAGATTAGACTCTTTCTTCATATCCTTCCGGAGCCTCAAAATATACTTGCGTAAGAGAAAAAATTAAGATTTAGAGCAAATAAAAGATGAAAAATTGGTTCTGAGAACTCTAAACCATTATAGCTTCTCTCCCTTTGTGCTGATTTTACCATTTGAAAAGATGTCAGAACATCCCTAGAAAAGGAAAATTACTTAGGCTCTAAATTTGAATAAAAAACCAGATCAACCCGAGGCTGTGTTTTCTGTTTTTTAAACCCCCTTTGTGTTCAGAAAATCTACATTTAAGATGTTATGAGACAATTAATTTGTACTTCTTAGCAGGTTCCAAATGATAATTCAAAAATTCCACAATTTCAGATTATTGAGATTTGCAGGGAAGCTAGCCCTTGCAGCCAAACCAATCACAAAAGATGTTTAGATCTTCCACTGCTAGTTGGTGCAGATTTACAAACAAACAGAAACAATAAGACAACGCTACCAATTTCTCGCATACCTCTTCATAAAATGTCATTGCAGTTAGTCGATATCCAGCTATTAGTAAATATTCCTTTACTGCACAATTTAGATCTTTACGCTCGTTAGCCTTCAATGGGCCTAAATCAGAAAAGGGAGCATCTCGCTTTTGCCGATGTATTTCCGGTGCATGATTTACATGATTGCTTACACTTGATTCTACATATGCATACAACATAAAAGAAATTTAGACATGCCAGATGCATGGTGACATCTAATAATAAAAACAATGTTGTCAAGGATGCTAGGTGCACTCGAGGCACTAGGCCTGAGGCACAAGGAGCAAAAAAAGCGCTCGCCCGAGTAAACCAAGGCGCAAGCATATAAATAAATATATATAATTTGTATAAAAACATATGTAACTAGTACATATAATTAATAAGCATTAATTAATTAGTAAAAGAAAGATAAATTTTAATATAGTTCAATTTATAAATTCAAAACATTGTTCAATAGTTTAATTGTTTAAGTTTAATAATTTACTTAATTTATTGTAAAATAAAACACCATAAGAACAAAATTAAATATCATTGTCAGAAACTAGCTCTAAGTTTCCTTCATCTTGGCTTGAAAAAGTTAACTAGGTTTCTATATAATAAAACTGGTTAATAATTAATTAAAATAGTCATTTATGATATTTTATCATATTTTTCTTTTAAAGTCAAAATAAATAAAAATACACAGGAGAATGGATTGACTCTTTAGTGAAGCGAATTTTTTGTGCGCCCAAAAAGCACACCAGGTGCTCGCCTGATGAAGTTGCCTCGCCTTGAGGTGGCTGAGACGGTAATGGCCATTTGCACTGTGCCTTAGCGCCTAGGTGTGTGCCTTGACATCACAGGATAAAAGCATGCACAAATACAACAATCCCCTAAAATGCCCAATTTACTGCTGGAAATTCTACAAAGCCCGCCAGATAATGCAAAAAAGCTACCTTCGAAAAGCTACTGATGCAGAAATTGGGATTTTTATTTGCAAAGAATGACATGAATATCTAGCATGGTTAGGAGACAACTATATTTCATTCTGTGCATAGACATAGTCATGCAAGGTGGCCAACCTCATGTAATGCATGTACCAACAGTGAACCTATATTTTATTTAGGTAGCCACTCTTGAGCACTTTGTTTCCTCTAATGATTCTTACAGCCATAAGCATGCTGAACACGTAACACTCAAAGAGACTAAAATTTTCTCTAAAAATACACACACACAAAAGACTGTTGGATTTCTGTTTTTTGCCATTTGCCTTTTCCTTATTTAGAAAAATATAAATAAGAAAACAAAAGGCATGTAACAAAAGCATAAACCAGATGGATTCTAAGTGCATCAATCCAAATATTGATTAATAAGAAATGTTACCACTCGAGTTATCCTGAGTGAGATCTTCTTTTCTTTGTAACTCAGTCTTGAGTTTCACAATGTCTTCTTGGGCTAAACGTAGTTCATAGTCACTAAGCGCTAGTTTTTCTTCCATAGCTTCTTTCTCTTCTAGCAAACTCTGAGGATCTAAAACTGCAGTTCAAGAAATAAAGGTTAGCTGAAACTATCAATAAGGTTCACATAGTCTATGCTAAGTCTAAATTGAAATTGCTATCAACCATCCTAACTAGCTATATCTTCAGTATAAGCATTCCATCTTCCACATATAATGATATATATTTTCTAGCAAGATCGTAAAAATGCCTTCACTAACAACCACATCACGGTAGAATTAAGCTGAGAGAGGAACCATCCTTAATTCTTTACTCTCTATCAACTGCGAAGACAACAAACTAACTTGCTTCTAACAAATTCAGCTTCCACTTGGTAATTACTTGTATTACTAACTTGAACTTTCTAAAAAGTTTGTATAAAGCAAATTCCAATGATTAATTAAACTAAAAAAAATTAAAAAAAAAACTTTGTACCTCGAAGAGAGTTGTAACGAGAGATTTGATCAGGAGGAAAATGAGAAGGATCAGAGAAGAACTCCTTGAGACGAATCGCTTGAGCATCACGTCCATCGTCGAGAAGCTCGTGGAGTAATTCAAATGCCGTCAACAAGTAATTTTCATCCAGTAAAAAATTCACCACGCAATTACATAGCGAAGATCTTTCTACATCCATCATCCAATTCCTTCCCCAATCAATCAATCTCCGTCGTTCAACAACACCACGATCTAATCAACCATTTATCTCCAAAAAAAAAATCTATATAAGTATTAATGGTTTACGAAATGGCTGCAGAGCTCGTTGTTTTCCAAGTCCTTTAGCTGAAAAGCGAGGAAAGAGTTGGGATTTGGTGTGACAGCGAGGTAGAAGATTTCGTGGATCTCGAGAGGCTTTTAGATTTAGATGCGGGAGAGGGATAAATGAGGCCGTTGGATCCTTCAAAATTGAGAACGTGCGTCGGCGCTCGAGTGTTTGGAGTAGCGTCAGCTAAAGTCAACGGACCGCTTCGCTTAACTGCTTTGGGCATGCTTTAGCATTGTTGGACAACACAATATAAAGCTTGCTTTATGAAAAAAGTTTTTGTTCGAGAAAAGTGAGTGAAAAAATATTGTTGAAATATAATTAAATGGCTAAATAAATTAAATATGTCAATTTTTAAAATTAATAAGGGCTCTTTTTTAAATAATCAGATCGGGCTTATTATTAAAAGATAGAAACAGTCCAAACAAGACCCAAAAAATTACATGGATCAAAAGTCCAAAACTTAAAAGCCAAATAAAACAATAAAACAAATTAAAACAGCCAAACGAAAAGACACCAAAAAAATGTCCAATCAGATATCAGCACACAGCTCTCCAAAGCAATCGTCATAAATGTATCAGGCGTTGCAGTTAATAGAGAGTCTTCCAAAGGGATTCTTCAATTACTCTCAAAAAAATCAAAACTCATCAGCAACCAGAGACTTAGTCAGGTTCCCTCAGGTGATTCACTTCTAGTAGCTGATATGCGTATTCCAAAACAGAACCCAGCAGGTGCGTCGTTCTTCTCTCTGAAGGGTTTCTTTGGCTACCATATGGGCTAAAATGTTGGCAGAATGGGGGGTATGAATGAAATCGATCTTCCTGAAAGCATTTTTATACACCTTGATATCTTGCATGTAGACCCTAAGCATCGATTTGTTTGGATATGTTGTTTGGCATTTCTTAATTATAGTTAGAGTATTACCTTCCACAATAATCTCTGACCAATTTTGTTCCATGCCAATTTGCACTGCACGGAGACATGCAAGGGCTTCACCAGCAAAGCTAGAAGGGACCCGTTCATGGAGGAACGAGCAAGACAAAAGTACTCTGCCGTTTGCGTTTCTAGCCACCACCGCTGAAGCCGACTTTGATCTGTGGACATCAAAACTACTGTCAAATTGATCTTAATAGTAGATCCAGAAGGATGATGTGGATTGAAGATTTGAATTGAAAAACTTGAAAAGAAAAGAAGAATTGAAGAATAGAACAGCTTAGAGAGAAAAGAAAAGAAACTGTTGTATATTTCATAACTGCCTTTCTCAGCTAAGGTTGGCTTACTTAAAAAAACAACGGTCAAGTGCTAAACGCATCGTTTCATACTTACTTAAAACGCCCCGTTCCCATACTTACAGAGCATACTAACATACTAACTAAAACACACCGTTTCATTAAAATCTTAATTACCCCAATTAACAACAGAATTAACAGAAATTCAAACTAATTCCATAACAAATGCTCCCCTGCTCGAAAAGAATCCTTGTCCTCAAGGATTAAACAAAGGATATTGCTGGTGAAATTCAAAAAGTCTCTCTCAAGTTGAATCTCCTGGAAAAGTATTTGCCCATTCGACAAGCACCTCAGTGTCAGCATGGTTGCCTCGTTTAACCATTCGTCGATCTAAGATCCAAATTGGTGTTTTAGCAATGGAACCATCAAAATCAGTAGGCATAAGTGCAAAATTAGCACCTAACATTTGATGGTTTTGTCACTTTGGCCCTTATCGTTTTTTTTGGTCATTTTCATACACAATCTTTGTTTTTTTGGTCAAATTGGTCATTTTTTAACGGTCTTGTTGACATGGCCGTTAGTTGACTAACAGTGCTGACATGGCCAAATTTTTTCCCATGTGGACACTGTCGAAACCATCCTTTTTTATGAAAACGACATGTCTCGAAAAATCATTTTAAAATTGAAAAACAATGGGAGTTGCCACCAATCCTTTATTCGGTGTGATTGGATCACCACAAGACGTAAAAAAAAACACCATTTTGAAAACACGCAGGTCTTTGAAATCCAGAAAAAAACAGGTTCGGGAGTCAGTTACGCATGAGGAAGGATTAGCACCCTCATACGCGCAAAATTGGTACCGTATTGATTATTTTTGGGTCTTGATTTGTAACTCTTAAGAGCTCGAATAAAGTTTAAAATACAATCCTTGAATGCATGAGTTAAGTTAAAAAGAAAACGGGTTTGTTCGGAAATCCCGCTATTTCAAAGTGATCGAGGAAGAAAAGTTACGTCCAGTGAGTTAGGACATGACATTTCAGGATAAAAAAAAATGACGAGCTTTCCTTTGTAAAACCTTTTTTAATTTTTGGGAAAAAGGATATTCGATTATCTCGATTTGAAGAAAGGTTACACCTAATAAGTTAAGGCGCAATATTTCAGAATCGAAGATAAGGAAACATTGCCTCGATTAAGGGTATTCGATTATTTCGATTTGAGGAAAAATTGCACCTAGTGAGTTAAGGCACAAATTTTCAAAACTCGAGATAAAAGAAAATTGCCTCGATTTTAAAGTTTTATGAAAAAAAAGTTTTAAAAACAAACATGCGAGTTTAACATGAATAGGCAGTTAATAAGGGATATTAAATAACGCGAAACAAGATAAGTAAGAAGATAAAATGACGAAAAAATATAAAAATGAAGAATACGAGTGCATAATGGTTAAAATATATGAAAATATTGATGAAAAAAAAGGGACACGATCGGGTTTGAAAATGTGACTTCTTGGATACCCGGGGGTAAAATGGTAATTTTAGGAAAATTCAGGGTTAAAAATGGAATTTTTGAAAGTTCGGGGGTAAAAATGGAATTTTTGGAAGTTTTAGGGTCAAAAATGGGATTTTTGGAAGTTCGAGGGTAAAAATAGAATTTTGGAAGTTTCGAGGTCAAAATGGGATTTTCAAAAGTTTAGGGGTAAAAATGGAATTCTTGGGAGTTTTAGGGTTAAAAATAGAATTTTCAAAAGTTCGAGGGTAAAAATGGAATTCTTAAAAGTTTCGGGGTCAAAAATGGGATTTTCGTAAGTTCGAGGGGTAAAAACGGAATTCTTAAGAGTTTCGAGGTCAAAAATGGGATTTTTGAAAGTTCGAGGGTAAAAATGGAATTTTTGGAAGTTTCGAGGTTAAAAATGGGATTTTTGAAAGTTCGGGGGTAAAAAGGGAATTTTTAGGAGTTTTAGGGTCGAAAATGGGATTTTTGGAAGTTTGGGGGTAAAAATGGAATTTTTGGGAGTTTTAGGGTCAAAATGGGATTTTCAAAAGTTCGGGGGTAAAAAGGGAATTTTTGGACAATTTAGGGACCTCTGGGGTAATAAAACCAAAAACAGGTGACACGTGGCAGCCCCTCAAGCATCTTGAAGTCAGAAGACTATTTTAAAAACCATGGAAAATTTTTGGGGTAATTTTGTAATTAAAGCAAACTTGATTTAAGGGTTAAATTAAAATAAATTTGAAATAAAAGGGACCATTTGCATAAATAAGCCGAAATCATGACACGTGGCAGCCCCTGGTGCTTTTAAAAGGTCGAGGGACTAAATTGAAAAACTAAGAAAATCATTGGGCTAACTTAAAAACTGATTAAAAGTACGAGAAGGACCTAATTGAAAATTTTGAAAAAAGCGGAAGGACCAAATGCTGAAATATCCCTTTTCTCAAAAACACGCGGATCCTCCAGGCGGGTCGGGTTGGATCGGGTCGAGGGAGTAAAATCGTGCCGTTTTGGCACCCAATTCTCATGCCTAAAACGACAGCGTTTAAAGGTGGCTATAAAAGTCATTTTTGAACCCTAAAATCATTTTGCTCATTCATTTAAAAAAAAAACTGAGATTAGCCCCTCTATCCTCTCTTTTCCCTTTTCTTCCGATCTTGGGCCGGCCGCCGCTTCATCAGGCTCTGGTTCCACGTGTCGCTGTCTTCCAAGCGCTTGGGGCATCACGCGCGCCACGTGCCGCCCCCTGTCGTCATTGACCACCGTGCACAGTCGCTGTTCATCCACGCGCCATCGATCAGGTAAGCGAATCGTCCGTTTTCTTCTCCTTTTTTATTTATTCTTATTATTTCCTTTTTTAATATGCTTATTTTAATAATGGTTTTCTTTTGCAGTTCGGCTGTGCTCGGAACATCCATCGCAACTACGGACGAGGTCGGACGGTCAACGCTCGGAGCTACGACGACGACGACGGCTTAACCAGGTATGGCCCTTCGTATTTTCCTTTTATTATTATTTTATTAATATTATTGTATTTATTATATTTATTGTTATTATTAAAACATTCTGAATTTCTCACCAAACTAATTGAAGCCATTAATAAATACATTAATACATTAGAGCAATAAATAAATATATTATATATAAAAGAATCTTGGATTTCGAAAGACATAAATGAGCAATAAATATATAAAAACTGTTTCAAATCAAAGTAAAATGTATGCCAATTAATACCTTCAAGATTGATATTATCCTGCCGTTCGAATCTAACTTGGATCAAGCCTCTATATTCTATTTCGAGAACCTATATTGCTTTTAAATTAACTTTTATTGCTTCTGGTTTTTTTGTGTATTCGGTAATATCTCTGTTTTGGCTTGAAAGATGGTTTTTTTACATTGATTTCTCAAAAAAAAAAGGCCCCCTTTTTCAAGTGTTTGAATCTGGCTTTATAGCCATGTTACAAAATGATGATCTTTTGTCTGTTTTAATTGAATGCCTGTCTTGTTCTTTCTTCTGTAGGTCGACTTGACAGTGGCGGTGCAATTTGCTGGTGATGGCGGTTGATGATGGTGATGGGGCTGCTGACGTGGCAGCATGTGAGTGGGTGAGGTGAGTGGCAACTGGTCCAAGTTGGCTTAATTGGGGCAGATTGGTGTTAGGTTCGGGTTAATTAGATTTGGCACAATTAGATTTGGGGTGCAATGGGTCAAATTGGGCTAGACTTGTAATTTGGGTCAATTAAAAATGGGCCCGTTAAAATGGGCATTTGTATTTGGACTTTTTAATTGGACCTTTAATTTAATTTTAATTTAATAATAAATTTAAATTCAAAGTAAATCCAAACTCAAAATGAATTTGAATTTAAAATAAATTCAAACTTATTAAAAAAAATTAAAAATTAAAATTTGGACTCAATTAAGTGTTGGGCCCGGTCAAAATTTGGGCTTCAACAGCTGCCCCTCTTTGCTCGTTGTTGTGTAACGGGAACAGAGCAAATATCTAAAAGAAAGCCCAATTTTGTCAAGTTCTATTTCTTAGCTACTCTTTCTTCAACTGGTCCACCCTTTGCTTTACGTCTGTCATTTAATTTCACTGCATCAGCTTCTCTACATCTTTGATATTGCGATTCCATCTTGCTCTTAGGCAATTTCAAAGAGACAAAATTTGCTACTGTAATTTCACTCCATTCTCTTGAAATTTGAAATTCGTCATCGTAGTCTTTGAGTCTGGTTTCATTGACTTGACCTTCTTCTCAGTATCTCATCGGGAAGATGACTGCGTTGTTTGTTTCAATTCGCTTCTCTGTATCTCATCAGGAAGACGAATTTGATTCACTTCTCAGTATCTCATTAGGAAGCTAACCGTTTTATTGCTTCGACCTGCTTCTCAGTGTCTCATCAGGAAGCTGTGTTCGAAGATTTACTCACATCGGGCGCGAGTTTGATTTGGTCTTCTTCTCAGTATCTCATTGGGAAGATGACTTCGTCGTTTGTTTCAATTCGCTTCTCTATATCTCATCAGGAAGACGAATTTGGTCAACTTCTCCGTATCTCATCAGGAAGCTAACCGTTTTATTGCTTTGACCTTCTTCGAAGTGTCTCATCAGGAAGTTGGGGTTCGAAGATTTGCTCACATCGAGTGTGAGTTTGATTTGGTCTTCTTCTCAGTATCTCATCAGGAAGATGACCGCGTCGTTTTGTGGATAATCGCAATCTGCCCCGTGATCGGGGTAAGGCATTGGAGTCCCGTACCTTTTCATCTTGGTGATCTTAATGATTCATCTCGCCCTGTGACGGGAGTTTGACCTGTGAAATATGCTTCTATGGGCCTCTATGTAGGCCTAAATTAGAAAGTCATGATTAGAATGAATTAAATGCTCCTAACTTGTATGAATGTGTATGAGGAATGTCAGATTTGTTCATTGTTTATTCAGGTCGGCATGATTTGTCGCCCGTCCAAATTCTGTCTTTGATGTGTTGCTCTGTCTTTTCTAGGTTATTCTGGAACTGCTTGTTTTTAAGCTTGTCTCCCATTGGTGGTCTTGTTTCGGGCTTCTTGTAATTTCTGAAAACTTCAGAATAATGCTCATAACTTTTTGTATGATTTATTAGTTCATTACCCGTTATTTAGATGCAAAATGCTTGGACAAAATTGTGCAGAAACAAAGTCGTATTCCAAGAATTCTATTAAAAAGAGGATCGAAGGAAACAAAATTAAAAAGAGGGTCAAAGAAAACAATCATTAATTGAAAATTGTCAAGTATACAGTGAAGAATAATTGGTTGCCCCAGGTATCGCAAAATGAGCTACTCTGTGCCAACTTGCTTGTGAATCACCTTAGCTCAAATGTGTGTCTAGAAGATCTAGAGTACTTTGTTGATGTTTCAAGTTGTAACCTTCCTCCTTCTCGTCGACCCGTTTTTGGACTTGAGACGCCCTTTGCGGGTTTTCAACTCAAAGTTCCCTTGGTTCCAGGACGCCCTTTACGAGTTTTCATCCCGAACCTTTTTTTTTAGACGCCCTTTGCGGGTTTTCATCCCAATTCTCATTTTGTTTTTAGGCGAAGTATTTTTTCACCGAGTCTGAATTGACGGGGTTGTACAGTTCCTTGCCGTCCATCTCTGTTAAGATGAGAGCTCCTCCTGAAAAAGCCTTTTTCACTACATAAGGCCCTTCCCAATTGGGCATCCATTTCCCATGGAAATTTTTGTGTATGGGAAGTATCTTTTTCAAAACTAGATCTCCCTCATAGAATTCCCTGGGACGAACTTTTTTGTCATAAGCTCGCATCATTCTTTTCTAGTACATATGGCCATGGCGAATGGCTTTTAATCTCTTTTCCTCGATTAAATTCAACTGGTCATATCGAGATTGGACCCATTCAGCCTCATCAAGTTGAAGCTCTGTTAAGACTCGAAGGGAAGGTATTTCAACCTCAATAGGCAAGACTGCTTCCATACCGTATGCCAACGAGAATGGTGTTGCCCCAGTAGAGGTTCTGACTGAAGTTCTGTAGGCAAAGAGGGCAAATGGTAATTTTTCGTGCCAGTCCTTGTAAGTCTCAGTCATTTTGGCCACAATCTTCTTGATATTCTTATTAGCTGCCTCCACAGCTCCATTCATTTTTGGGTGATAGGGAGAGGAATTATGATGCTTAATTTTGAACTATTCACAAAATTCTGCTATCGTGCTGTTGTTCAAATTGAGGGCATTGTCGGATATGATCCTTTCGGGCATCCCATATCGACAAATAATTTCCTTTTTTATAAACTTGCTAACCGCAGACTTGGTAACATTCGCATATGAGGTTGCCTCTACCCATTTAGTGAAGTAGTCAATCACCACAAAGATGAATCTATGGCCATTGGAAGCCTTTGGAGAAATTGGCCCGATGACATTCATGCCCAACATAGAAAAAGGCCAGGGAGAGGTCATGACATGAAGATGTGATGGAGGTACATGGATCTTGTCCCCATAGATCTGGCATTTATGACACTTATTGGCATAATTGGTGCAATCGCCCTCCATACTAGACCAGTAATACCCAAATCTCATTATTTGTCGGCCATCGTGAAACCGTTGGCTCGTGTCCCACAAATGCCTTCGTGAACTTCTTCTAAGATCTTTTTAGCTTCAATTGCATCGACACATCTTAGCAATACTTGATATTTTCTCCTTTTGTACAAGATTTCCCCGTTTAGGACATATTCACTGGCTAGTCTTCGCAACGTCCTCTTTTCATTTTTTGAGGCTTGCTCGGGATACTTTCGATCTTTCACAAACTGAAGAACATTTTGGTACCATGGGTGATCATCTCTTCCTTCTCCTTCTTTTGCCTCAATATCGCAACAATGAGCAGGAGCTTCATAGATACTCATCTGAATGGGCTTTATATTTTCCATCCCACTCACCTTAATCATCGAGGCTAGAGTGGTAAGAGCATCGATCATCTGGTTTTCTTCTCGTGGGAGATAATGGAATGTGACGTCATCGAATCCGGTGATCAACTCGAGGACCAATTTGCGATAATCCATTAACTTGGAATCCCTTGTTTCCCATTCTCCTTTTAGTTGATAGATTACCAGTGCAGAGTCTCCATAAATCTCCAAAATTTTGATTCCCCTTTCTATGGCCGCACGGATTCCCAATATACATGCTTCGTATTCAGCCATATTGTTAGTGCAATCAAAATCAAGCTTGCTGGTGAAAGGGTAATGATCTCCCTCTGGTGATACCAAGACTACCCCGACCCCATTGCCTGTGGCGTTTGAAGCTCCATCGAAATTCATCCTCCAAGGTTGTTTTTTCGTGATTGCCCTTTCAGTAGCCGTAACATACATTAAATCCTCATTCGAGAATTCGAAGTCTATAGGCTCATAGTCTTCTAAAGCCCTACTTGCCAGGAAGTCTGCTCTCCCAC
Organism: Kokia cookei; assembly: GCA_039519145.1. Lineage (NCBI taxonomy): Eukaryota > Viridiplantae > Streptophyta > Magnoliopsida > Malvales > Malvaceae > Kokia > Kokia cookei. The sequence goes on along the minus strand of CM076904.1, from coordinate 10,069,158 downwards.
TTCCTTTTATTGCTTTCTGATTGACATAGACTATATCGAATTCTGAGAGCAAGATTTGCCATCTAGCTAATCTCCCATTCAATGCTGCTGACTCCATCAAATACTTCAGAGGATCCAATTTCGAAATCAACCAAGTGGTGTGATATAGCACGTATTGTCTTAATCTACGTGTAGTCCAGACTAGTGCACAACATAATTTCTCAATAGGTGAATATCGTGTCTCGCAATCAGTGAATTTCTTGCTGAGATAATATATCGCCCTTTTTTTCTTTTCGGATTCATCATGTTGGCCTAGTACGCATCCCATGGAATTTTCAAAGACCGTTAAGTACATGATCAGTGGCTTATTAGGAATTGGGGGTACCAAGATGGGAGCTTTGGATAAATAGTCTTTGACCTTATTAAAGGTTTCCTGACATTCATCATCCCATACACTCGAGTTGCGCTTTCTAAGTAGGCGGAAGATAGGATCGCATTTCTCAGTTAACTGTGAGATGAACCAAGCAATGTAATTTAGTCTTCCTAAGAACCCTCGAACTTCTTTTTACGTGCTGGTGGTGGTAATTTCTGTATAGCTTTGACTTTATCCGGGTCGATTTCAATTCCTCTTTTGCTAACCACAAAACCTAACAATTTTCCTAATGTGGCCCCGAAAGTGCATTTTACTGGATTCAACTTTAGTTGATATTTCCTTAGACTTCCAAATAACTTTCTCAGGATTCTTACATGTTCCTCCTCCGTTTGAGATTTCGCAATCATGTCATCGACGTAAACCTCAATCTCTTTGTGCATCATGTCATGGAATAGTGTCACCATGGCACTCTGATAAGTTGCCCCTACATTTTTGAGTCCGAAGGGCATCACTTTGTAACAAAATGTTCCCCATAGTGTGACAAAAGTGGTTTTAGTCATATCCTCAAGGTCCATCCTTATCTGATTATACCTAGAGAAGCCATCCATGAAGGAAAACAGGGAATGTCCTGCAGTGTTGTCGACTAGAGTGTCGATGTGGGGCAAAGAAAAATTATTCTTTGGGCTAGCTCTATTTAAATCTCGATAGTCCACACACATACGCACCTTTCTATCTTTTTTAGGAACGGGGACTATATTAGCTACCCATTCAGAGTATTTAACCACATGGAGGAAACCGTCATCAAATTGTTTCCTGACCTCTTCTTTTATTTTTAACAACACATCTGGTCTCATTCTTCGAAGTTTTTGCTGCATAGGCCTGCTTTCTTCCTTTATAGGGAGTTTATGCACCACAATGTCAGTACTTAAGCCGGGAATATCTTGGTAAGACCATGCAAAGATATCTTGGAACTCTTGAAGCAGCTTGATAAGATTCCTTCTGATCTCTACGGAGATACTTGTCTCAATTTTCACCTCTTTCTCTTCATCCTCGTGCCCCAGATTAATAACTTCCACTGGGTCGAATGAGGCAGGATCTATTTTTCTTCCTGTTCCATCATTCTTAACAGATCCGAAGGTAAATCACAATCTTGATTATCTTCAAGGTCCTGAAGTTCTTCCAAACACGTATCTTGCTCGAAGTGGGGTTCTAAGTTAGCATCAGGATTGCTCATATTATTGATATCCGATGATCTGCCAAAGGATGAAAGGAAGATCCAAAGAGCAAAATAAATTTACGAAAAAATGACTATGTGGTATATGTATGAGCATGTATGTATTTAATCCTGTTTTTAGATATGTACGAATGGTTTATTAAGCCGAATGAAAGAATAATTACGGAAAGAGTATAAAATGGAAAGCGCACTTCATTCAAAATAACTGAATAATAACCATGAGCCCTTTTACAAAAAGATCCATATTGCTTTCGAGCCTAAAGCAATAGGTGTTTTCGAGCATTACTTTGAGGAAATCTTAAAAATTACAGGGAGTTCCTCCACGGTCCAATTATTCAAGGTGCTTCCGGGTGCACACGGACCAATTCTCGATGGATCCCTTCCCTTTTCTTCATCTAATATAGCATTAATGCTTAGATCTTTTACGATGCCCTCTTTAGTTCCGATTATCACTCGTTTCTTTTCCTGTTGGTTGATCACCTCTCCTAAGACGAAAGTCTCGTAGATGTGCGGGAAAACCATGGGTTCCCACGAGATATCCTTTCCAACCAGTCTGGCCCTCCTTCTTTCTTGCCTATTCTCCAACTCCTTTCTCTTTTGTTTTGCGTTTGGCTTGTACCCCAGGCCATAACGATCCCGTTTTTCTATTAGCATCGGCACATTAACTCTTCCTTGGAGGTATTTTCCTAGTCCTTTCCCAGGTCTCGCTCCTTTTCCGACTGTTAATTTCAAACCCATCCTGGTGGTCGATGATATTGTAGGCACAGGTATTTTCCTCCCTTCCGAAATGAAGGTTGCATTGACAAACTCTAGTGAGTGGAACGAGCATTCCACAGCCTCCTCGTCTATTCTCACGTAGGGTGAATCGCTTGTTATGGATGCGATTATTTCCTCCTCAGCATTAATCGTGATCAGCAACCCTTCATTTATTAGTTTCACTTTCTGGTGCAAAGAGGAAGGTACTACCCCAGCTGAATGGATCCATGGTCTTCCCAGCAGACAGTTATAAGTGGGCCTAATATCCATTACTAGAAAATCTACTTCATACGTATTTGGCCCAATTTGAAGGAGTATTTCAATCTTCCCCATTACCTTCCTTTTTGTCCCGTCAAATGCTCTAACTATGTTATTACAACCTTTCATGTGAGAGCTATCGATTGGCAATCTTTGTAGTGTGGCTAGTGGCAGTACATTCAGGGCTGAACCATTGTCTATGAGTACTCCAGGTAGCGTATACCCTTTACAACGGGTAGTGATGTGTAGAGCCTTGGTGGACCCTATTCCTCCCATTGGTATTTCATCATCGTTGAAGAAAATGAAGTTATCAGCACTCAAATTATTGACCAATCGATCTAGTTTGCTGACGGAGATGTCATTTGCTACATATGTTACGTTTAGCACCTTCATTAGCCCGCTTCAATGGGCTTCCGAGCTTAAAAGCAATGACAAGATTGATATACGAGCAGGCTGTTTGTGTAGTTGATCTACTACACTATATTCACTATGTCTTAAGAACTTTAGAAACTCCTTTGCCTCATTCTCGGATACAAGCTCGGTGATGGGTGCTTCCGGCTTGTTAGTCATTTCCTCCTCAGGCTCACACATTCTAGCTTTCCCTTTGTTGACCTCTTTTTCTTTATTCACAGGGTCATAATTCTTACCGCTTCGGGTAACAAGGTTGACGTCCTTCCTGGGTTCCCCCTCCTTTGGCACGGTCACGTTGCAATTATAACTCCAGGGGACCCTCTTGCTGTCTTTATAAGGAAACGTCGCGGGCTTTTGTATAATAATGCGAGGAGTTGTTTGTTCTCTTGTCGTGCCACGAATAATCACCTTGGGACGATTGCTTCCGTAAGTCTTAGCTGTCCTATCCTCAGAGGTGCAAACATCATTAGCTTTCACTCCCTCTTCAAAGAATTCCAGCTGTCGATTGTCCATCAATATCTGGACCACGTCTTTGAACTCGACGTAACTTTGAATTTTATGCCCTTTGACGGCGTAAAACTCGCAGTGGTCATCATCCCCGATTATCATACTCTCTTTATCGCTATGGTAATATGAGATTGTTTAAATGAAAATACTATTATTAAATGTTCAAAATACCTAGTGATTAGTTATAATTTCTTTGGCACCAAATGTAATATTCCTATATCGGGTTTCGAGAAATGGATCAGGTATAAGGGTGTTACTTTTATTGGTATCAGAGTTTAGGTTTTCTGATATTTGAGTCGAAAACAAATCTAGACGTACATGCCATACAGGATATATTGTTGTGATGAGATGAGATTTAGTTATTTAATTGTGTAATTTATGTATGTTGTAGAAATCAAAGATGTCAAATAGACCTTGTGAAAAGTCAGAACATGAAGTAGAGAGTAGGGCCCCAAACCTTGATAGAGAAAGAAATCAATGTAGAGCTCAAGCCCGAAGTGAACTGGTAAACTTAGGGATTGATAGGGAGCCTGAATTGGAAGAAAGAACTAAACCTAAAACTAAAGAACTAAACCTGAAACTGAACAAGTACCACTTGAAAGAGAAGTTCCGATCATAACAACTCTTTTGCAAACTATGAACCAGTTGTTACAAACTTAAGACTCTTGAGATCCGTGTAGATAATACACTTCTCACAATATAGGAATGCCTCCAAATCTTGAGGGACATACCACAGCAGCAAGTTCAAGGTCATGGGTTGGATAGTTATGCTCATGATAAGCTGTCTCGAGGCGTAGGCCACAACCTTACCGTCTTGCATCAAAACACAACTAAGATCGATATGAGATGCATCATTGTATACCACATAATCCTTCCAAGACTGGCTAAATCAGAACAGGTGCTTGGGTCAATGTAAACTTAAGTTTATCGAAACTCTCTTACTGCTCATTAGTCCACTTAAATGGGACAGTTTTACTCAACAACTTGTTAATGTAGTCGTAATTAGAGAAAACCCTTCCACAAATTGTTTATAATAACTGGCCAAACCTAAGAAACTTCAAATCTCACTAGCGTTCTTAGGTTGTTTCCAATCCAAAATTGCCTCAATAGTCTTTGAATTGACATGGATACATTCACTCGATACCACGTGTCCCAGAAACATAACTTCGTTGAGACAAAACTCACACTTACTAAACTTAACGTACAATTACTTCTCTCGAAGAATCTACAAAACTACCCTTAAATGCTCATCATGTTCTTCCTCAAACTTAGAATAAATCAAAATGTCACCGATGAAGATTACAACAAATTGATCAATATAGGATTGAAAAACTCGATTCATAAGGTCCATAAAAGTAGCTGGAGCATTTGTAAGACCAAAGGGCATCACAAGGAACTCGTAGTGTCCATACCGAGTCATGAAAGAGATCTTAGGAATGTCCGTTTCCTTCACCTTCAATTTGTAGTAACCATAACTCAAATCAATCTTAGAGAACACCTTCACACCCCTAAATTGATCGAATAGGTCATTTATCCTTGGTAATGGGTATCGATTCTTTACGGTCAACCTATTCTATTGTTGATAGTCGATGCATAACCTCATGGATCCATCCGTCTTCTTGACGAACAGGACTAGAGCTCCTCATGGTGACACACTCGGTCCAATGAATCCACAATCCAAAACTTCTTTTAATTGCGCCTTAAGTTCCACTAGCTCTTTGGGTGCCATGCAATATGGAGCAATGGACACTGGAGTTGTTCCTGGCAACAAATTAATGCCAAATTCTACCTCACGCTCCAGAGGTAATCTAGGTAATATCTCTAGAAAAAAATTGGGGTAGTCCTTCATTGTGCGAATGTTCTCAACAGAAGGTCCACTGACACTGATATCTAGAGTGTAAGCTAAGTAGGCCTCGCATCCTTTGTGTACCAACTTTTTAACCACTAGAATGGAGATCACGTTAGATATTTAATCTCTACGCTCCCAACCATTACTATCTCTTTCCCATTAAGAGTCTTCAGAGTGACTCTCTTAGTCGCACAATCCAAAACAACTTGGTGTTCTACCAACCAATCCATTCCCAGAATGAGGTCGAATTCATCGAAAGGCAATTCCATTATATTTGTCAAAAATATTTCCCCTTAGATCTCTAACAGACATCGATTTTACACTTTGCTAATAGAAATAGATTATCCTAAGGGATTGAGTAAATTTATGTCACTAACAATTTCATTAGTTTGTTGAGGTCTATCATCTCTAACTCGTTTATTGGATCGCGAAGCCTAAATAGTAGTACCAACATCTTTCTTAACAGGGATTTTAATTTTTTTTCCTTTCTCTCATATTCCACACACTTAAATTCCTTGACAAATCTTGTTTTTGTCACTAAAGTTTCGAAAGCCCCTTTCTCATGGGGCTACCAGCATAATTAGTTCATATCTTATTCCATTTCAAACCTAACTCATTTATCCTACTTAGTTGCGATCATTCTCTGAGCATAGCGACATAGTATTAAGAATGGCCTCGTATTCAGCCACAGATCTATCCCCCTACTTGAGTTCGAAGAACTCCAGTCTATGGTTCTCGACATATCAAGTACCCATATATTTATTCTAGAAAGCATCTAGAAAAATTCCCATGTCAGCCTCTCATATTGAGTACATCACATGATGGCTGGCTACCAACGATAAGCCTTATCTATAAGAAGTGATACAATACCCCTTAATTTCTGTTTGAGGGTACACTCTAAGTCATCTAAAATTTTCTCCATGGTCTCTAACCATTATTGAACTAAGGTATGGTTCATCCTGAAACGCCCCTAAACAATTTGGCTCGGTTAGATCAGAGCCTCTTCGTAATAGTCCCACAATTTTCAGATCCACCTTGGGCCCCAGCAACACGCTGTAGCACCCTAACATGGCCTGTGACACAACATTGTCATCAGGCACTTGATGATCCTCCTTAAAAATATGGGTATTTTTAACCTGGTCATCATTGGCTCAGGTTCAGTCATAGGTTCATATGTGCGCGCTCATGACACAAATGAATCAATTTGAGTTCCTTGACCCAGCTCTCCACGAGTTCTCATACCTCGAGTACAACACCTTGAGTACTCATCTTTGTTAGTAATTCTTAAGTTTTATGTAGTTTTATCTAACAATTAGAAATGAACTTTCCTTATTAAATTAGAATGTTTTTGATTCTAGGAGTTTCATCACTAGAGTATCAATATATTTAGTTTTCAGAATCTAAAGTTTCACAATATAGTCTCCATAATATAAAGTTTCATAATATAATTTTCCAAATCTAAAGTTTCATATTCCATAGTATTCTATAGTCTTACAACAAAAATTTAATGAGGCAAAATACCCTTTTTCACAAATATGCATGTATTTTTGAAAATAAACCACAGTTTGAGTTTTTGAACCGAACTCCGATACCACTAAATGTAACCTCCTTACCCGAACTAGACATTATAGTTGAATCTCGAAAATCACATTGGCCAAACGGTTGACGTAAAAAATCATTTTCACTATTTCCTCTTGAAAATCTTCTTTATTAGAATTGTCCTTTTATGTTGCTTAAAGAAAAGCCAAATATCATTTACAAATTTCTCCTTTTAAATTAATTTGTCGAAATCATCTATCTTTGAGAAAAGCCTGAGTATTGCTAATTTTTCGAAAATCATCTTATTTTGAATTGAATGTCCCAGTGGAAAATTTATAACTAAGCTTTTTCGTCAGTTTGGAAAACATATATTTGATATAAATATTTTGTAAACCATCAATTTCGTAAGCATGTGGTGTTGAGTTTTGAAAATAGAATATTGAGTTTAAAAACACCATAATTTAGTTGCATTGACCTTTTTGTGAAAAAAAACCCGTTGTTTAGTTATAATTTGTTAAAAACCTCTTAAGTACCAGTTAAAAATTGTTGCCATGCAAAAACATTCAAAACAAAAAATAATCAAAAGTACAAAATGTAAGCCCTTATCCAAAAGTCCACGAAAATAAAACCAAATCCCCAAAGTATCAAGTACCAAAATGAGATAGTTTTCTGAAATTGATCGAGAGCACCTTCGTAAGTCGAGCTCATCCTAGCCTCGATTATTATTTAAAAGGTCAAAACATAAAGGGGTGAACTTTAAAAGCCTAATGTGGGTTACAAATCATAATAGCAAAATTTATCATAAACCAACATCAGTTTAAGCATATTAGAAATATATAAAATATTTAGCCACAGAAACACATATATCAGAATGCAAAATTACGATGTAAATGCAACACTTTTTCAGAATTAATGTAGATATTCAAAAAACTGATCTTACCCATTTCCTCTACACACCATAATGAGTTCCCTAGAACTCGTCCATCTAATAACACACAAGCCACTAGATTGTGCAGTTGAGCTACCTAACATAGAATATTGTGGTCGAGCCCCCAAATAATTAAAGATACACTACCACATACAGAATATTGCGAGTATACCGCCAATTAAGTCATCCCGAATTGCTTGACAACAATGACCTGCCACCTCAGGTTTTCCAGCAACGATGGCTTACTAATATCAATATGTAGTTAAATTGCCAGAACGTCCTCCGTACAATCATATCTCGACCCCATGCATCTGATATGACATACAAAACATATTTTATAATAGGCATGCTTTACATGCGTATCAGATCTATTTTTAATTTAACAGAGTGGCATGCTTAACATGCGAAACAGAGTTAGATTTATGGTATGCTTAACATATGAAACAGACTCAGATTTATTGCATGCTTAACATGCGAAATAGGATCATAATTATTCATATTCACATACGAATCAGATTATCAATGTAGCAATATCATGTTTACAACACATGTATTATTCAAATTGCCATATATCATATATCATAAGAGTAAGGAAATCACACATAAACGTTTTGAATTCAAAAATCACACAATCATATATTTTATTAGAGACATAAGGTTTCAAAAACACTTACGTGAAATCCTCCTTTCACAGATTTTACTAAATCAAACGAATAATGTTTGTAATCGCCCAATAACACTTTTCAGAGACTTATTTAAACAATAAGTAAATATTTCTCAATATAGATATTTTATGTCGATTAAATAATATTAATTATTTTTATCAAATAAATCCCCACACCTTATAGATTCGATTGCACAAATCTCGATTCAACTTCGAAAGGGGAGAGTTTGATTCTTGAGTCATTACGGTTTTGACCAAACACATGTATTAGTATGGATTAATAAATAAATAATCATTGATTTAAATATTCGATGAAATACTTTCACTATTATTCATCAAAATGCACCCTCCTATGAAAGGAATGCGATTCTGGGATTTTCAGTGTGGGGTGTTTAGGTACATGGTTGGCCAAGATAAGGTAAGGGGGAGGTTTTGGCATGTTGAGGGGACAATGGCACAAAAAACGAATCATGGGAGTTAAAACCTTGTAATCTAGGAAAAAATCTTCCCTTGTATGGAAACTATTGGTGGACGACAACAGTGTTCACACTAGCTCAAAATTGTCAAAAATTAAATTAAAAAGATGTGTATGTGGGGCTTGAACTTGGGACATTATGGAAACAACTAACACATTTAACCACTAGGTGATTAGTTCCTTTGTGTCATAAAATAACATAAATAATTAATTAAAATCTAGGGCATGACATGAATAGTCTACTCTCACAGGAATAAAATGAGTAGACTTTCAACTTGTCAACTATAACCCAAACTAGTTTTTTTTCTTCGGCTATAATAGCAATCCTATTACAAAATTCATAGTGATTCACTCTCTTTTGCTATTCCGGAATTATTATAGGTTGCAAAAATCCTGAAGGAACCTGATGTTCTGCCTTAACCTGCTGACATACCAAACACTTAGCCACGTATTCAATTATCTTCCTTTTTATACCTGGCCACTAATACATCAGTTTCAAATCATTATACACACAATCATTTTCATTTCATATACTTGGCCACCAATATATATAAGCATAACATTCATTTCATCATTTTCATCCAAACACACAACCAACTTCATAATGTTAACCATTTAAACTACTTGTCATAAGAATGTATATATGCAATTTCATATAAGCGAAAAGCATATTAACAATTCATGCATTACCAATTATGTGACAAACTCATTTTCACAATACAAACATTTAACCATTTCCAAAATATCAATTCCAACTTCAAATGTTCGCATGATCACATATTCTACCAAAAACTGACTCAGCCTAGGTACATGCCGTATATTTAACCAAAGCGGGACTATACAAACACTGATGAATTGAGGATCTCTGGCTGGATGTTAGACTTACTTCTTGTAACCTTGAGATTTACTTATACCTACTCACGGGGAAAACAAATCTTACGTTGAGTGATAAAGCTTAGTTGTATTTCCATGAATCAAGTCAATATAGTGCAGGTTTCAATTAATGTTATACATTCAATTCAAATTCTAGTATCAACCAACTCATATACAAATCATGCTAATTCTCAATCAACATATCAACTTGTGTATACCAAAAAATGTAGCAATTATGTCATATGTCACACCCCAAAATTGGGCCTAGATATTTCAAGATTAAAGTAGGAATTTTAGCTCAATCGCATTCAAAATTTCATAAACATGGTAACCAAAATTTTTTTCGATTATTGCTTTTAGAAAATTAAATTAAATTTTGAAAAAAGATGTTCAAAGGACCTTTAATTTGGAAAGTGGAATGATTTGTAAAAGGGTCGAAATTTTGAGCTTTTAAGAGGCAAATAAATCAAAATTTAAAATCAACCCATATTTCCCTCTTTTCACCCTAGTTTTGACATGAATAAAAGAAAAGAAAAGAAGCATTCTCTTTCTTTTTGTTGTTTCGCCCCTTTGAGACCCAAATCTCAATCGCCTATTTTTATCTTTCAAACTCTAATCTATTGATTTCTATCATCACCCAAGCGATATACCTCCATAGAATTGAAATATAAACACCCAAAACACCATTGATTTTGTTATCTCTCAAGCTTGTAGATTTCCCAGGTTTTCAACCAAAAGCTCATTTTTTTCCATCGAATATAACAATTCAATTTCCTATTTGTTTTTAATGTTAGCTATTCTTTTAAATAGAGTTTTTAGCCATTAAATCGCATGTTTTGAATAAAAACTGAAAGTTGGATCGTTAATGGTGGATTTCGTAGGTACACACGACTTGGCGCACGGGCTAGCGCACGGGTGTGTGCCTTGGGTAAAATAGGTGCAGGGTTCACGCGGGCTTCACACGAGCTGGGACACAGTTGTGTGGTGTTATTTTGAGTTGACACACGGGCGTGTGGGGTATTTTTTCATGTTCCCACGACCTATCACACGACATGTGACACGACCGTGTATGGGTATTTTTTTGTAGGCATACGGTCTGACACACGGCCTTAGGCACGGCCATGTGGCCCCTATTTTACTGATTTCTTTGTTTTCTGATCTGTTTCGTGGAGTTTAATCGAGTCCTTATGGGTTAATTTGTTGAACTAAGTATGTATGATGTTTTAGAATTGAATGATTACTTATGACGTGAATGATGACGTAATGGGATATGATTGTAATTATGTCAAGTAACGATTTAGTAGCCTTAGAACCCTAATCGGTGACGATGTAGGGTTTTGGATGTTACATTTAGTGGTATCAAAGCCTAGTTTAGCCGATTCCTGGACTGAATTTAGTGAGATTTAAAGTTTAGAAATACATGTCATATAAACCTGTGATAGTGTTATATTGGTAAATCCGATCTAACCTCAATTTTTGCAGATAAAAATGTCAGACTCGGAACAAGATGAGACAAATGATGTAAACAATAATGTTCCAACAAATGATTCTGAAGCAAGTAAGAGTATGCCAATATTATCGATGACAGAAAATGAAGCCAAAATTATGTTCTTTAGTTTAATGGGGCAGTGGTTCTCGAAGTTCATAAGAAATAACTTGATGGCACCATAACCTCCACCTCCTGTGGCACAGCTTGCCATATGACTTGTAGCACCACCAGTACCTCTTGTTATGCCTCCACTTCCCCTAGTGGTTGAATAGAGACGACGTATTCTAACAGATAAGTTAAGAAAGTATGGTGTAGATGAATTTTAAGGTAGTATTGAGGATGATCCTTCCAGGGCTGAGTATTGGTTAGAGAACATGTAGAGAGTTCTTAATGAGATGGCCTGTCCTCCTGAAGACTATTTGAGATGTGCTGCGTCATTGTTAAAAGATGAAGCTTATAGTTGGTGGGTGACAATGCTGGCTATAGTTCCTGAAAATGAGATCAGCTGGGGTTTCTTTCAAAATGAATTAAAAAAAGAAATACATCAGTAAATATACAACTCAATTGTAGAATACGAGGGAGAGTTCGTACAACTCAATAAATATGCATGAGAGATTGTATCAACGGATGAAGATATATGCATTCGGTTTGAAGACAGGCTGAATGATGAGACTAAAATGATGATGGGTGATTCAGAGTTGCGACCATTTGTTGTCTTAATTGATCGTGCTCAAAAAATGGAGGAAATATATAATCATAAAAGATAAAGGGAAAGAAGATTCTGAGAGTTCAGTAAGAAGAATCCCTTTAGACCTTTCTCGATGTCGCCACTGAAGAAATTCAGAGAAAGTAAGAATCGTGTAGCTGCAACATCTAGATTTCAGAGTAAGAGTAGATCAGTGCAACCTAATTTGAGATTTCAGAACCGGCCTGCGAACAGTGTTGCTAGCATTCGTAATGTACCAAAGCCTACGTGTGAACATTGTGGAAAATTCCATCCCGAAGAGTGTGGGCTGAAGAGGAACTCGTGTTTTAGATGTGGAGCAACCAATCATTTTATTCAGTTTTGTCAGATGGCACCCGAAGCAAAAGAAGAGAGTGTGAAACCCCCAGTTACACCATAAAAAGGTAGATGATCGGGTTAGAGAAGTGGTATGGTCGGAGTTCGAAGTGAAGATAAAATAGGTGTAAACATATTTGAGGGCCGAGCACCTGCACGAACATATGTTATCCATGCTGGAGAGGGGGCTACTACGATTGATGTTATTACTGGTATATTTTATCTTTTTAATGATATTCTATATGCACGAACATATTGGATACTTAGGGGTTAGGGACAGAGCTGAATTAGGTTTCAGAGGTACGTAGTTTCTTGGGATTGACGAGTTATTACCGTTGATTTTTTATAATTTTTTCCATAATAGTCTTAACGATGATGAAGTTACTTCATAAGAATGTTCAGTTTGTATGGATAGAAAAATCCCAGCAGAGTTTTGACCAGTTAAAGAAGATGTTAGTAGAAGCTTCGATATTGACATAGCCTGAGATAAGGAAAGAATTTGTTGTTTATAGTGATGCGTCGATGAATGGTTTGGGTTGCGTTCTAATGCAAGCTAGAAAAGTGATAGCTTATGCTTCTCGACAGTTAAAGCCGCATGAGAAGAATTATCCGACTCATGACCTGGAATTAGCTACTATTGTTTTTGCATTAAAGATTTGACGTCATTATCTTTATGGTGAGAGATGTCACATATTTACCAATCATAAGAGTTTGAAGTATTTGATGACTTAGAAGAAGCTGAATTTGAGACAGCGGTAATGGTTAGAATTATTGAAAGATTATGACCTTGTGATTGGTTATCATCCGGGAAAAGCTAATATTGTTGCAGATGCTCTGAGATAGAAATCATTGTTTGAAATGAGGGCGTTGAATCCACATTTATCTCTAGAAAGTGATGGTTCTGTTACGGCTGAACTTAAGACAAGACCAACATTTTTACAGCGGATTTGGGAGTTGTAGAGAGATGATTCGAAGCTTGTAGCTAAGAAAGAGTAGATTCAGAATGATTCCATTACGGGATTTACTGTTGATGCTAAGGGTATGATGTACTTTAGGGATAGGGTATGTGTTCTTAATGACCCAGATTTGAGATGGGATAGTTTAGCAGAGGCTAACAGTAGTACCTACTCCATTCATCCAAGAAGCGTAAAGATGTACAATGGCTTGAAGAAAATGTATTGGTGGCCAGGTATGAAACGTGAGATTTATGAGTATGTGTCTAAATGTCTGGTGTGTCAGCAATTAAAAGCTGAGCATCAAGTACCGTCTGGATTGTTGCAGACTATTAACATTCCTAAGTGAAAGTAGAAGTGGGTCACTATAGACTTTTTTACAGGGTTTCCAATGACACTAAGGAAGAAAGATTCGATCTGGGTTATAGTGGATAGATTAACTAAGTCAGCTCACTTCATCCCTATTCGCGTGGATTTCACGCTTGAGAAGTTGGATGAGTTGTATGTATCTGAGATTGTACGACTGCATGGGGTACCAGTATCTATTATTTCTGATCGGGATCCATGTTTTACTTCAAGGTTCTGGGGTAAACTCCATGAAGCTTTGGGTACATGATTGAATTTCAACACTGCATATGATCCACAAACAGACGGTCAGTCTGAACGAGTAATATAGATTCTGGAGGATATGTTACAATGTTGTGTACTTGAGTTCGAGGGTAGTTGGGAGAGATACCTACCGCTAGTAGAGTTTGCTTATAATAATAGTTATCAGTCTAACATTAGAATGACATCGTTTGAGGCATTATATGGTAGAAAGTGTAGAACACCATTGTATTGGTTAGAGCTGTGTGAATCTAAGCTGGTTAGGCCGATTTGATACATGAGACTGAAGACAAGGTTCGGATAATTCATGATTGTTTAAAAGCAACGTTCAATCTACAAAAATCATATGCGGATCTCAAAAGAAAATATATAGAGTTTGCAGTTGGAGATCGAGTCTTTCTAAGAGTTTCATCTTGGAAGAATTTGTTACGTTTTGGTAGAAAAGGGAAGCTGAGTCCGTGATTTATCGGGCCGTATGAGATTATTGATAGGGTAGATCTATAGCCTACAAACTGGCTTTACCTCTGGAACTTGAGAAGATTCATAATGTTTTCCATGATTCAATGTGGAGGCGGTATCAATCTGATCCTTCCCACATCATCATCCCCTGTAAAGTTGAGATACAGTCGGATTTGTCATGTTCAAAGGAACTGGTTAGAATTTTGGCTCGTGAGATAAAAGAATTTCGAAAGACAAGAGTACCGTTAGTGAAGGATTTTGGAATCAACATGAGGTAGAAGAAGCTACATGGGAGAATAAGGAATCAATGAAATCACAGTACCCTAATCTATTCACTGATAAGAAATTTCGAGATGAAATTTCCCTAAGGGAGGAGAGATGTAAAAGCTTGATTTTCAGTGGTATAAGAAATAGTGGTTTCGATACCACCACTCCGTTGAGTCAATTCGTAAATTTTATTTATTTAATATTTATGATGTCATTAGTGTCATATTAAATTTTGGTTAAGAAATTTTATAGTTTAGATAGCAAATTGAGTAAAAAGAATTAAATCGTAAAAGGTGTAACAGTAGAATTGTTTAATTAGAAGGACTAAATAGGTAAATTAACCTATAGAAGTTAAGTGAGTGAATTGTCATGATATCAAGTGATTATGAGTGAAATTTATTAATGTTAAAAAAAGTTAATTAAGCTTAATGATGAAAGTCACAAAATTTACAAAATTGCCATTAGTATATAAATTAAAAATAAAAGAATTTAAGAGGAATTTTGTAATGCGTAGGTTTGTGGAAGTGTACACAGTCGTTATCAAGTAATAAGTAAGTATTGAGTTATCGTCTCCACAGGAATTGTATATATGTTAAGTCAATTAATTGTAAAATTATATTAACTTGGTGAATTAAAAAAAAACACAATATGATTTGATAAGTGATGATTAAAATTAAATATATTAAACTAAATGCAAATTATCCCTAATGCAAATTATCTTAAGTATGCAAACTAAATGTATGAAATAGATTTTAGTGAGATTAAACACAATTCAAAATAATTATAACATAAATAAATTAGGACAATTACTTTAATTAAACGCAATTTATTATCAACATGCTTAATAATGTTAGGAAAAATATTTCATGGGAACTCGATCTTTCATGAGTTTGGAAACCAAATTAGATCCTTTCGAAATCCTTTACTTAGTAAATATGCATTTTACTAATCCTTATTTACTAATTTAGCATTCATGTGAGGTAAGTAACACCCTTAAACCCGATTCATACATATAAACCCGGTATAAGAGTATTATATACAGAACCAGAGAGTTAAAAACGAGTATAATAAAAATTTTCTTCCAATATATATATATATAAAGTGCCAAAAACAACATTTGAAACCCATTCATTAAGAAAACCAAGTAATACCATTTGTACATGTCATTTTACTTCAAAATGAAGTACCTAAGCTTGAAATCTTCCAAGAGTGATGTGATGAGAGGTCCCCTAGCTTGACTTTAACTTCTCGTAGCTATTTGTATCTACACGTTAAAATAAATGTGTTAAACCGGTGAAGGCTTAGTAAGCACTATAAGCATAATAGATGATTATTTATTTATTTGCTTATTTTATCAAACATTTAAATACTCATACGTATGAAATTTCTAACCTTTCTTGCATATAACATTTAACTTACCTTAATGTCACCATAACACACATTCATTCTCATATTCCAACTTAGCCCAAAGTGGACTACTGTAGAACATTTCGGATATACGGAACAAATACGGAGGTGCATTACACTGCACAAATGAACGGAGAGCACAAATGTGCTAAACAGAGAGCACACAAATTGCTAAATGGAGAGCACACAAAGTGCTAATAATGAAGAGCACACAAAGTGCTAAATGGAGAGCACGCTAAGGTCCCTTAATGGCATGCCACTAATATCACAATGGTTCTAGTTCGTCTACTTAGGCAAAATCTCAATTAGTATTATTTCTCACAAATGATATATCTCACATAGTAATTAATCACAAATACATCATCAAATATTTCACACTTATATTTTTCTCACATATTTATCACCATATATTTCTTACTTTTATTTTCACATTAATTTACAAAACTATCCACTTGAGTCACAATCACTAAATTATATATATGTTGAGCTAAAGAATTCGAAATTATTATCTGCTTGATGTTTCTAAAACTAGAATGAAATATCTTTTTACCATAATAATTTTAGAATTTTTACTTTAGCCAATTCGAACAAAAAATTCTTCAAATTTACCCCTTCTTTGCAGCCTGACAGTTTCGGCCTTTCTTTACTAAAAATTAATTATCTTTTAGTACAGGGATCTAATGATGTTTCTGTCTATTTCTTTTGAAAATAGACTCATTAAGGATTTAACCAAGGATTTAACCATATAAATTTCAGTCTCTAATAATTTTTATACATTTTTCTATGATTTTTCAAAGTTATAACAGGAGAACCCGAATCTACTCTGACTTTGTTACACAAAATCAAATATATCTCAGAATATACAGTTCCGTTTCTATCACCGTTTCTTCCATATGAAAATAAACTCAATAATTTTTAATTACATATTTAATTCAACCCTTAACTCTTTTTATACAATTTTTGGTGAATTTCCAAAGTTAGTCCACTGTTTTAGTCCAAACTGTTTTAATGAGAATATTTCTTTTCTCATGTTTCTTTGTACTAAGCTTCATTCAATCACACATAATTAACACAACATTTCTTTTTTATCATGATTAGTCATATATATTAAAATTATATACACTTTAATTTAATTGTTTCTAAGTCTTTTAATACTTGTAGTACTTACCACAAAAGGTTGGTATGAGATGATTTCTTCTCTTCTTACTCTTTGCTCTTCTCCTTTCCTTTCTCTTCAAATTGGTCCTTCTCCTTCTTTCCTTTTTCTTAGCTCTTAAAATCCCAAATTCTAACTCAAACTTTATGCTCTTTAACAGTCCAAAGTAAACTTTACAAGAATATAAAAGTGACTACTAGCTTCCTACTATGTCTTTCTTAAAGAAATTTCAAAGAAAATGGAAAATTTTGAAGCATGGAGGGTTTAACAGTGGTGGAAGGACTTAAATGAAATAAAAGGAAAAGTTGGGTGGATGAACATAGGCATGGACGGTTGTAAAATGAGAAGAAAAGATGATATTTTCATCTTTTATTTCTTTTTCTTTTCTCTTCACTTTTCTAGATTTCTCCACTAAAATATCTCTCTTTAATAAAAATAGTAAAATTTCTCTTTTAGTCCCTAGGCCATCCAAATTTACACTTAGACCCCAATCATTGCCTCCAAAAATATCTTCCATCTAATTACTCTTTTGCCTCTCCTAATCACCATAATTCCTTATGATGACTCATAATTTATTTTGGTTAAATTTCTATTTAGTCCTTGACTTAATCCTAATACTGCTCCAACTTCGGTTTAAAAACGCGGATGTTACAAGGTACCAGGGACGTGTCAGGTTTGAAACAGTTTAATCACACGAATCTAAAAACTATGTAGATAATAGAGCTTGATCAGAGTTGTTATGAACCTACAATTTAATCGGGTTAGGATCTAAATTGAGCATGCACATTTCAGTTATGTGTCTACTGGCCGTCCCCTAGTCAAGATCGCTTAGCTAGTTCTGGTGCATTTTAATCACGTATGAATGAAATATAGACTTGATATTAATTGAAAACATGATCGATTGAGGCACAAACATCATAAGCATGAATCAAACAAACATCATAAGTATGAATAAAACAAATATTATCTAATCAAAGCAATTATCCTAGCTTAAATAAAATTAAGCTAACATTGTTGAAATCAAGAACAAAGAACACATAGCAAACATTCTTAAATCAAATTAAAGAAAAGAAAGAATAAACCAAAATCAAAGTGGCTATCACCCAAAACTCTAATCGAAGAAGACTTCTTCCTTCCTTTGCTTTGCTTCTTTGTTGATGGCTCTCCAAGGTGGATGACAAGGGCTATTTAAGAGGCTTAATAAGCTAAAATCTCTATGAAGAGATTATGCTAGGCATGAGGAATAGGGAATGCTAGAGAGAATTGAGAGGGAAGAAAGAGTGTTGAATGAAGGGACGATTTGAAATGGTGAAAATGGGGTCTTATTTATAGGTGAGTACAGGAGAGTTGTTTTCTAAAAATAGAGAAGTTTAATCTCTTCATGCTTCTTCAATGGCTGGCTGGCCATCACTGAAGGATTTTGAGTGATTTTTTACTTGATTTTGAAGCAATTTTCATGCATATCAACTAAGGACTGAGACTCGGTCAACAGTAAATCTTCGGGCCAATCTTAGATTTCTTCACTATTGCAAGGACCTTGTGCAATTAAACCAAAAAGTGGTTTATTTGGGCAGCCATGTGTAGTCGAAATTAGGTTGACTTGGTCTTCAATTTGGACGGTTTTGTGATCCAGCAAAGTTTTCAGACCTGTCCAAAACAAATTAATTAATTAAAGGACCAAAGAATAAAATTAACCCAATTTAAATAATTAATTAAACCCAAATTATTAATGAAATATTTTACAATAAATTATTAAATATAATTTTATATTTTATTATTTAATTTAATCATGCTTGGCCCACTTTATGTCTTAAAAATATAATATGTTCAAATAGTTATAAAATAAGCCATTTTATGCATGAAAACTATATAATAAAGCATAAAATCACATTCTAATAATTTCTATGTCCTAATTTCATATTTTCTCATATTTTATTAATTTATTAAACATTTACTTAGTTTTAACAATGAATTTAAGTAAAAAGGTGATAAATTATATAAGAAAAAACCTATATATTTTTCAGTTTACACACCCCCAAACTTAAATCATTGCTCGTCCTGAGTAATGTTCATACATAGCAAAAGGTCTTGCTAAGGCAAAATTACTAGATGTGTAAGCAACATCAATCTTTGTCATATAATCATGCATCAATAAATTCATGTTCATAGATCTTCTTTACTAATAAGTAATTCACATGCAAACATTTATTCCCAATTTTATACTAAGTTTCAAAGATATGTCGACATGAATCATGGTTTGTATGTATGTCACACTCATAGATAACATTTTTCATTCAACATAATTTCTTATCAATCTAAATAAACAATCATAAGGCCTATTTATGATCTTCATATGTTGAACTTAGTACTCCCTCTCCACTAATGTAAATGACATAATCATCAAATCAATAGGTCTTTTAAATAGTTGTAATGCGGCTCGGTTAAAGGTAAGAGTTTTAAGAGATGAAAAATTTTGGTTTCAAAATCTTAACCTTTAACTTTGTGTTGGATTTCTCGAAATACAACCTTCTTCTTTAAGTGAACCTTTGGAACACCCCCAAACTTATTTTGAACTCATGCTCATGCATTTTTCTTTTCAGAGACTGAGCAAACTTTTCTTTGCTCTGTTTTTTTTAAAGCATAAACACGTACATCTTTTTGAAATTTCCCTCAAATGTTGATCACCAAGACAACTTTAGTTAAGATGGGTGCACAAAAATAGGATAACTTAAAAAGATGGTAATGTGGCTTATAATGTAGGTATATTGTAATAAATAGACCTTTAAGCTCAAAATCAGAGTTCCAAGGGTCTAATATCATAAGGTTGGCTTGAAAGGCTCAAACGATCCAAAGAAATAGTGCCTATATAATTTTAGATTTTTATGTCTCCTAGTATTTCGCCTCAAGAAAGTTACTAAGTCAATTCTAAAGATATAAACCTTCATGCATGTCTAATCTCAAGAGAAACTAGGTTTTCATGGCAAACATTACCTAAGATTAAGATCATACAAGCATTCCATTATCCATGATAACATACATTCACTCAAATAGAATAATCATTCATGCTTGCATACAAACTATCTTATTAAAATTTTTTTTCTCTAAACATTCATTTATTAAAACATACTTATGAAAAAAATGATTGAAACATACTTGAAAAATTTAAAAATTTGAACAATTTATTTGCCTTACCCCCTTTAAAAACAAGAAATGTCCTCATTACAAGAACAAAGTAATGAATAAAAATTGAGCACCAGGTAGGGTTGTAAGAAAAGAGAGGTGAGTCATTAAGACTGCTTAAATGCCAAGTCTTTCTTAACAATCCAATCCTAGACATGTTCATTCCCATTACCACATCACTTAGTCTTTTTCTTTCTAAAGAGGTGTTAAGTTAATTCATGCTTGCTATGTTTTATTTTGTGGAAATAAAATCCTAATTACAAAAGAAATAAATTCCTAAGGACCTAAAAACAAATAAATAAATAAACAAGATAAGAATCCCCCTTTTATTTTTTTGACTTATTCCCCTTATCTTCTTCAGCTCCATCTTCTCTTTCATAGTCGTTATCTTCCTTCCATGTCTCAAAGATAGCATCTGGGAACTCAAGAACAAAAGTGTTAGAGATATTCTTAAAAGTATTTCAAATTGAGTCATCTCTAATCTTTGCGTATTTGCAGTAAGTTTGTTGTTGATTGTGCATGAACTTGCACATATCCATCATGATTGACAACTCCGATTTTTTTTAAGTACTTGCAAAAGTTGGCATTGGAGTTGTAAATTCAGGTTCAACACTTAGCTTGACTGTTTCTCTTTTTGGCTCAACTTTTGGTTTAGGGTTTGTAGATCCCTCAACTGATTTAGGACTATTTGGCTCCTTATCAGATTCTTGTTCTTCAGTGTCAGCTATTGAATCAACTTTAGTTCTAGTTTCATTTGTTGACTCCTCGGTATCTGGCTCAGTTGGTTCTTCTTGCTCACCTTGATTCAATTCATGAACCTTCTCTACTAACCTTTCAAGATCATGATTTGTAATGCACCCTTGAACATATTGCCCCTTCAAATTTGCTTGTGTTTTAACATGGGCCCTTAAGCAATGTGAAGTGATTAATGATGGGAAATAAACACTCCCTGTCTTCTTTTTAGCAGAATCATGAATCTCCTTGAGAATAATTTTCCCAACATTAATGGGCTATTTTGTCAAAATTGCATACAACAAGGTATTCCTTTTGGCAAGAATGGCTCCCATACTTTCTTATAATCCATTGGGGTCCCGGATTTGTCACAACATCAAACACTTGTTGAAGAAAATCCCAATTGATATTGTTCATCATAGGGTAGTACTCATCTTCTTCAACATCAGGTAAGTTAAACAAATTATTGATGGACCTAGAAGTAAGAGGTACCATTTTCTTTTGAACGACGACTTTAGTGGCATCTTGTAGAGTCAAACTAGCATAGAACTCTCGAACTAGTTTATCATCAGGAAGTGAACGAGTATCAAAAAATTGTTCCCACTTGGGAGCATTGATTTTCTTTTTGATCGGCATAGGAACAACCATCAAATCATGACTCTTCAAGTAAAAACCTTTTTTCGGCATCATAGATTGATGCTTGAAGATTGAATTAAATCTCTCTCTTTCATTTCTTCATCGATCAAAATAGGGTTTTCAGAAGTAGTCTTTGAAGATCTAGTTCTTTTGCGAGACATGATATTTTTTCTAAAAATTGGCATATTTTCGGCACAAAGGAAAGAAGAGAAATCAGCAAGGTGGTGTAGGGGCTTACTACGGTGACAACCTTGCGACGGCAAGGATGGTGCAGTGACGATGACAACATACGATAGCAACGATAATGTGCAGCAGTGACATTGGTGCTTCAGTAAACTTCTTGCGACGGCACTAGGTAGTTTCGACAACAAGGGAAGAAAAACTAGGGTTTTCTTCGGGATTTGAGGCTAGTGGCATAAGGAGGAAAATTTAAGGTTTGAGCAAATTACTTTGAGGAATATGAAAAATAGTGGAATTTAGAGGGGTTTATATAGGGAAAAATTAGGGCAACATGTAGGAAAAAATTAGCTATATTAGGGTTACTTGGGCGGCAAGCAATGGGAGTGGTGGCAAAGCATGGGTATTTTCCCTCCTTTTTGCTGTCTTGGGCCTGAGACTCAAACTGTATTTACAGACTCACTAAAAAAAAACTGCTTAGTACTTGGGCCAAATTTGACCCCCTTTATTAATATAAAAATTAAAATTAAAATTTTAAACAACAAAAAAAATGAAACTTAAAAATTTTAAAACTCAATTAGAAAATTTCTTCTCAACAAATTAATTTAAATTAATTCCCAGGAAAGGTTAGACGGGTCACAGTGATCCCGCTTAAGTTCCAATCTCCTTAGATAGAATTAATTAAATGTACTAAGTTAAGAAAATAACTTCTAATTATTTATTATTTACGAATGGGTTCATGAAAAATCAAGGGTCTGTTAATTTGAATGAGGATTCAACTCGCTCAACTTCATCATCCCAATAATGTTTGAGACATTGACCATTAACTTTAAACATACCTCCAAAATTATTTTATAATTTAATGGCTCCATAAGGATAAACTCAGTAGATGATATAGGGTCCTTTCTATAAGGATTTAAGCTTCCTAGG
This sequence comes from Kokia cookei, assembly GCA_039519145.1. Lineage (NCBI taxonomy): Eukaryota > Viridiplantae > Streptophyta > Magnoliopsida > Malvales > Malvaceae > Kokia > Kokia cookei. The sequence goes on along the minus strand of CM076904.1, from coordinate 10,046,260 downwards.
AAATAACTTCAGCCTTGAATTAAACAACAAAACCTTCTGACCTTCTTTAAACTCACGAGGTTGTATATGATTATCATGCCATCTCTTTGATCTTTCTTTACAAATCTTGGCATTCTTATAGGAAAACAACCTCATCTTTTCCAACTCATCAAGTTGTAACATCCTTCTCTCACCGGCTTGCTTAAGATCAAAGTTCAACTGCTTCAAAGCCCAGTGAGCTCTATTCTCCAATTCTAATGGTAAATGACATGCCTTTCCAAAGACTAACCGATAAGGAGTCATTCCTAATGGTGTCTTAAATGCTGCTAGATAGGCTCATAATGCATCATCGAGCCTTCGAGACAAATCTTTTCTGCTAGGGCGTACTACTCTTTCAAGGATACCTTTGATTTCACGGTTCACTCTTTCAACTTTCCCATTCGATTGGGGGTGGTAAGTAGTAGCAATCTTGTGCTTCACATCATATTTTTTAAGCAACCAGTTAAGCCATTTGTTTACAAAGTGAGAACCTTCATCACTAATAATAGCTCTTGGTGTCCTAAATCATGTAAACACATGCTTATGTAGGAATCACATGACTACCTTAGCATCATTTGTAGGGTATGCTTTGGCTTCAACCCACTTGGATACATAGTCCACAGCAACTAAGATGTATTTGTTCACATATGAAGAAGGAAACGGGCCTAAGAAGTCAATGCCCCATACGTCAAATAATTCAATCTCCAAAATGTTTGTCAAGGGCATCTCATTCCTCCTTGATATATTTTCGGTCCTTTGGCATCTATCATAGTTCTTCACATAAGCATAAGCATCCTTAAACAATGTAGGCCAAAAGAAACCTACTTGCAACATTTTTACTGTAGTACGTGAACCACCAAAGTGTCCCCCACTTGGAGATGAATGGCAACGATACAAGATCTCAGCAATCTCACTTTCAGCTACACACTTTCAGATTGTATTATCTGCACACTATTTAAACAGGTATCCTCCCAAAAATAATACTGACTATCATGAAGGAATTTCTTCCTTTTTTGGTATGTCATTTCCCTAGGAATTATTACACATGTAAGATAATTGGCAAAATCAGCAAACCAAGGTGTTTCATGAATTCGACTTACCTCAAATAGGTGTTCATCTGGGAAATTCTCGTTGATAGGTACACATGATTGAGTTACCTCATCTTGCTCCAACCTCGACAGATGATCAGCTACTTGATTCTCGACACCTTTTCTATCTTGGATCTCAAGGTCAAATTCTTGGAGTAAGAGTATCCAACGAATTAGCCTCGGTTTCGCATCTTTCTTCGTGAGAAAGTATTTAATGGCTGCATAGACAGTAAGTAACTTTGGTACCTATAAGATATGAGCGGAACTTGTTAAAAGCAAAAACTATAGCAAAGAGTTCTTTTTCAGTTACCGTGTAATTGAGTTGGGCTCCCGTCAATGTTCTGCTTGCATACTAAATAGGGTGAAACACTTTGTTTCTTCTTTGACCTATCACAGCTCTAATGGCATAATCGCTTGCATCGCACATCAACTCAAAAGGTGAGTTCCAATCAGGTGTAACGATTATTAGGGCTGAGATTAACCGTCTTTTCAAATCTTCAAAAACTTCCAAACATGCTTTGTTGAAATCAAACACTGTATCTTTCTCTAACAACAAACACAAAGGTTTAGAATTTTTTGTAAAATCCTTGATAAACCTTCTATGAAAACCGGCATGGCCCAAGAAACTTCTAACTCCTTTCACATTAATTGGGGTCGATAATCTTTCAATTGCGTTCACCTGTGCTTTATTGACTTCAATCCCTCTCTTTGAGATTTTATGCCCTAAGACAATCCTTTCCTTAACCATGAAGTGGCATTTCTCCCAGTTAATGACAAGATTCGTCTCTTCGCATCTCTTCAGCATCTCAACAAAATTTTCAACCATATCAGTGAATATTGCCATCATGCATCGTTGAAATGTTGCTGGTGCATTGCAAAAACCTAAAGGCATTCACCTAAAAGCAAACGTATCGTACAGACAAGTAAAGGTTGTCTTATTGGTCCTCCGGAGCTACAACTATTTGGTTATATCCCGGATAACCATCTAAAAAAAAATAAAATTCATTACCTACTAGTCGATCTAACATTTGATCCATAATAGACAACGAAAAATTGACTTTTCGAGTGGCTTCATTCAACTTTTTACGGTCAATACAAATCCTCCAACCAGTAATAGTTCTTCTTGGAATCAACTCGTTAGGCTCATTTTCAACAATCGTGATTCCACCTTTCTTCGACACACATTGCATCGGACTAACCTGCGAACTATCTGAAATAGGGTAGATGATTCTCACATCTAACCATTTGATTACTTCCTTTCTCACAACTTCTTTCATAATAAGATTGAGCCTCTTTTGCCCATAAATTTGAGCTCTCTCACCTTCCTCTAAAATAATTTTATGCATGTAAAAAAAAGGTCTTATGCCTCGAATATTGGCTATGGTTCAACCGATTGCTTTCTTAAATTTCTTTAGAAGAGTAATTAGTTGCTCTTCTTGAACTTTCGTCAGTTCTGTTGAAATAATCATAGGCAAAGTAGAACAGTCACCTAAATAAACGTATTTTAAATAGGAAGGAAGTGCCTTTAGTTCGAGTTTAGGTGGTTCTTCGATTGACAACTTTGTTTGCACAAATTCTCTAGCTTCTAACCCCAACGATTCAAACTATGTGGATTGAATAAAATTTCTCGGATTGGCTTCCATCAAAGCCATGTTTTCTTCACCTTCTTCATCCTCTGAAGGGTCAAACTCGAAAGCTGCCTCCAATGGATCTTCTTCAAAATTACTTTCCATAGAAACCAAGGTTTCTATCTCTTCCATTACTGAACACTCTTCAGTCGGATCGGGAAAATTCATAGCTTTAAGAATGTTAAAGGTTATTTGATCGTCTTGAACTCACATGGTGAGCTCACCTTTCTACACATCAATTAACGTTCTTCCCGTGGCTAGGAATGGTCTCCGAAGGATGATCGACACTTCCTTATCTGCTTCAAAATCTAAGATAATAAAATCAGCAGGAAAAATAACTATCGATTCTTATTGAAACATCCTCGATCTTTCCCTCAAGATATGCTAATGATTGATCTGCTAGCTAAAGCGTCACAGTCGTAGCTTTTACTTCTCCTATCCCTAACATCTTGAAAATGGACTTAGGCATCAAGTTGATACTTGCTCCTAAGTCACACAAAGCTTTACCACAATAAGATCCACCAATGTTACAAGGTATAGTAAAGGTTATTGGGTCTTTCAATTTCGACGGTAGCTTGTTCTGCAGGAACACACTGCACTCCTTGCGGTCTATTACGAAGTTCTGTAGCTAACTGACCCATTTGGTTTTCCAAATTTTTTCAGTGTTGTTGCTTGGCTTTGGATCAAAGCGTCATTTTTTGCCATGTATGCTTTCAACAAGTTCTCCAAACTATTTGATGACTCTGCTTGAAGTGATTTTGGAGCTTACTGATTAAACCCTTGAGATTGGTTGGGTCTATGTTGCATAAAGTTGTTGTTCGATCCATTTCCTTGGTTGCTCCAAGAAAAGTTAGGATGATTACGCCATGAAGGATTGTAGAAGTTAGATTGGGGTCCTTGACCACTCCTATTTTGATGTTAATTTCCCACATAGTATACTGACTCGGGATTTGATGGACAATTCTCGAAAGAATGACCTTCCCCATAGTACATGCAGGAAACTACTTCAAATGGACTTGGTGGCTGAGCTGCAAAACTAGTAGCACTATTAGCCATAAACTATTTTAACATAGAGGAAATAGACGATAAATGAGCTGATAATGAAGTGAGGGCATCAACTTCATGAACTCCGACTACACGTCTTCCTGAAGCTGCTCGATTTGTTGGCCATTGATAGTTATTTTTAGTGATCCTCTCGATGATCTCATAAGCCTCATTATAAGACTTAGACAAAATTGGACCATTCGTAGTAGCATCTACCCTCAATCTTGTATGTGCATTGAAACCATTATAGAACGTCTCCAACTGGATACAATGAGGAATACCATGATGAAGACACATACGAAGTAATTCCTTGAATCGCTCCCAAGCCTCGTACAAAGACTCATCATCCAATTGCTCAAAAGTTGTTATCTCATTCCTCAACTTAGCATTTTTGCTAAGCGAGAAATATTTAACCAAAAATCTCTCTACTAATTCTTGCCATGTAGATATGGAACTTGGTGGTAATGAATTGAGCCATGCTCGTGCTCGATCTCGTAATGAGTATGGAAACAACTTCAACCTTAGTGCGTCTTCAGTCACATCGGTTATCTGGAATGAATCACTCACCTCCATAAACAATCAAACGTGGAGATGTGGATCTTTCGTGGGCATACCATAAAATTGGCCCACTGTTTGTAGCATTTGAAACATCACTGGTTTCAACTCAAATTGAGGTGCCTCAATATCTGGCCTTCTAAATCCTGGATTTAACTCACTGAAAAGTGGTACATCATATTGTCTGATGCATCGATCTCTATCATCGGCAATGAGGATGGGATTTTGTACACTATCAACTTCACTACCTTGGCCATGATTCTGATTTCCAAGGTCCATCTCGACTTGTCTTTGAGCTAATCATTCACATCTTTTTTGTCTGAAAGTTTGCTCAATTTCAGGGTCTACAGGGAGTAAATCGATAATTTGATCTATGCTCATAAACACCTGAAAAGAAAATCACAGAATTAAAAAGAATAAGTTAGTAATGTTAGAAATAAAAACCAAATTGAAAATAAATAATTTCACAAAAATGACTATGGCAACAGTTAACAATCCACGACAACGGCGCCAAAAACTTGTAAGGCGTAGGTTTGTGCAAGTGTACACAGTCGTTATCAAGTAATAAGTAAGTATTGAGTTATCGTCTCCACAGGGAATGTATATGTGTTAAGTTAATTAATTGTAAAATTATATTAACAACTTGGTGAATTAAAAAAAAAACACAATATGATTTGATAAGTGATTATTAAAATTAAATATATTAAACTAAATGCAAATGATCCCTAATGCAAATTATCCTAAGTATGCAAACTAAATGTATGAAATAGATTTTAGCGAGATTAAACACAATTCACAATAATTATAACATAAATAAACTAGGACAATTACTTTAATTAAACTCAATTTATTATCAACATGCTTAATAATGTTCGAAAAAATATTCCATGGCAACTCGATCTTTCATGAGTTTGGAAACCAAATTTGGTCCTTTCGGAATCCTTTACTTAGTAAATATGCATTTTACTGATCCTTATTTACTAAGGGTTTCTTAGCATTCATGTAAGGTAATAGGGACGTATCAGGTTTGAAACAGTTTAATCACACGAATTTAAAAACTATGCAAATAACAGAGCTTGGTTAGAGTTGTTATGAACCTACAATTTAATCGAGTCAGGATCTAAATTGAGCATGCACATTTCAATTATGTGTCTACTAGTCGTCATCTGGTCAAGATTGCTTAGCTAGTTCTGGTGCATTTTAATCACGTATGAACGAAATATAGACTTGATATTAATTGAAAACATGATTGACTGAGGCAAAAATATCATAAGCATGAATCAAACAAATATTATTTAATCAAAGCAATTATCCTAGCTTAAATAAAATTAAGCTAATATTGTTGTAATCAAGAACAAAGAACACATAGAAAACATTCTTAAATCAAATTAAAAAAAAGAAAGAATAAACCCAAATCAAAGTGGCTGTAACCCAAAACTCTAATCGAAGAAGACTTCTTTGTTCATTTGTCTTGCTCATTTGCTGATGGCTCTCCAAGGTGGCCAACCAAGGGCTCTTTAAGAGGCTTAAGAAGCTAAAATCTCTATGAAGAGATGATGCTAGGCATGGGGAATAGGGAATGCTAGAGAGAATTGAGAGAGAAGTGAGAGTGTTGAATGAAGGGATGATTTGAAATGGTGAAAATGAGGTCTTATTTATAGGTGAGGAGAGGAGAGTTATTTACTAAAAATAGAGAATCTTAATCTCTTCATGCGTCTTCAATGGGTGGCCAGCCATCACTCAAGGATTTTGAGTTATTTTTTGCTATATTTTTAAACAATTTTCATGCCATATCAACTAAGGATTGAGACCGATCAACAGTAAATCTTCGGGCCAATCTCAGATTTCTTCAATATTGCAAGGACCTTGTGCAATTAAACTAAAAAGTGATTTATTTGGGCAGCCATGTGTAGCCGCAAATTGGTTGACTTGGTCTTTAATTTGGATGGTTTTGTGATCAAGCAAAGTTATCAAACCTGTCCAAAACAAATTAATTAATTAAAAGACCAAAGAATAAAATTAACCCAATTTAAATAATTAATTAAACCCAAATTATTAATGAAATATTTTATAATAAATTATTAAATATAAATTTATATTTTATTATTTAATTTAATCATGCTTGGCCCACTTTATGTCTTAAAAATATAATATGTTCAAATAGTCATAAAATAAGCCATTTTATGCATGAAAACTATATAATAAAGCATAAAATCACATTCTAATAATTTCTATGTCCTAATTTCATATTTTCCCATATTTTATTAATTTATTAAACATTTACTTAGTTTTAATAATGAATTTAAGTAAAAATGTGATAAATAATATAGGAAAAAACCTATATATTTTTCAGTTTACAAATTTCATCATTTTTTCTTTCTTCTTCTTCTCTTACATGGGTAAGGGAGAAAGAAACTAGGGTTTTACATTTCAATCATTGAGATTTGATTTGGGTAAGTAAATCTTGACCTTTTTAGTAGTTTTTATTTTTTTTTTGAGTCCGTATTAGCTCAAACTAGCTAACCCAAGAACTAATTTGTGAATCTGTCAAATGTTATAAGTTTTTCCATTGATGAATAAGCTTATTCTTGAATGTTTATGGAAGTTTTGTGTTCTTGGTTGTTTTTTTTTTTGATGATTTTACAAAGTGATTTTAATGATTTTGGGGTTTAAGGATTAAATTACTAAAATGATAAAATTGTATGCGTTTGGGTGAAATTATTAAATGTAAGAGACTTGTATAAGGGCTTTAGGTATTCGTCTAGAATGGGTTGTGGAAGAAAATGGTTATTTTGCACATTTTGTGTTTTGGGACTAAATTGAATAAAAGTGAAATGTTAGGGATAATTTCATAATTTTCCAAAAGGGATTTAAATGTATTAAATGGTTAAATTAAATGATTTAATGAGGAAATCAGATGATTTATTTGATAGATCAAGATTGTGCAATAGATCGAGGAAAAGGGAAAATCGTCGAATAGTCCTTGGAGCTTAACCTGAACTGCAAATTAGTCTAGTAAGTTCGTTTGTAAATTTCATAATTGAATTGCTAATTAATGTTTACCTTGGAAGTTTCTTGAACAATTTGAATAAATGGAAGACTCGGAGATTTTTAAATGGAAGACTTATGTCTCGGGTAGGGCATAAGATTGTTTATAAATGGAAGACTTATGACTCGAAAAGTGCATAAGATTATTATAAATGGAAGACCTATTTTTTGGCAAGAGCATAAGATTATGTGTAAATGGAAGAACTTATGACTCGGTTGGAGCATAAGGTTTATTCAACACACGAGGATCGATATTTCGTAAATGTGGCTCAGAAGAATTATGTCAATGTAAGACTTAATGTTGTGTTAAAGTATAATGTCTCGAACTTACTAAGCTTAGAAAGCTTACTTGTGATTTATTGTTATTTTGTAGATTTCGTTTTGCTGGTTGAAGATCAGATTACCTCGAAAAGAATCACACTATCTCAGGAGCTCGTTCGGTAGTATTTACATCACCTGGTTATATGACATGTACTAGGATGTTGTTATCTTCTATAATATTTGAATTTGGATGAGATGTAAAATGATGAACTTAAGTGGTATGTTTTGTTAATACTTCAAGTAGGCATGTATGCTTAAGGTGTATTGTTTTGTGTTACCATGAGTATTTGGTATGTTTTTCCTTTCTTCTCATGTGTAACTGTATGTTTTGAGTTA
>CM076904.1:8815122-8838122 GCA_039519145.1 Kokia cookei | reverse complement strand
AACGACTTTATCAAATAAAATATCTTTTTTAAATTTAAATTTAAATAAAATATTTTTTTATAGTTTCAAAATAAATAAAAAAATATAATGTCAAGTATTGGAAACTTATGGCATCAATTTTTTTGGTTCCATAAAGAAAAAGATCAATTTTTTTAAAGCTTTCTCAGTTTTTTAGAAATAGTAATATTTTTTAAATATTTATACAGTATTTATTTAGGTAGTGTTATTTTATATGACTTTATCAAGAGAAATAATTTTTTTATTTCGTATGTTGATGTAACATGTAAATTTTGAGTCATTTTCATATTTAATAAAAAAAGTAATTTTTATAATTAATCAAATTTTTACTCGTTTTTATAAAAAAGCCAATAAAGAGTTTAAGGAAAAAATTCATTTAACAATTTTTTTTAGCTTATTTAATATAGATTTTTATTTTGATTGTTTATATTATTTTATAGCTAAAATATTATTTTAAGAAATATTATGTTATGATAAAAATTAAAGTCTTATGTGTAATTGTAAGATACACTTGACTCTTTTAAGGAATGATTGAATTTTTGAAAAATGCTGGTTTTTTTTTTTAATTATTGGATTAAGTTGATTTTTTTGAAAAATTATGGGATTAAGTTGAAATAATACAAATGTTGATTTGTAAGAAAACATTTTCAGTTGGAAATGTTTTTACTGTATTAATAAAAAATGTTTTCACTTGGAAGTTCAATATATCTATATTTTTATTTTTTGGTGCTAATTTTATAAAAATAAAATAAAACTTATAAAATAGATTTTATTGTTTTTATTTTTTTAAGTGATATGAGATATTTGTTTATATACTTATAATTTATTTGTAGTTTGTTTTTAGATAATGTAAAATGTTTATTTTTTTAATTAATAATATAATATTATAGGCTATACAAATTTTTTAAAATTAAAGATAAAACTTTATATACAATTAAAATCGAACAAAATTAAAGCTGTTTAATATTGTAAAAAGTTTACTTTAATTTTTAAAAATTATTTGCATACAAGCGGAGTTTGTTGGTTCACTAAAGAATTTTAATAAAAAAAATATTAGCATAAATGAAATTCAATAAATTCAAAACTTTGAAACAATGATTCCAGGTTAATACAATTACCAGTGCGTAGTTGAAAATAATTTTTAAAATTTAAAATATTTAATAAAAATTTAAAACTTATATTTATAAAATATAAAAATTTAAAATGTTATTAAAAATATAAAAATATAAAATTTATATTTATAAAATATAAAAATTTTAAAATGTTATTAAAAATAAAAAATTAAAATTATAAAAAATTATGGAAAATAATATTTAAAAAATATTTAAAAAATTAATAATAATAATAATTGAATTAATTATACATTTGCAAAAAAATTCAAATATATAAGAATTCAAATTTAATAATAATATTAATAATTTTATTTAGAAAAATTATTTAAAAATATTTAATATTCAAATTTAGAGATAAACATTTAAAACGGCCAAAAAGGTCAGTTTTAATTAAAAATTATCGAAATGATGTTTTGAAGAAAAATTTTAAAAAATATTTTCAATTGGAAGAATTTTTCGTGTGTGATCAATAAAATGCTTTTAACTGGATGTGCTTCTTGTCACTTACCCTCTCCAAACTCTATTTTCTTTTTAGATAATCAATGTTAGAATGGGCTTGACTATTGAGAAGCTCTCGATCATTTTCAGAAAAATCGTGCAAAAAATGGTATAGGATGTTATAATAAATGGGATTTATTTGGACTATTATTGTTGGGATCCTGAATTGAACTTTAGTTTTATGATGTTTTGGATTATGGTTTACTTGGGATTATTTTCTACATGACATTATGTGGTTTAAGTATGATTTGAATATTTGATGAGATAAAAGCTTAATAATTGGGTTTTTCACAAATACAATATTTGAATTTTAATGGCAAAATTTTCTTCAATCTTGTGAATTTATGCAACATCAAATAAATGAGATTTTTCACTACGATATTCGTTTTAAATTTTAATATTTTCTAAGATCTTAAAGTTTTGATTTCTTCATTTAAATAGCAATGTTTTATGGGTTTTTATTTGTAAAACCCAATTGTTAGTGTTAAAGTGATTTTCAAAATATTTAAGTTTTAAAGTGTTTTATTAAGCCATTTGTCATAGCTAATGTGATCGTCGAGATTCAGGCATAACGATTAGGTCGGGTCTTGGGGGTTATACACATATTGAATTGTTTATTCAACACCTACCAAAATGAGATCATCGCTAAGGATTTATGGGACAAATTAGAGTCAAGATACATGATCGAAGATGCTACAAGTAATAAATTTGTTGTCAGTCGTTTCAATAATTATCAAATAGTTGATAGTCGTTCTATTATGGAACAATTTCTTGATATTGAAAAAATGTTAAATCAATTTAAGCAATATGATATGAAAATGGATGAAATGATTCTTGTATCCTCCATAATAGACAAACTTCTTCCATCTTGGAAAGAGTTTAAAAGAAGTCTAACACATAAGAAAGAGAAAATATCTCTTGAGGCTTTGGCAAATCATCTTCGTATTGAAGAAGGATATCAAAAGCAAGATTAGGAACTAGATTCTGAAAATGTCAAAGTGCATGTTACAAATGAAGTACAAACTACTAAACCATCCAAGAGAAAGTTCAAACAGACTGATAGAGCACCTAAGTTCAAAAATAAACAAAAGGGCTCATGCTATCATTGTGGTAAGCCGGGATATTTCAAGAATAAATGTCGATTTTTAAAGAAGAAATCATCTTCTATGGCTGATAATAATGAAAAGTTTGTTGCAATGATAACTGAAATTAATATGGCACAAGATGATAATGCATGGTGGATTGATACTAGAGCAACCAAACATATGTGCAAAGACAAAAGCTTGTTCACAAAGTTCACACAATGTGAAAATAACAATGAAATTCTTCCACCGCAGCAATCAAAGGCAAAGGGTCTGTTGAACTACAATTCACTTCTAGAAAGGTTTTAACCTTGAATGATGTACTTTATGTACCAGAAGTTAGGAATAATTTAGTGTTTGGAAGTTTGTTGAATAAGTTTGGTTTCGAACTTGTTTGAGGCAGATAAGTTTATTTTTTCTAAGGGAGGAATTTTTGTAGGGAAAGGATATATGTACGAGAGCATGTTCAAACTCAATATTATTAAAAAGAATAAAAATATTATTTCTGCTTATATGGTTGTATCTTCTTGTTTATGACATTATAGATTAGGTCATTTGAATTATAGAAAATTGAAAGACATGCATAAGTTAGATTTAATTCTTATTTTTGATAATAATATTAAAAATTGCAATACATGGATGTTGACTAAAATTACAAGAAACCTTTCCCCTAAGGTTAAAAGGAAAACAAAGTTGCTTGATTTGATACATAGTGATTTATATGACAACCATAATAATCCTACATTAGGTGGAAAGAAATATTTTGTTACTTTTATTGATGATTGTTCTAGATATTGCTATGTATATTTATTGCATTCAAAAGGTGCAGCGCTTGATAAATTTAAAGTTTATAAATTTGAAGTTGAACTTCAGTGTGAATCATTATCAAGTGCTTAAGATTGAATAGAGGTGGAGAATACTATAATTCAAATTATTTTGAATTCACTGGAATTGTCAATCAAGTTCAGCCCCTTACACACCACAGCAAAACGGTATAACTAAAAGGAAAAATAGAGTCTTGACTGAAATAGTAAATTCAATGTTATTATATTCAGGTCTTAGTCTAGGTTTTTGGGGAGAAGCTGTTCTAACAGCTTGTCATATCTTGAATAAAGTTCCTAATAAGGAAACTAAAATCTCCCCCCAAGTAGTTATAATTATTGTCAACAATTAAGTGACAACTTTTTGACTAATGACCATCTCCCCCCAAATAGTTATAATTATTGTCAAAAATTAAATGGCATAACTTTTTGACTAATGACCAAAAGATTTATCTTTTCGTCAATTACACTCATTCATTTATAGTTATTGGAGCACTATAAATATTTAAAAATGTTCCAACAATCTCCCCCCATTTTGAAATATTTGAAAATGTTCCGACGATCTTCCCCCATTTTCAAAATATTTTAGATTTTGATATTCTTGGAAATCAATTTGCATAAATGAAGGTGTCTTACGATTGAACCTTCACTTAGTGAAAACATGTTAAAGTTAATCAAAATTGCATGGTAGTAAGCTTTGAACCAACTATTTCAATTGATTAACTGAAAACATCTCACACAATGATTTCAACATCGATCAATGCATAGTAACCAAGGACACTATTATGGACATGTGTCTGTGTCCTCTTTGCATGAGTGCTGTTAGAGCCAAGCTCTTGAGCTCTTAAAAGCGGCTACACTTCCACTCACATAGGTAAATCCCGTCAAGAGTGTTCCCGTAATTATAACACTAACATATTTATGTTATGGGTCCATTAAGAGTACATTAGTCATCCTTCCCTTATCATTACAAGTACTTTTCAAGTTAATCTTAGGAAGGATTTATTTATAGTGCTAACAGTCACATACTAATAATGTACTTTGTCTCATTGAACTCAAAACTTGACATTAAACCAAGCGTTGAATCGAGTTTCCATCATGGGTGACTCTAATTAACGGGCTTGAGTCCCATCCCTTTTGAGGTCTTGTTAATTGCATCTCTAGCAAGACTTTTTGTCAAAGGATTCACCAAATTTTCACTTGACCTCACATAATTAATAGTGATCACTCCATCAAAGATTAATTGTCGGACATAACTATTTCTTAATCCAATGTGCCTAGACTTTCCATTATATACTTGTCTATATGCCTTTACTAGAGTAGCCTAACTATCATAATGGATAGAAATAGGTGAAATTGACTTAGGCCATATAGTTACATCATAAAGCAAATTTCTTAACCATTTTGCTTCTTTAGATACAGCGGCTAATGCAATAAATTCTGCTGCCATGGTGGAATCAGTAATACATGTTTGTTTCTTGGAACCCCAAGAAATGGCTCCTCCACCAATAATGAAGATCCATCCACTCGTAGATGCATGATCTTCCAAACTTGTAATTTAACTAGCATCCGAATACCCTTCTAAAACTGAAGGATATCTATTATAACACAATCCATGATTATTAGTTTTCTTTAAGTACCTAAGTACTCTATTCAAAGCTTGTCAATACAAACTACTTGGATTACTTGTGTACCTACTCAATTTCCCAACAACATAGGTAATATCTGATCTTGGTTTGGGCTAGGGTGATATGTATTGGGCCATGGGTGTGTAATGGGTTGATTAATTTTGAATTGGATATTTGTAATTATTGGGCTTGTGATGGACTCTAGACTTCAGTTTTAAATTTAAGTTTATTTGGTTTTTTTATTATTGTATTTTTTGATTTGTTTGGGCCTAAACAAATTGGGCTCCAACAGTTGTCTCTCTTTGCTCGTTGTTTTGTAACGAGAATAGAGCAAAGACCAAAAAGTGGGCCAATTTCGTCTGATCCCATTGAATTTGGCTTTTTTGGCGGTCATCTTCAAGTAACTCAATCTTTCGCTTCATTGGTTGCTCAACTCCATCATATCCGCTTCTTTACAACTTTAAAAATATGAGATTTAGTGTCGTGACTTCATCTTATCCCATGAAAACTTTAAAGAGATAAAATTTGTTGTCGTAGGTTCACTTTAATCCACTGTAACCTCAGGGAGATTAAGATCCGTTACTCATTTTAATTTGATCCACTGCAACTTCAGGGATATAGGATTTGGTGCTTCACTCCATTCACTGTAACCTTAGGGAGATTGAGATACGCTTTTGTAACTTTAATTCGATCCACTATAATTTTAGGGGTATAGGATTTGGTGTTGTACTTCACTCATTTCCACTGTACCCTCAGGGAGATTGAGATTCGTTACTCATTATAATTTGATCCACTACAACTTCAGGGATATAGGATTGGTGCTTCAGTCTATTCCATTATAACCTCGGGGAGATTGAGATATGCTTTTTAATCCGACCCACTACAACTTTAGGGGTATAAGATTTGGTGTTGTACATCACTCCATTCCACTGTAACCTCATGGAGATTGAGATTCGTTACTCATTTTAATCCGATCCACTGTAACTTTAGGGATATAGGATTTGGTGCTTCACTGCATTCCATTATAACCTCAGGGAGATGAGATTTGCTTTTTAATTCAACCCATTGCAACTTTAAGGGTATGGGATTTGGTGTTGTACTTCACTCCATTCCACTATAACCTTAAGGAGATTGAGATCCGTTACTCATTTAATTTGATCTGCTGTAACTTCAGAGATATAGGATTTGGTGTTTCATTCCATCCACTGTAACCTAGGGAGATTGAGATATGCCTTTTAATTCGACCCACTGCAACTTCAGGGGTATAGGATTTTGTGTTGTACTTCACTCCATTCCACTGTAACCTCAGGGAGATTGAGATCCGTTACTCATTTTACCTGATCCACTACAACTTCATGGATATAAGATTTGGTGCTTCAGTCCATTCAACTATAACTCAAGAAGATTGAGATTTACTTTTTTAATCTGACCCACTACAACTTTAGGGGTATAGGATTTGGTGCTGTACTTTACTCTATTCTATTGTAACCTCATGGAGATTGAGATCCGTTACTCATTTTAATTCAATCCACTACAACCTCAAGGATATAGGATTTGGTGCTTCACTTCATTCCACTATAACTTTAGGGAGATTGAGATATGCTTTTTAATTTGACCCACTGCAGTTTTAGGGGTATAGGATTTGGTGTTGTACTTTACTCCATTCCACTATAACCTCAGGGAGATTGAGACCCGTTACTCATTTTAATTCGATCCCTACAACTTCAGGGATATAGGATTTGGTCTTCATTCAATCCATTGTAACATCAGAGAGATTGAGAAATGCTTTTGTAATTTTAATCCGACCCATTGCAACTTTAGAGATATAGGATTTGGTGTTTGCTTGGTCCATTACATGACACATTGAGTACACCGGATACATGTATCATAAATTTTTACTGAATGTGACATGGGATCTATAAATTTTTGAACATCATAAAATTTCAATCTAGTAAACTTGTAAATAAATATAGTTAAACACCAGATGAATCAACGATTTACCAGAAATTTTCTAATCAATTTCCTTCGGGATCAACTCATAAGAAAGGACCAAGATACTTTGATTTCTTACGTTTTCGAAAACATGATATAGATTCCAACATATTGTACATGCTAATTCAAATTGGTGAATCTTATAATTTAATATTATTTAATATTATTAATATTACTTATTCAACAAAGTTGATTAATCATAAGTATCTAGAATTACAAGTTGTTGGATTTCACTAGGAAAGTCCAACTCAAAATTCAAATTACAATTTTCTTTAAGGGCCTGTTTGCTTAAAAAATTCACCACTTTATTACAGTGACGCTGACACCACATGACGTGACACCCACCAAGTTGATCCAGCTGACTTCTACATGTTCGGATCCTATGGCCAGTAAGAGAGATGTCAACGTTAGATTTTGACACGCGGTTTATAATGTCAACGCTATCACCTTCGAATATAATATGCACTAAATTCCTGTTCCTAGCCCACGTGATGCCATGCAGAAGTGCCTCAATTTTTGCCCATGCAAAGCAAGTAATCTCGTCAATAACATGCATTCCCCTGCCCAGCGCGAAGCCTTCAAAATCTCCAACAAAAAAACCAATACCATCCCTTTTATCCTTCTAGGAAATATCGACGTTAATCTTCAAAAAATCATCAGAGGGTTTCAACCATTTCCCTCTTTCATTAACCTTGGGAATCAACGCTTCATTGTTAAAATTATGGATTCTAAAATCCATACTAAACGTCTGAGCTCTATCCCAGACCAACCTCGAAACTTCATCCTTTCCCTGAAAGAGGAGATTGTTCCTTGAGTTCCAAATATTCCAAAGAATAATGATAAAGCATTCAAACACCTTCTGGTCCATTAACCTCATCGAACTCTCGAGCCAATCAATGTCAATGCTCCATTCAAAGGCGAGAACCTGCCCATCAATGCCACCGTAGGTAAGAGTTTCCCTGGCTTTGTCCCAATCCCTCAAGGCGTGGACAAGAGTCTCCTCCTTCGAGCTGTAGCGAGGGCACAAGGTATTAAAGCCATGGTTGACAGAAGCTATCTTAACATTTGTAGGGAGGAGATTATGGCCAAGTCTCCAAGCGAAGATGCTAATTTTAATATTGAGCTTCCAAATCAACCTCCAAAACAGTCTATGAGGATCACAACCAACTTTCTTGAGGATCAACCACGAATAAGCCGATTTTGTGGAGTAGATACCTTTATAAGAATGGAACCAAACCACTCTATCAATAGGACCATCACTAAGGAGAGGCAATTGACAATTTTTTTCTCCCCACTCCTCACCATAATATTCCTTGACTTTCTCTTCATCCCATTTAGATTCATTTTGGATCCACAAGTCCCGCACAACCATCTTATTCACAACTGGAGGGGCACACACAAGAGAGTTCCCATTAAGCCCTTCCATACCCTAGTTGTGCGTACAAATATTAATTTGCTTATCATCACCCACTTGTCAACCAAACCCCGGGAACAAGCTGCTTCGCCATAGCCATCATGCTGGACCAAGCAAAAGAAGGTTTGTCCATGTGCTTCGAGTTGAAAGGGTCCCCTTCAGGAAAATATTTGGGGACAAGAACTCTGTAGCAGAGGGTTTCTTTATTATCAACAAGCCTTGAAATCTGCCTACCAAGGAGCGTAAGATTAAACAGATGCATATCTTTGAACCCTATGCCCTCCATGCCCTTGGGGATGCAAATGTTGTCCCAGAACATCATTGCCCAGCCCCGACCTCTTTGCTTGCTTTCCCACTAAAAATTCCTCGCCTTGGCCACCATCTCGTCCGTGATGCCCTTGGGGAGAAGAAAAATCGAGAACACATATGTGGGAATGGATTAGAGTATAGCCTTTAAGAAAACCTTCTTCCCTCCCCTAGACAGCAACCTCTTCAACCATCCTTTTATGCGAGTTGAGAATCTGTCAACAAAGAAGCGAAAGGTGTTAGTTTTATTTTTACTAATACTTAAAGGCAAACCTAAGTAGCTGTCCAGCTTGTCCACCGTTCTCATGCCCATAATACTTCCTAATATGTGCTTCTGCTCTCTTGTCGTGTTAGCTCCAAACAGCAGAGAAGATTTTGCCAGTTTAATCTGTTTGCTAGACACACTTTCGAATTCACGTCGGATAGCCCGCACATGCTTAGCATCATCCTGTTTATTACATATGAACAATAGGGCATCATCTGCAAAAAATAGATGGTTGATACGTGGGCTATTTTGGCACACCCGTATCCCTCGCATCAACCCGTTTTCTTGCGCATTAATCGGTAACCTAGACAAAGCGTCCATACAAAAATAAAAACAAGTAAAGGGATAAGGGATATCCCTAGCGAAGCCCTCTCTCAAGCCAGATGGCATTCGACAAGTTTGAGTTGCATTTGACTCTATATTGGACAGTACAAACACAATCCATCACCTTTCCCACCCATGCCTTATTAAAACCAAAGTGTAGGAGAACTTTGTTGAGGAAACACCACTCGACCCTGTCGTACACCTTCGACATATCCAGCTTCGCCATAAACCCCTTGTTTGGCCCGTTCTTAGCGCTCTAAAGATAATGGACCAATTCATGAGCAATTAGGTAATTATCAT
The DNA here is from genome assembly GCA_039519145.1 of Kokia cookei. Taxonomy (NCBI): domain Eukaryota; kingdom Viridiplantae; phylum Streptophyta; class Magnoliopsida; order Malvales; family Malvaceae; genus Kokia; species Kokia cookei. The sequence goes on along the minus strand of CM076904.1, from coordinate 8,828,362 downwards.
GTATCATACAGTTAGGAACGAACGCACTTTGGTTCTGACAAATACAGCTGGGAGAAGGAGTTTCAATCTGTTTGCCCACACCTTTGCAACCAACTTGTAGATGACACGACATAAGCTATTGGGTTTGTAGTTAGAATGTCTTTGGGATCGTATCATTCACTTCACTGACACTTTTATGACCATTTAACATGTCTTTACAATAGTTGAGGACATCATTGCCAACAATGTTCTAGTTTTCTTTGAAAAAAAGACCCGACAGACCATCGTTCCTAAGAGCCTTCCTGGGGTCCATCTTGTTAAAGGCCTCCAAGATCTCTTTGTCGTCCACGCACTTGGTGAGCACCAGATTCATCTAGGCAGAGATACACTTAGGGATCACCCTTAACACGTGCTCCGCATCCTCGTTACAACAAGTTTTGAACAGAACCTCAAAATAGTTATTGGCCACCTTACAAATATCCTCACTTCTAGTGACCCATTCTCCATCCGCATCAAGCAGCCCTTCAATATGATTTTTTTTGAGCTCTATGAGTGGCCCTAACGTGAAAGAACCTCGTATTTATCTCTCCCTCCTGCAACCATTCTAGAGCGCTGGGCCTAATATATTTCTTTAGAATTATTAAGGGCAGCTAATTCCTCACAGGCGTCACACAATCTTTCAGCTCTATAGTCATTTCCACGTGTATCCATAATTTTGTTTATCTCATGCATGAGTTTCCTCTTTTGACCTTGCCTGTCTTTGAACCTACTATATTGCCAGCTCTCTAAGGAGTTCCTGACTCTATCACAGCATTAAGTACGTCACTGATAGCATTAGAAATGACACCTATTTTCTCCCTAAATTTGTGTATTAATTGTCTTTTTGTGCCATATTTAATATGCATTTTAGGCATTTCATACTTAGTTTTTATGTTTTCTAACTTATTGTTGTTTGGTTTAAATTCTTGTTATTCTATCTCTTTTTGTGCACTAATGTCACCACATGCAGCATATATATATTGCGTTTTAAAATTGTCAGCGCAAAGACACATCTCAGTAGATCAAGGCTAGAAAGAACCCAGAATGCAACCACAAATTTAGCTTGAAATTACGACCAGTGATGTTGTCGCATAGGAATCTTTACTTTGGAATGAATGAATTCAAGCTGTAATTACACCTAGAAGCACCAACGCAAGAATTTCACACGTTGTCGCCGTAATTAAAGATTTCAGATCATGACTAGAAATGCAATGACAATCTATAGATCCATGAAATTCACACTAGATCTACGTGAGTGCACAGTTAGACTATAACAAACTGTTACAGCTACAATTGGATTTGGATCTAAGGAGAGAGAAGGTTTACCATTCTTGAAGCCTATAAATTGAGGAGAAAAGATGAAGAAAAATATCAAGAGTTGAAGGAATTAATTTGCAATTACTCTGTGTTTTTGAGATTATAAGCTGGAGAACAATGAGCTGACGGAGCCGACGAGCAACAACTCCTGATGAGGAGTGCTTGATGTTGTGCAAGTGGAGCAGTTAGGGGATAATTTGAGTAGCCTAGAGATAGTATGCTTCGATGTATTTGTTAACTCCTCTCTTCTTATGATGATGAACTATTATTGACATTTGGATAAATACAAGAGTATCTTTCATTGTTAGAATTACTTTGATTCTTATTTAATTCTTTTCATCTGTTTATCCTTGGATCTAATTGCATCAAACACAAGAGTGCCTTTGTAGTCTACCGACATCGAGAGGTGCAGTGACAAGTTAGGTTAACAAGTAAGACAGTGAGAGTTACTTGGGATTAGAAGAGATTCTGATCATTTGTTCTTGAGTGCACAATGTTGTTCACACCGAGAGGTGAGGTAATTGAGGGTGCTTAAGTCTTGACTAAATGGAGAATTGTTATTGGTAAGATTTCATTGGAACTTGATTGTTGTGATAGTTCATCTATTCAAACCCTTGTCGACACATATTGCGTTGCGACTTAGTAAAATCAGTGATCCACTTCAGACCTTCACACTTGATCACACTTTTACTTTTTTGCATTTAAATTTCCAAAACTTCAAACAACAATTTTATTTACTTTAGTTGCACTGACAAATTCCTTTATTACATTGACAATTTTGACTATTTTAGTGTGCAGATCTAATTGAATTGCGTTGACATCTTTACTTACATTATTTTTAATCTTAGTTTTAATTGCTTCGACATATAGACATCAAGAACCCATTCCCTGTGGGATCGATATCTGATAGATTTACTCTATCAACTATACTTGCTTCAACGTGTGTCTGCTTGCACAAATATCGTGACGTTACAGATCGGATCAAGTTTTGGCACTGTTATTGAGGAATTGACATTTGTTTGATGTTTACTATTGTAGTAGCAATTATTTCTTACTTAACCTTTTTGTTTTTACTAATCTGTTTAACTTTCTTTTGTTGGTTTTCTTTTATTTCTTTAGAAGTTACATGTCCACTAGAAGAAATTCTAAGGATATTGTAAGCTTTGACCCAGAACTTGAGAGTACACTTAGAAGGAGGAAGCAAGAACAAAAAAAAATGGTTGGCAATAACAACAACAACAATAATTTACCACCATTGCTGCCACAAGATGAAGTTCCTCCAATACAGCCACAACGAATAAATAATTTACCACCATCGCCACCATAAGAAAAGCAAGTGCAAAATAGGACAATATGATATTTTGTTGTTCCTATCCTTGATGATTTACAGCCAGGAGTGGTAAAACCAGCTATACAAGCTGGAAATTTTGAGCTGAAACAGGTTATGTTTCAGATGCTCAATTCAAATGGGTAATATGCAGCCTTCCTCATGAAGACGTAAGAGAACATTTAAATCATTTATGCTTTTTTGTGCATCTTTTACCCAAGATGCTGTCCCTGATGATGCCTTGAAAATGCAATTATTTCCTTATTCATTGCAGGGAAGAGTGAGGACATGGTTCTTGGGATTGCCAGCTGGATCCATTACATCATGAAATGCGTTAGCAACGTAATTTGTTTTACGATTCAATCCGTCGACAATGAATGCAAGGTTTCGCAATGACATTACAACTTACCATCAGTTGGATGACGAGAACTTACATACAACATGGGAGCGTTATAAGACTCTACTTAGACGTTGCCCAATGCATGGTACTCAGCAAGTGACCCAGATGAGATCTTCTATAATGGATTGAATGCTCAAACAATGAATCTTGTTGACACATCTGCTAATGGTCCTTTGTTGGATTACAACTACACTGAAGCTATAAGAATTCTAGAAAGGATTGCACAGAACAATTATCAATATCCAATCTCTCGTTCTGCTTAGGTAAAAACTAAGCCTAGTGTTCTTGAATTAGATGCTATTTCTACTTTGAGTGCGCAAGTATCCTCTTTGGCCAATATTATAAATAATATTAAGGGAACAAGTGATGTTGCTACTATCCAAGTGGCCCAACAGATGGATGCGTCGACATTTTCCTGTAAGATTTACAATTATAACCACAGTTACGAGGATTGCCCACAACATGCTGAAAATGCATTTTACGTTAATAACATCAGAGGAGGTTCTTTTGGTAATTCATACAACAATAGAGCTCAACAACCTTGGGGAATCAAAATGCTTCCACATTCAGATATGAAAATTCCCCAAATCAAGGGGGTTAAAGACAAGAGAGTTACCACAACAATCAACATTATAATTTTAATCAAAATTCGCAGGTACATTCACATCCGGATCAATTGTAGGCACATAACCAAATGCAACCACAAACGCGATTTTAGCCACAACAAAATGCAATACCACATATGCATGGACAACACTAGCAACCACAACAGTAGTTTTCTCAACCAAGATCAAACCCTATGACTGCTCTTGAGGCACTGATGTGAGAGCATATTACGCGAACTGAAGTAATCATGCAAGGCAATTCTTCTTCTATCCGAGCGTTGGAAGCCCAATTAGGACAGTTGGCTTCTAATCTAAGTACAAGGTCACTAAGTGCTTTACCTAGTGATACAAAAAACCTAAAGCAAAGAGGGAAAGAGCATTATAAGGCTACTACACTACGAAGTTGCAGTTGAAGGAAAAGAAATAGAAATAAATGAGGAGGAGCCAACTGTAGTGACATTTATGCCTACTATTCGTCTAACAAAGATGTCGACGTAATTGCTTGTGCCGATGCAACCAGTTATTCCACAACAACCCACTACTATGATACCTTTTCCATTTTCGCAAAGATTTAAAGAGAAAGACCATGATAAGGACTATCAGAAGTTTGTTTCTACTTTGAAACAATTACATATTAACATACCTCTTGTTGATGCTCTGGTGCATATCCCTTGTTATGGGAAATTCATGAAGGAGTTGTTATCAAAGAAAAATAAATTTTTCGAAATCGAGATGATTGCACTCACAGAAGGGTGCAGCACTATTCTAACTTACAAGTTGCCACAAAAAATGAAAGACCTTAGTAGCTTCACAATCCTATGCTCCATTGGTAATCATTATCTAGGTAAATCTTTTTGTGATTTGGGAGCTAGTATTAATCCCTTACCTTTGTCCACATTCAGGAAATTAGGAATAGTATTAATGAAGCCGACTGTGGTGACATTGCAACTTGCAGACAGATCTCCAGCGCAACCTGAAGATCAGATAAAATATGTCTCTATACAAGTAGATAAGTTGGTGTTCTCTGTCGATTTCATAATCCTTGACTGCAAGGCAGACAAAGAAGTGCCCATCATCTTAGGGCAACCATTTTTGGCAATAGGACACACTTTTATCGACATTTTCAAGGGTGAGCTTGTCATGCGTCATAACGACGAACATGTTACCTTTAGTGTGTTTGAGGCATCTCCATTGAGAAGTTAGGAGCAATGTCACCACATTAATGTGTTGAATGAAATAATTATGGAAGAGCTTAATGAATGGAGTTCAGTAGTCTTAGATGAAGGTGCAACGACATATGTTGATGAAACCCTACTTGGATGTGATCACAATGCTGAGGTTAATAGTTGTGAGCTGAGATAGAATTGGCAATTGGAATCTTTGGATCTATCTAATAGGATGATCCCGATGTTCAAACCATTGATTGAACAAGCTCATACCTTGGAGTTGAAGCAATTACCAATGCATTTGAAATATGTCTTTCTGGGTGACAATGAAACATTACCAGTAATTATCAGCGCATCCCTCGACACAATTCAATAAGAGAAGCTCATCAAAATTTTAAAATAACACAAAAGAGCCATAGCTTGGAGCATTGTAGATATCAGAGGTATCAATCCCTCTTTCTTCATGCACAAGATCAGGTTGGAAGATGAAGGGAAGTAATCCATTGAGCAACAGTGACGACTCAATGAGAAGATGAAAGAACTAGTGAAGAAGGAGATTATTAAGTGGCTAGACGTGGGCATCATCTACCCCATTTCTGATAGCAATTGGGTAAGCCTTGTCCAATGTGTGCCTAAGAAGAGTGGTTTCACAGTTATAAGAATTGACAAGAACAAGTTGATTCCTACTCGCATTGCAACTAGTTGGCGAGTATGCATGGATTATCGTTGATTGAAAGCTGCCACAAAGAAGGACCACTTTCCACTACCATTCATTGACCAGATGCTGGATAGGCTAGCTGGTAAAGCCTATTATTGCTTCCTAGATGGCTACTCTAGATACAACCAAATTGCCATTACGTTGGCAGATCAAGCAAAGACTATGTTAACATGCCCATTTGGGACCTTTGCCTTCCGATGTATGCCATTTGGATTATGCAACGCACCAACCACATTTCAGAGGTGTATGATGGATATCTTCTCGGATATGATAGAGGATTCTTTAAAGGTATTCATGGATGATTTTTCTGTCTATCGGTAAACTTTTAACCAATGCGCTAACAATTTGGTGAAAGTTTTGAAGAGATGCGAAGACACAAATCTAGTTTTGAATTGGGAGAAATCCCACTTCATGACAACTGAAGGCATTGTCCTCGGTCATCGCATATCATGTCAGGGCATTGAAGTAGATAAAATAAAGGTTGAAATCATCGAGAAATTGCCACCGCCAACTAATGTGAAGGGAATAAGAAGCTTTCTTAGACATGCTGGGTTCTATAGGAGATTTATCTGTGATTTTTCCAAGATTGCTAAACCATTATGCTCATTGCTAGAGCAAAATAAAAAGTTTATGTTTGATGACACTTGTCTGGACGCATTCAACACAATAAAGAAGCAACTGGTGTAAGCTCCAATTGTCGTCGCATCGAACTAGATGTAACTATTTGAATTAATGTGTGACGCAAGTGATTATGCTGTAGGAGCTGTGTTAGGTCAATGTAAAGAAAAGGTATTTCATTCCATTTATTATGCTAGTAAAACCTTAACTGAAGCGCAGGTCAATTATACAACTACTAAGAAGGAATTGCTAGTAGTAGTGTTTGCATTTGGCAAAATTCGCTCATATCTTGTCGGTGAAAAAGTTATTGTTTACACAGATCATTCTGCATTGAAATACCTTTTTACCAAGAAAGACACCTAACCAAGATTAATACGATGGATCCTATACTTACAAGAGTTTGATATTGAAATTAAGATAGAAAAGGATCTGAAAATCAAGTAGCTGGCCACTTATCTCGATTGGAAGTTGAAAGTGAAGATGGGAATAAAATCCAAATTGTCGATGCATTTCCAGACGAGCAGTTATTCTTTATCGACGCATCACCCTGGTATGCTGATGTTGTCAAGTATCTTGTGTGTGGGAAGCTACCCTTGAGTGCTATTGGTCACAAGAAAGTCAGATCTTTTCGCAACGCTGTGAAATACCATTGGAACAAGCCATATCTATTCAAGGTATGCATCGACAACATTATCCGTCGTTGCGTTCCTGAAGAACAGATGACTTCCATTCTTAGACATTGTCATGATGCTCCTTATGAAGGTCATTTTGGTGGAATGAGGATTACTACAAAGGTCTTACAATCTAGATTTTATTGGCCTATATTGTTTCGAGATGCCCACAACTTTGCACAACAATGAGATCGATGTCAACGCACTGGCTCATTATCTCGGTGCAACGAGATGCTCCAATAACCTATTATGGAGGTGGAGAAATTCGACGTCTGAGGTATAGACTTTATGAGGCCATTCCATAACTCTTTTGGGAATGTGTACATTTTAGTTTTTGTTGACTACGTCTCAAAGTGGATTGAAGCAATCGCGGTGCCAAAAGATGATGCTCGAACGGTGTTGAAGTTTTTCCACACTTACATCATCACGAGATTTGGAACACCTAGAGCATTAATAAGTGATCAAGGTACTCACTTTCACAATAAGTAAGTAGCGACAACTTTGAGAAGATATGGTGTGAAGCATCACTTGGCCACAACATACGATCCACAACAAATGGCCAAGCGGTGGTGTCCAATCGACAAATCGAAAGCATTCTTGAAAAGGTGGTTAATCCATCTAGAAGAGATTGGTCTTTGCGGCTACAAGACGCATTGTGGGCGCTTCACACTGCATAAAAAATCTCACTAGGGATGTTGCCGTATCAACTAGTGTTTGGTAAGTCTTGCCATCTACCAGTTGAGCTTGAGCACAAAACCATGTGGGCAATCAAGCAGGTAAATATGGTTTATGATGCTTCTGGCAGGAAAAGATTGTTGGACATTACTGAACTAGAAGAAATTCGCTGCAATGCCTATGAGAATACAACAATATACAAAGAAAAGACCAAGAGACAACATGACAATATCATCTTGCGTCGATAATTTAGCACTAGTCAGTTAGTACTTTTGTTTAACTCACGTTTAAAACTGCACCCAAGTAAATTGCATTCAAGATGGTCGGGCCCTTTCAAGGTTGTCGATGCATTCCATAACGGTGCGATGGCAATTGCGAATCTAAAAGATGGGCAATAGTTCAAGGTGCATGGCCAACGTCTTAAGCATTATGTGAGCCTAGAAGTCAAAGAACCAAACGAGGCCATTGATCTGGTCACATTTAAATAATGTTAATGCATTTTTACATTTTTTTGATTTGTTTCACTTTTGTTTCATTTTAAATTCTATGCAGGAATAAAAATAATCTTTTTGTTGAAGCATCCCAAAGCACAACTTGTCGACGCATTCTGTGATGAGTTAGTAAAGCGTTTTCAGCAAGAATCACGCCGTTTGATTTCTTTCTTTCCAGTTGTTCGATCAAAAGAAAACGTACGATCTACAACCCAGCATTTATTGGTTGTAGATACAACGTTTCCTCAAGTTCTTGTAATAATCACGACGTTACCACTGAATGTTTATAAAACCCTTCTCTGCAGACCTCTTTTTCCACTCACAATCGCCATTGTTGCTGCAACTTATCTCTTTCATTGCTCTTATTTTCACTTTTACTCTCACAAGTCGTTCTTTTCTCTTCAAGTTCTTCTTAATCTCTGTATTTAGTGACTATGGACAAGATGAGAGGTGTCAAGACCCCTTCTAAAACCACACCTGCCACTTTCGCCACTGTGGTTCAAACCACAACCTAAACTTCACCAAGAGAGCCGATCTTATTTTTGTCGAAAGCTGCCAAAGAGCAATATCAGAACGTGATGCTAAAAAGAAACTGCAATTAGAAGCAAGGATTTCAATTGTCCTTACAACAACTATTGGGGAAGCAAATTGCCAGAACCATTAACCGTTTAGGATAGGAGTTCTTCTGTGAACACCCTGCTGGTTACTTCCCTACAATGGTAAGGGAATTCTATGCCAATCTTGTTGACGCTGAACAAGAATTTGTCTTTGTGAGGGAAGGTTTAATTCCATGGAGTCCCGCTAATATCAACGTTCTACTTCGAATTCCTGAGAAGGTAGATGACCACACTCCATTTGTACCTGGACTAGACGATGAAGGAACTGACCAGGTCATGAAGGACCTCTGCATTTAGGGTATGGTTTGGACAGGTAACAATCCACATAACTACACCATGCACCGTCGATATCTGACGACCTTCAGGAAGGATTGGTTCCATTTTGTGAATAGGTGCATCCTACCTTTTACGCACAGCACTATGGCGACATTGGACCGTATGTGCATTCTGTACTCAATATTAAAGGTCCGTTATATTGACATCAGCGAGATCCTCCACGACCAAATTTTTGAAGAGGCCGTAAAGCAAACAAGTATACTACCTTTCCGGTCCATAATAATGTTGTTGTGTAAATAGAGGGAGATTATGCCTCGAGATGAAGAGGAAGTGTTGGAAAACAAAAGCCCTATAAATGATATATCAGTTAAAAGAATGACTCGAGGCCAAGAGACACCGGTGGTAAGGGAAGTGTCAAAGAAGAAGGACAAGGGAAAAGGGAAGAAGAAGGAAAAACAAGCTGATGCGCCCACAGATCCTCTGTTGGGAAAGAGGCTGGCTGCTCTGGAAGCCAATATGGAATGTATCAACATGCGCACTATTCGTGTTGTTAACGTTTTAGAGGATATGGGCTACAGACAACATATCTTCTATGCGTATACAAAAGCATGGAATGAGGCAATTATTGCTGCATTGCGCAGCATAAGCACAAATTCGCTGCCTGATTTCCCAATCTTCCCTTCCATTTTTGGCCCAATGGCATCATCCTCCGATCAGCCTACTCTTGATGGAAGGCCTTTGAGTGTTCCATCCCTAAAAGAATTCATATCTCCGATGACGAGGAGAGCAAGGGACATTCTAATACCATGGAAGACTGTTACAGAACAATTGTTAGCCTATTTGAAGAGGAATTTTCGAATAAACCTAGAGCGACCATGGCAGGCAGGGGGTTGTCATTGAGGAGTTGCATGCCTCCGTGGGTATGGACGTAGAGGATGGTGCTGACATGGCCACAACTGAACAAGAGAAACCTGGGGATGAAGGAGCAGAACAAGAAGAAGGTCAAGAGAAGGAGAAGAAAAATGAAGAAAAAGAAGAAGAGCATGAGAAGAAGGACCTTCCTGAGGAGCAGGAAGAAAAGAAGGCAGATGCCCCAACAACTATCACTAAGGATATTATCGGCACACCTATGAGTGTAGGGGCATCCAGTAATGACGAGGCTTTACCTGATGTGAGTCGGGCTGAGGTAGTCACCAGCAATGCGAAGGAATTCAATTCGTTAGCTATCGTGCCCTATGTGGCTTCGCTTGCTGATGTTCATCCATCCGATGTGACTATCGATGAGACCGCCACCCAACCAGTTGAATAGGAGCAATCTGTAGATCTGGTTGGTTCAAAGGATAAGAAGAAGCAGCGTAAGGATAAGAAAAGAAAACACAAAGAGGAAGGTGAGCACCTAAGGAAGAAGAAAAAGAAAACCAAAGCAGCCTCTGCATCGGCTGCTCAAGAATGAGTTAGTTTACTTTTCTATAGAAAGATTGCATACATTTTTATTGTCATCGCATTTTATTTTGTCATTACGTTTCTTTTGTTAATTTAGTTGCATTGTAGTTGCATTTCCTTTCTTATCTGTATATTATTGTCAGTACATTGGGGACAATGCAGACATTAAGTTTGAGGGGATATTGTGTGAATGGAAATACGATTACACCCACATATTTGAATTTTATTTGTTTCTTTAGTTAATGAAGGTATGCAAAATTTCAGCAACAAAATGTGACAACAATTTTTTATTTGAAGCATAAATCTTGAATTGATTGAGATGCTGACTTATGAATTGGATGAATATTAAGCACTTCTATTTTTGAATGAATAATTGAATTGCTTTAGTAATGAATGGTTAGTAGCAATCTTTGAATCTTGAACTAACTTGCAAATTGCAGCGGCATTGTATTAATAAGAACACTCTAATGTGAGTGCATTGTGACTTATAAAGGGAGAACACTCCGCTGCATGTGTTAGAAAAATCATCTAGCCAAAGGCTATCACTGTAAGAGTGTGTGTCAGCACATTACATACCTCCTAGGGGTTTGTTGCACCCCATCGTTACTGCCCAGGAACCAAGGTAGAGTAATGCAATGACATCTCTCAGTCACTTATAAAATTTGTGAATGAGGAAAAGAAAAGAAAAAGAGAAAAAGAGAAAAGAAAAAGAAATATTGCTATAAATGCTATATTGATTTAAGAAATGATAAGATTTAAAGCATGTTGATAACATGAGTGAAGTTGCAATTTTATTGTTCATGTCTCTAAATTGTCGCCGCATTATTCTATCATGTGAATACAATTTGTACATTAGGATCCCAGAAAATTTAAGTTGTGAGAATAATATTTGCGGTGACATATTTGATTGTGATTTAGCTAATTTTTGTTTACTTGAGGACAAGTAAAAACTCAAGTTTGGGGTGTGATAGCATTAGAAATGACACTTATTTTCTCCCTAAATTTGTGTATTAATTGTCTCTTTTGTGCCATATTTAGTATGTGTATTAGGCATTTCATACTTAGTTTTTATGTTTTCTAACTCATTGTTGTTTGGTTTAAATTCTTGCTATTCTATCTTTTTTTGTGTACTAATTTTTCCTCATGCAACATATATATATTGCGTTTTAAAATTGTCAGCACAAGGGCACATCTCAGTAGATCAAGACCAGAAATAATCCAGAATGCAGCCACAAATTCAGCTTGAAATTTCGACCAGTGATGTCGCCGCATAGGAATCTTTACTTTGGAATGAATGAATTCAAGTTGTAATTACACCTAAAAGCACCAACGCATGAATTGCACACGTTGTCACTGCAATTAAGATTTCAGATCACAACCAGAAATGCGGTGACAATCTGCAGATCCATGAAATTTACACTAGATCTGCGTGAGTGCATAGTTGGACTGTAACAAACTTTTGTAGCTGCAATTGGATCCGGATTTGAGGAGAGAGAAGGTTTACCATTCTTGAAGCCTATAAATTGAAGAGAAGAGATTAAGAAAAATATCAAGAGTTGAAGGAATTAAATTTGCAATTACTCTATGTTTTTGAGATTTTAAGCTGGAGAACGACGAGCTGACATAGCCGAGCAACAACTCCTGACGAGGAGTGCTTGATGCTGTGCAAGTGGAGAAGTTAGGGGATAACTGAGTAGCCTAGAGATAGTATGCTTCGATATATTTGTTAACTCCTTTCTTCTTATGATGATGAACTATTATTGACATTTGAATGAATACGAGAGTATCTTTCATTGTTAGAATTACTTTGATTCTTTTTTAATTCTTTTCATCTGTTTATTCTTGGATCTAATTGCATCAAACACGAGAGTGCCTTTGTAGTCTACCGACATTGAGAGATGCGGTGAAATGTTAGGTTAACAAGCAAGATAAAAAGAGTTGCTTGAGATTAGAAGAGATTTTGATCACTTGTTCTTGAGTGCACCATGTTGTTCACACAGAGAGGTGGGGTAATTGAGGGTGCTTGAGTCTTGACTAAACGGAGAATTGTTATTCATAAGATTTCATTAAAACTTGATTGCTATGACAGTTCATCTATTCAAACCCTTGTTGACACATCTTGTGTTACGACTTAGTAAAATCAGTGATCCACTCCAGACCTTCGCACTTGATCACACTTTTACTTTTTTGCTTTTAAATTTCCAAACTTTCAAACAACAATTTGATTTACTTTCAGTTGCACTGACAATTAACCTTTATTACATTGACAATTTTGACTATTTTAATGTGCATATATGATTAAATTTTGCTGACATCTCTACTTACATTATCTTTAATCTTAGTTTTAATTGCTTCGACGTATAAACATCAAGAACCCATTTCCTTTGGGATCGATATCAGATAGAATTGTTCTATCAACTATACTTGCTTCGACATGTGTCTGCTTACACAAATATCGTGATGTTACAGATCGGATTAGTCACCATGACCTTTCTCTCAAGCTTCCTTAATAACCTTCTTAGCTTCCTTATCTTTGGCCCAACATTCTTCAAAATGGAACTGAAGCCTAGGATCCTTGCAGCAACCACGAGGCTTCCTACCCTCGACGTCGAGTATGATGAAGTCATGATCGGATTCTGCTTCTCGAACCACCTCAGACGCCAAGAAAGGAACTTCGCTGAGCCAACTAGAGGACACTAAAAATCTGTCAATACGCCCCTTAACGAGACCCTTCCCTCTCTTATTGTTCGACCATGTAAACCACCCATGGTCAGGTTTGACGTCCACCAAAAGCATATCATTAATCACTCTACGAAAATCCTCTATGGCCACGTCGGATTTCCTATGACCACCCCAATTTTTAGCATCGTCCAACACCTCGTTGAAGTCCCCCCACCA
>CM076904.1:7509527-7576293 GCA_039519145.1 Kokia cookei | reverse complement strand
GGGCAAGAAAAAGGCTAACAAAACTGATGCGCCGATAGAAACCCAAATGGCGAAGAAATTGGCTTTGATGGAATTACACCTAGAACTCCTCGACATGCGTTATATTCACACCGATAGCATCGTAGATGACATGGATTTTCGACTCCACAAGTTTTATGCATACACCAAGGCATGGAATGAAGCCCTTGTCACTGCATTGAGCCAGATCAACCAGATCCTACTACCAGATTTCCCAACTTTCCCATCCATCTATCGCCCGATGAAGTATTCATCTTTCGAGCAACCTACTCCTAATGGTAGGCCTGCCCTTGCACCAACTCAAATCCATATTTCTGACGATGAGAAGGATGACGGACAGTCACGGGCTAATGATGATTTTCATCACAACATCGCCCACTTATTCGATGATGAATTCTGAAATAGTCTAGGCACCAATATGGCAGAAAGGGCGTTGTTCTAAAAGAAGATATCGATACAATCGATTGCGTTGACACTAGTCTAGTTGAAAATGAGCCAAGTGTAGAAGAAGAGGCAAATCAGAGAGGTAATCAGGAGAAGGATCAAGATGAGGAAGGAAAGGAAGAAGAGAAGGAAGAAACAGAACCTGCCGAGGTGCAGGAGGAGAAGGACACCAATGCCCTAACAATAATTGTTGAGGATGTTATGGGAGCATCCAACTCAGATTATACTCGACCTTCTACGAGTCAGGCTAAGGTTGTCACTAGCGAGATAGAGGAATTGAATCCTCTTGTTATTGTGCCCTACATAGCACCACTCGCCGAGATCCATCCATCAGAAGTGATAATTGATAAGGCTATCACCCAACCCGCTAAGGAGGAGCAATCCATCGAGCCAGTTGGTTCAAGGGATAAGAAGCAAAAGAGGCGCAAGAACAAGAAAAAGAAGAAGTACCACGATGAGGAAGAGCGCTCGAAAAAGAGGAAGAAGAAAACCAGAGCAGCCTCTGCATCGGTTGCTGCTGAATAATCTGGTACATCTCTTTTTAGTTAGTTTTCATAATTTTTACTATGCCTGCATTTTAATTGTCGTTGCATTCATTTTAGTTTAGTACATTGTAGCTGCATTTCCATTATATATGTATAACTATTGCCAGTGCATTGGGGACAATGCAGACATTAAATTTGGGGGGGAAGCTAATATGAATTGGAAATGCAACTACACTTTCATGTTTGACTTTTATTTTGTTTCTTTAGTTAATGAAAGTTTACAAAATTTCAGCAGAATTGTGCCAACAATTTTTTTTATGCGTAATTCTTGAATTGTTTGAATGCGAATGTGGAAATTGGATGAATATGAATGAATGATAAGTCTGCTATTTTTGAATGAGTGATTGAAATTGCTTCAGTAATAGATGGATAGTGTTGGTATTGAATCTTGGACTAACTGACCAGTACAGAGACATTGTATGAATAAAAGACACTACATGGTAAGTGCATTGTGACTTTTAAGGAAAAACACTCCGTTACAGATTTAGAAAAGAAAACTTATCTAGCCAAAGGCTGTAAATGCAAGAGTGTGTGTTGACGCAATTACATGTCTCTTGGGGGTTTGTTGCACCCCATCGTTACTACCTAGGAACAAAGGTAGAATAATGCAATGACATCTTTTAGTCACTTGGAAAAAAAAAAGAAAATTAAGAAAAAGAAGAAAGAAAAGAAAAAGAAGAATAAATTACTGAAATGGTTCAAGGAAGGTTAAGATTCAATGCATGATACTAACACTGATGAAGTTGCAGTTTTAAGTTGTTCGTACCTATAAATTGTCAGCGCATCATTCTATTATATGAATGCAATTTACACATTAGGAATTTAGAGAATTCAAGTTGTATGAATAATGATTGCGGTGACATTTCTAATTGTTACTTTGTTAATTTTTGTTTACTTGAGGACAAGTAAAAACTCAAGTTTAGGGGTGTGATGGTATTACAAATGACATAGATTTTCTCCCTAATTTAGTGTTCTAATTGTCTTTTTTGTATTTCATTTAGCATGTATAGTTAGCATTTTGGACTTAGTTTTCATGTTTTTCAACTCATTGATAGTTAGTTTAAATTCTTGTTATTTTTATCTATGTTTGTACTAATGTCGATGCAAGCAGTCGATATATTACGTCTTAATATTGTCAGTGCAAGAATTAAGTCTAGAAGCTTAATACTGGATGAATGCAACCACAAGATCAGCTGGTAATTACGACCAAGAGATGTCGCCGTATTGCAACTAAACCTTGAATGAGTAGAATCAAGCTGAATCCACAACTGGAAGCACCAACGCAGGAATTTCACAGATGTCACTGCAATTATAATTTCAAAATGCACCCAGTGATATAGCGACAATCTGCATATCTCTGAAGAACATACTAGAACTGCGTGAGTGCACAGCTATAATCTAACTAATTTTGATAGCAGCAATATCTAGATCTGGATCTGAAAATGAAGGTTGAATCTTGTAATTTTTTAGAGATTATAAATAGACAAACAAAGAAGGAAAAAGATCATCGAGAGCAAGGGGATTAAATTCTGAAAATTTTATGTGAATTAAAGATTTGAGTTAGAAATCGGGGAGCTAATGAAGCAATCTGCAACTACTTCTGACAAGAGGTGCTTGATGCCAAGCAAGAGGAACAATTATGGAGTAGGCCTAGTAGTCTAGAGATAGTAAGATTCGTTGTACTCTTTAATTCTTCTTAAACGATGATGGATTCTGATGATATTAAATGAATACGAGAGTGTCTTTTAATGTTAGATCATTTTTATTCTTACTTTACACTGCTTATCCGTTTTTTCTTGGATCTAACCGTTTTAAGCATGAGAGTGAAATTGCAGTGCGCCGACATCAAGAGATGCGATGACAGGTTAGGTTAACAAGTGGGTTAGGTGAGAGCTGCTCAGGACTGGAATAAAAACCAGTTAGTTGTTCTTGGATACACATTGTTGCTTGCACTGAGAGGTGGAGTGATTGTGGGTATTTAAGTTAAGATTAAGTAGGGAGCTGTTGTTGGTAAGAACTCAAAGGGACTTCATTGCAATGACAGTTCATCTATACTCTACCTTGTTGATGCATTCAGCGTTGCAACTTAATCGATTCAGTGAACCATTTCTACCCTTTACACTTGATCATTTTTATATTTTATTCATTTAAATATTCAACACTCAGCACTTAACACAATTGGATTTATTTTTAGTACACTGACATTTAACTTCTAAAGTTTAACTCTAATTGCATTGACATTACTTACTATTTTAGTCTACAAATCTGACATATTGCATTGACATCAGAACTCACATTACACCGAATTTCAATGTTGATTGCTCCGACATTCAAACATCAAGAACCCATTCCTCGTGGGATCGATATCCGATAGATTTTTCTATCAACTATACTTGCATCGATGTGTGTACACTTGCACAATTGTTGTGTCATAAAAACATCTATCACAGCTATAAAAACATCCATAATATAATGACAAAAATCAATATAAGTCTACCACATTGCCTTATTCCCCAAAACATAATCAATAATTAAATACCTACTAAAAGAAAAAGACTTGCTTGGATCGCCTCATGGAACCACACCGCCAACACCGAAACGCTACTGATCTACAATGATATAAAATGTGGGAGTAAGCTTAACGAGCTCAGTGAATTCCTAGAACATTTACCATGCAAATAGTTTAGCAAGCATCAACCAATAATCATATAGCATAAACATAACAATCTCAATTTCAGTTCATGTTATACTTATTCATGCACAATTTAATATTCCATTTACATACTAATCACATATATTTGTAGGCATATATCACAACACATATAAACACATATAAAAAATCGCCACTTGAGCTATGAAACATTAAAGTGAGCTCTATCATCACACATCGGATACACGGCTCTCCCAACACACCAAATGACTCATAGAGTCGAACATATCCCAAAAAGTGAAGCATATAGCTAACACTCCTTATTTCCCCTCACATGTCTCGTTGAATGGAGCTTAACTCACATTCTCTTATTCCTCCAAACATGTCCCAGGACCTCAACGCCCAAAAATCACTGTACATATAGGTGAGTACTCTCAATCCTATGGCATGTCAACTATATCCAACGGTCTCAAGAACTCAAGGCTAAAATATATGTTATTAAACACACATATTACTTACTGAAATCAGCATATTATCACTAAATATTTGCATCATTAGCACAATATTACCACTGTCACCTAGCATTTATAACATGCTTTCATAACAGAAATCATGAGTACATTACACAAATAATAGCATCACATCTTAATCCATATTTACATAATAGCACAAGCACGTAATTCACAAGTTAAATATGAGTACGAGAGAGCTTACACTTGAAATTTAGAGTAGGGGTTTAGGCTACTACCAAATTCCAAAATAATGCATTGAATTGTGTCTACAAGTATTGATTCCAAACATTCATCAATTACACTTTCGTTGTAAAGTTGAAAGCTCAAACAAGATTTTCTTTGCCTTTGTCTTTACTCGTACAAGGTCCTATTGACTCTGACACTTCAACTAAGTAAATCACACAAAAAAAATCAACATTCAACCAAAGACTCACATCAAACAACCCAAAAACATAAGCCTAAGTTAGTTTCTCTTTTAACCGAAACATTCGAGATAGAAAACTTTAAATTCAAATATCTAGATCTATAATTAATATTTTTTCACGAAACGAATTTCATTCACCTACATATTTATCCACGACTAATTCTTAACCCTTAAACTACACAAAATTACTCGTTTCATGGTATCAAAATTTTTTGAAATAAAATAAGCATTTTCATGAAAACTCAATAAAACCTTAGAATTCTTTAATAAAATTTTATGGAAAGTTTAGAAACCTACTAATCATGTCAAAACAAGTTGAAAAACAGTTTGAAAACATGTTTTTATTCAAAATCCCGAAATCTACCATGAAAGACCTAAATTTTTCGGCTTTTATAAAAAAAATGTGATTTAATGGCTAAAAATTCTATTTTAAAGACTAGATATCATTAAAAACAAATAAGGAATCGAACCGTTACATTAGTTGGATGAAAAATGAGTTTTTAGCTGAAAACTCGGAAAACCCACAAGCTTGACAATGCATAAAACTATGGGGTTTTTAATGTTTTTTTTTTAATAGAGGTTTAAGGAGGCAAAATAGAATTTGGAAATCAATAGGGATTAGGATTTGGAAATCAAAATAGAATGCTAAAGGCTTAAGGAGGCAAGGGACAGCAATATGAATGGGAGGATAGCAACTATCGTCAAAATACAAGTGTCAGTGGGGGTTTTTAGGTTGAATTTAAAAATCTGGTCTAAATTGCTTCATAAAAACTCTCAATTTTGACTCTTTTAAAAATTAGTCTTATTTTCAAAATTAAAGGTATTTAAAACTCATTTTCAGAAATTGATTTAATTTCCTAATAACCATTGTCGAAAACATTACAAATTACCAATCTTACGAAATTCCAAGCACATATGAGCTAAAATTCCTAAAATACCCTCGAAACTCCTCGACCCAATTTTAAGGTGCGACAATTCTCCCCTTGTAAAAAGAATTTTGTCCTCGAAATTCCCTACTAGCATGTCACTTGCTTAATTAAAAGATATGTTACTTCTACTTTAAACCAACCATCACACTTTCGATGCACACTCTGATTCCTATTCTCTCAAAACTTTCTATGACTTTTCTTAAAGATCCTATTAACTACCACAGATTATTCTACAATAACTTCTCTAACAATTTTCTCTATTCACTACGACATTATTGTCTAAAGAACTCATAACCGTTGTTCCTAATTTAATAGTTTCTATTAGAATTCTCCTCTTATTAGCTAAATCACTCAAAGTTTATGAAGGCACACAACCTAAATTTACCAACAAAAACAAAGGGATGGATTCCAAGGCAAAAATACCCACAATCTCGATGGTCGAATTTAATCTAGGACACACAAATAATCCAAAGGTGTTAGTGACAACGAATGATCCAAGTCTTGTTCCTACAAGCAAACTTTAAGATTAAAGGCAATGCATTCCCATTCCTACCCCACATGCAATACAAACAAGAGATATTGACCACTCCCGAACGTACTCTCGTTCAGTGTAGATTTCGGCTTTCCGCAAGTATATGGTTCAGGTTGTAAATATAGTATTTTACAACGGAACGCTTGGTAGTATTCCGAGGATCGTAGCCAAAGGAGACTTTAGACAATAGTAAATAAAATCCCTTCAAAAAATAAAATTAATTAGTACTGATTTTAGGGTTTATAGTACGAGGGAAAATAAGAGAGTTGTTTGAAAGCATA
This sequence comes from Kokia cookei, assembly GCA_039519145.1. Taxonomy (NCBI): domain Eukaryota; kingdom Viridiplantae; phylum Streptophyta; class Magnoliopsida; order Malvales; family Malvaceae; genus Kokia; species Kokia cookei. Next base: position 7,569,958 of record CM076904.1, on the reverse strand, counting down.
AAAATAAAAAGGTAAAAATAAAATAAAGTAAATAAAAGAAAAAGCTTGAGTTGTAGAAATCTTATAAACGACTTGGGGAGAATAGGCCATTTCTATATGAGTTTCTCGATTGTTAGGTTTTGGGATTTTCCTCCAATCAACTAGTCACTACCCCAGTTGGATCTCTCAATCTTCTGTCGATGTAGCAAGTCGATGGAGATTACTTATTGCTAGATGTCACAATCTAAACTAGTTTAGGGAAAAGTTGTTCACTGATGGGCAATACCAATTTTGGGTTCACTCCCACCTAGATGACTTTCTAGTGCTGTCAGGCCTAGTGTTTGTTTGAAGCTCGTCCTTTCTTAAACAGCTGATCCGAAAGTTAAAACCTATAAAACAATAATCAATTATTCATAAGTCCACTCCCTAATTCCCAAAATGGAATTAGTTCCTCGTGGTTTCCTTATTCATCAATAACACAATATAGGAAAACATGTAAATCAAGAATTGAATTAAAAAGAAACTGAAATTGTATTAAGCGAATTGTCAAGAAAAATTCCTCGATCTTTTAAGTGAGTTTCTACAATCTCGTCTCGAAAATTGAAAATAAAAATAAACTAAAAACTAAAGCCTAAGTAATGGTGTGTAAAACCCTAGTGTTAAAGGTCTTATTTATAGCTTTTGATGGAAGTTTTCCCTTAACCCTAGGTTAGCTATCGTTTCTCGTGTTTAAGTGGCATTGTAAAGACCACGCCCTTCATTAAATGTGAGATCTATGCCCAAGGGTCGATTTCGCGACACACCAAGTCCAATGTCGCAACAAAGGCATTAATCTCCATGTGAAGTGTTATCCTACAAGCATTGTCACGGCAGAGCTCCTATGTGTCGCGACAAAGAAGTCAGATGTCAAATTCCTTAAGTTTGGTCCCTTTGTTGCGACGTAGCTTACTCTATGTCGTGACACAGTGATCAGTTTCCTTTTAGTACACGTCTTATGGTCTCTTGCACACTTACCAAGTATGTTAGCTAACCTTTAGGCCTCATTTGGCCTTAAAGACAAATAAACAGCATTTTAACACTTAAGTTACACAATTTATTCAAATATAAAACCTAACTAAATCTTATGAAAACATTACGAAAAATACTTGATTTTCAAGTTCTTCAAGTGTGAAAATAGTTTAATCTGCTAGGTATGAAACAGATGGATCAAACTCCCCAACACTTAACTCTTTGCTTGTCCTCAAGTAAACAAAACAAAAATAAAAATGAAGAGATTGAGTTTTAGTTATACAGAGAGTGGCTCATAACATGTAGTCTAGGCATCATATATTTTTCAATAACTTTGACATGATAATTAAGTAACTTTACTATTTTTTATTAGAAACAATATAAGTTTAATAGGTTATAGGAAATACTCATATTAAGGTTTTATCAATATATATCCATCAATATCAAATATAAGTATTTTAATTCTCCTAGTACAATATAGAAAACCATAATGAAATCATGCAATTTTCATATTTATTCATGCATAAAGTTGTTTAAGTCGCATAGGGCTTTTCAGCTTGTAACGTGTTGAGGCTTAGGATCGGTATGAATTTCACAGAATAGTCAAACACGAAAGGTTAAAAACACGAAAATAGTTTGGCATATTTTATTGTTCCCTATTATTCCCTTTTATGTCTCACTCCATCTCACCCTTTTATTTCTTCTTCTCTCACCATCCTTTTCTCTCTATTTTAGGATTCTCAAAATAAAATAATTCCTTTAGCTAGTCAATGAGTATTTTCTTTTGGTTCTTTAAGATTTCTTTCTTTTTCATCTTTTTGGTGACTTTGTAATTTCGTTACTATATGTTTTCTTACTCATGATTCTCTTGTTTCTACTCATTTTTCTTTTCTTTTTGATTTTTCTCTATTTCTCTCTTTTTGGCTAGACTAAAGTTCATACATTATATTGAGTTTCCTATTCTTATTTTGTAACCTCCACCTTAATGTGTCTACTTACCCTCAATACCAATGGTCATATGTCTATTTTCATGCCAACATGACCAAAGAAAAGGATATACACAAATCATTATTTGAGGCTTAGAAGGCTTGTAATGTTGTTCATTAAGAAGGTGTCATAAGGCTCAAAAATGGGTGCTAATTGATAATTAGAAACAGGGTTTGGTTTTTTAGCTCTAATTATGTCAAACAATGTCGTAGGTCATCCCTAAACAACTCAATATGCACAAATATCAATTTCATTCCATAATTTTAAAATTATCATCTATCATATATACTATCATGCTTGTTTCCTTATATCTTGCACATCACTTGGTATTGATAATCTCTTTCTATCTATACTTTAATATAACCAATAGAACTTAAGAGTTTCATGCTCAACAATTAAAAATTCCTTATCACCATGCCAAATTTACCAATCAACACAATCAACCTATTATACATGCTCCTAACCAATCACTTGTATCTCTACAAGCTCAAGCACACATAGAAACTATATGCCAAAAATTCCTATTTTACCCCCACATTAGAAAACACATTGTCCTCAATGTGCAGTCTCCTCAAATAATAAAGGAAAGAAGTTACCCAATTTATCGTGAAGGCTCTCTTCTTCTTATGGTGATTGTCCTTCTCCTTTTGGCATTCATGTTCAAAATTGTTGTGTCTTCCATAATGTGGGGTTCTTACAAAAAGAATTCAAGCATATATACAAAGATAAATACTAATCCTACTCCTACGAATTATATAAAAATAAAAAAAAATATCCAAAGTTTACAAATTAGCATTATTTCAAACAGTTATTCTTCCACATCCATCTCATCTTCCTCCTCACTATCATTCCCTTCTTCTAGCTTTTATCATCATGTTCCTCATCTATTGCCCCAACCATGTTTGCAGTGTAGTTAGGGACCCTAATGTTATGTTTTCAAGTAACCTCTTGGAATATTGGTCACGATTCATGCATCCATAGGAGCATCCAATCCAGCTTTGCATGAGTCTCCTCACCAACTCCTTGTTGGGCAGGTGTCAACCTTTGTGTGGATGTTGGTGTAGCCATTGAGGTTTGTGATTTCTTCTTCCCTTCTTTTATTTTTTAGCATGAAGTTCTCCATATTATTGGAAAAGTGTGTCACCAGTGACACTTTTCGACGGCTTCAATGTTTGCTCGATGGATGTCATGGGCACTCCTACCCTTCTACACAAAGTTGTGATTAAGTGAGGAAAAAAATTACAACCTTCTGGGTTCCTACACAATGACTCATGTCTCGGTGGATTCATTTCCCTATACAAACCTACTTTTTCTGCAAAATTGAAAATAACAATGTTGCTCGAAAAGCTTTGACACTAGAAACATTTAAAGTGAGAATCATACGGGTACAAATAAATTGAATCCACATCTTATTTTCAGGAAACATGATAGCTTGATTAAAATATGTGGGAATGCTAGTGCCTGGCCTAAATTTTCATTCCCCCTTCCTTGGGTTAGATACGTAATTACCTCATGCATATCAATATCACTAAAGGTTTCTAAATCAATTTGATCTAAGAAATCCTGTTCATAATAAGGAGCATTAAAGAAATTACAAATTATTTTGGGGTTTACCTTAACACTAATTCCCCTAATTACTAAGATTTCCTAATTGAGCTCATCCCTAGTATTAAAGATGTGATCTTTTAAAGCAGAATAAAATTCCTAGACTATAAGGATAACAGTCGGTTCTATAGGGATTGTCCAAAAGCGCTCCCATCTATGATATCTAACTAGAGGCCAAATTTTCTTGCACAAAACCATCAATGGATCAAAACCCCTTTCCTGAATGAAAGTTTTCCTTGAAGTTCATTGAAATATTTTCTACATTTCGGTTTAAAAAATTCGAAGGAGTTGTATCTAATGATGGTTTCGATTCTACTGTACGTCTAACCTTTCTAGGAGGCATTCTAAATAATAAGGATATAAAAATAAGAACTTTAAACCTAGATGGGTGTGTCTTCCCCTCTTGCTTTGAAACCTGAAAGTAAAGAGAAAAACTAGAGAAAAGAAAGGATTTCTAGTTTTTTGATGTGTTAAACTAAGATAAAATGATTTAGAATAATGTTTAGAAAATAAGTCCTTAACCATCGGGTTGTGTAGTTAGGCCAGGTCAATTCTGCAGAAATCGCAGTCGATGTCACGACATAGGTAGTGTTTGTCGTGACATTGCCTTCAGTACCTCTAAGTCACGATATTCTCATCGGCCTTGATTTTTTCCAATTTTGTCTACTTTGTTACGACGAAAGGGTGCCCATGTCGCGACATTGGCTTCAGACTCACTCTTCCCGGATTCTAACACTTTTGTTGCAACATAGGTGATAGAATGTCACCACAAACCCCTATTTTTTTGTTAAAAACTAAAAGAAAAACATGTTAGAATGATATACAATATTATACATAAGTTAGTACCACCTATTTTACCTTTAAGTCTTACTACCGTACTCATCCGGAATGCTTACCCTTGCCGAGCGAATCCAGTTTTGTTCACCTTTTTTCCACTTTTCCTGGGACCTTTCCAACTCCTTCAAACGATCCCTTTCCGTGAATCGATTAATTATTTCCTTATTCATGAATGAGATTTGATTATGCCCTTCTCCTTTATGTAATTCGAGCATATGACACCTTTTGTTTTGTTCCTTAATTTCATCACTTTTATCCCCACATTTGAAGGTTTCCACTTCACCATTTATCTCATATGAGATCATTATTGTTTAGGTCGATGGTTGACCGTGATGTGGCTAAGAATGGTCTGCCTAAAAAAATGAGGATATCCTTGTATGAAACTTGTTACCTGGACTAAGACGTCCTCTAAAATTCCCCTCGATCGTACAGATGACCGACCTACCAGTTGTAACATAACTTGAGTATTCTTAAGATCTCCACTCTCAAGCTTCTCAAATATTGACAAAGGCATTAGATTTATGCTTGCACTAAGATTACATAAAGCCTTGTTAAACTAAAGATTTTCGATTTTAATTGGAATAGTAAAGCTGCCAGGATCCTTCAATTTTTGGGGATTTACCTTGGAGATAATAGCACTATAGGATGCATTCATCTCTACTTGCTCCACTACCTTTATTTTTTCGACGTTGTGTCATGATTTTCTTTAAGAACTTGGCGTACTTGGGTACCTTTTCTATCAATTCAATCAATGGTAGGTTAATATTAAGGGATTTAAAAAGGTTGAGAAAACTTACAAAGTTGTCTTCATCTTGTCACTTCTTTTCTTCCAACCTTTTTGGGAAAGGAATTGAGGTATTCTTTTCGTAGGCTTGATAACTTCAGTGTCATCATCAGACGGAATGTTTATGACCTTATGTGGTTTCTTAGGCTCTTCTTCATCCTTAGGTTGTTCTGGGCTACTTAATACTTTGCCCGATCTTAGCTCGATCACTTTTACCTGCTCTTTACCTTCTCTTCGGGGATTATTTTCTATGTTACTAGGGATTCTTGAACTAATTTGTCTCGAAATATCACTTATCATACTTATTAATTGATCTATTATTTCCTCTAACTTTTCCATAGATCTAGCGGTATTAGCACAATCAGACTGTACTTGCTTTACATCCGCCCTCATGGAGTGCATCTCCCTTTCAATTCTATCCATTCGTTGACCACATGCAATATGGTCACCTTGATTTGTTTTGTTTTTTTTGGCTATCTCTATAGAAATTGGGGTTGATAACTAGAATTTCTTGCTTGATTGTTATTACCATTTACCCATTGGTTTCCTCCCCACCTAAAATTGGGGTGATCCTTCCATCCTGGATTGTAAGTGTTTGAATAAGGATTTTGAGAACTTATGTAATTGGCCTCCTTCGGATTTACGAGATAGTGATAAAGAGCCTTATCTTCTCCATTGGATGGTGGTGCTATTGTAGCAGACTCAATTTGGTTCAGTCTCTCCAACAATTGTTGGTATTTATCATCTTCTTTTATCATTTTCATCGAAACGGGTTTCTAAGCATAAGTGAACCTCTCAGTAAGCCACTAACATGAATTTATCGTCATATTTTCTATGAACCCATAAGCTTCATTATACGTTCAATTCATTAGGGCTCCTCCTACCGCACCATCTAGTGTAGATTTGACGAATGCATCCAACACATTATAGAAAGTCTGCAGTTGTATCCATTCTGGCATACCGTGATTAAGGCATTTGCATACTAACATCTTAAATCGTTCCCATGTTTCATGGAACCTTTCATCCTCGAATTGCCAAAAGGTTAACAATTCTCACCTAAGTTGGATAGCCTTTCCCATATGGAAAAACTTTTGCAAAAATTTCCCTGCCAGTTTATCCCATGCTGTGATAGATCCAAGTACCTATGCATCTAACCATGAAAAAGCATTTAGAGAAAAGTGAAATAATCTCAAATGGATGGCATCATTAGTAATACCATTAAAACTAAAAGTTTCGCACAACTATAAAAATCATTTAAAATGTAAACTGGGATCCTCAAACATAGTTCCTCTAAATTGTAAATTATTTTGGATAATTTGAATCATAGCCATGTTTATTTCAAAATTATTAGCGGTGATGGTAGGTCTAGTAATACTCCCTTGAGTTAGATTTAAAGTAGGTAAAAAGTACTCCTTTGTAGTTCTTTGTTCCTCTAACATTGGTTCGTTTGCTAGGAGTTGTGAAGGTATATGGATATTTTCAATGTTAGTCATAAGATCTTCGGTTGGATTGACTTGTTCTTCTCTCTCCTCCAATGGTGGGTTTTGCATGACCTGTGGGTTTCTGTGATTGCGTCTAATTAGTGATTCGGAGTTAGCAATAGGCTCGACCTAGTTTCCTTGACATAGAGTCATAAACCAAAAATAAATAAAAAAAGAAATAATAAAATACGAAAAAATAAAATAAAAATAAAAACATGTATCTATAACCTAAAATTTTTTAATTATTTTATTAGCAATAAAAGAACAAGATTTACTAAAGTGTTGCCTCCCCAACAACGACGCTAATAACTTGACTGCTCCCGAACGTACTCCCGTTCGGTGTAGATTTCGGCTTTTCGCAAGTATACGGGTCAAGTTGTAAATATAGTGTGTTACAACGGAACACTTGGTAGTATTTCGAGGATCGTACCTAAAGGAGGCTTATGACGATAGTAAATAAAATCCCTGCAAAAAATAAAATTAATTAGTATTGATTTTAGGGTTTATAATACAAGGGAAAACAAAAGAGTTGTTTGAAAGCATAAAAATAAAAAGGTAAAAATAAATAAAATAAATAAGAGCAAAAGCTTGAGTTGTAGAAAACTTATAAATGGCTTGGGGAGATTAGGTTGTTTTTATATGAGTTTCTTGATTGTTGGGTTTTGGAGATTTTCCTCTAATCATCTAGTCACTACCCCAATTGGATCTCTCGATCTTCCACTAGCATAGCAAGTCGATAGAGATTACTTATCGTTAGATGTCACAATCTAAACTGGTTTGGGGAAAAGGTGTTCACGGATCGGTAATACCAATTTTGGGTTCATTCCCACCTAGATTACTTTCTAGGATTGTCAGGCCTAGTGTTTGTTTGATGCTCGTCATTTCGCAACCAACTGATCCGAAAGGTAAACCCCTATAAAACAATAATCAATTATACACACATCCACTCCCTAATTCCCCAAAATGGAATTAGTTCCTCATGGTTTCTTTATTCATCAATAACACAATATATGAAAAATGTAAATCAATAATTGAATTAAAAAGAAACTGAATTTGTATTAAACGATCTGTTAGGAAAAATTTCTCGATTGTTTACGCGAGTTTCTACAATCTCGTCTCGAAAACTAAAAATACAATTACCAAGTATGTTAGCTAACCTTTAGGCCTCATTTGGTCTCCTACACACTTACCAAGTATGTTAGCTAACCTTTAGGCCTCATTTGGCCTTAAAGACAAATAAACAGCATTTTAACATTTAAGTTACACAATTTATTCAAATAAGAAACCTAACTAAATCTTATGAAAACATTATGGAAAATACTTGATTTCAAGCTCTTCAAGTGTGAAAATTAGTTCAATCTACTAGGTATGAAACCGACAGATCAGATATCTCAAGCAATTCAAGCAATTAGTATGATTTAAACACTTAGGTTTTGCAACCCCATTACACACAAAAATCACCTAAGTTCGAGTGTTATTAAACCTAGGCTCTGATACCATCAAATGTAACACTTTATACCCTGCTCGATCGCTGAGCTCGAGTAATAGGACGCTACATCACTGTCTCATGACATATCCATCAATTCAGTTATCAAATTTCATGCGAACATCTTTTTATCATGGCATTCATACGAGTTTTATGCCAAACATATGTTAATTATCAATAGAACATGTTAATTGTACTTCAAATGAGCTTTTACCATCAAATTCTCATGCTTTAGGATCACTTAGCAAATTTTACAAAATTGTTACGTAGGTATCAATACCGATAGAGTGGTACCAATAATTCTCTAAAGTGGTATTGATACCACTTGGAAAATCGATACCAAAATAGCTTATTGTTTCTCATTTTAAAAACTCAACTATTGAAAAATATCAATAACACTAAAAAAGTATCGATAATTTCACCTCGAGTATCGATACTCGTGATAAAATATTGATATCGACTTGAATAACTAACTTCCTGCACTTTAAAAATTATATAGGTATCATTTTTAAAACACAATTATTGATACCTCTATTCGAGACCAAAAAATACAACATATATAAGCATTACAATCATCCAAACTTATACCAAATCAACTTGCAACTAGTATATCACCTAAAAATCACCAAAACACATATATTATTAGTTCAAAACATCAAATCATATCCAAGTAGCCATGTGATATACCGAGCACCAAATATCATAAATCCTAAAAGCAATCAGCTATAAAAAAATCCATAATATAATGGAAAAAATCAATATAGGTTTACCATATTGTCTTATTCCCCAAAACATAATCAATCGCTAAACACCCACTAAAAGAAAAAGAGTTTCTTGGATCGCCTCATGGATCCACACCGTCTACACCGAAACGTTATTGATTTGCAATGATATAAAAGGATGGGGTGAGCTCAACGAGCTCAGTGAATGCTTTGAACATCTACCATGCAAATAGTTCAACAAGCATTAACCAACAATCATATAGCATAAACATAACAATCTCAATTTTAGTTCATGTTATACTTATTCATGCACTATTTAATATTCCATGTACACATTAATCACATATACTTGTAGGCATATATCACAACACATATAAACACATTTAAAAGATAATTTGGCACTTGAGCTATTAAAACATTAAAGTAAGCTCCATCATCACACATCAGATACGTGGATCTCCAAACATACCAAATGACTCATAAAGTCGAACATATCCCAAAAAGTGAAGCATTTAGCTAACACTCTCCTTATTCCCCTCACAAGTCTCGTTGAATGGAGCTTAGCTCACATTCCCTTATCCTTCCAAACATGTCCCAGGGCCTTAACACCCAAAAATCATTGTACATAGAGTTGAGTACTCACAATCATATGGCATGCCAACTATATCCAACGGTTTAATAAACACAAGGAAAAAATATCCACTATTAAACACACATATTACTTACTAAACTCTGTATATTTTCACTGAATATTTACATCATTAGCACAATATTATCACTGTCACTTAGCATTTATAACATGCTTTCATTTACACTTTCATAACAAAAATCATGAGCACATTACACATATAATAGCATCACATATTAATCCATATCTGCATAATAGCATAAGCACATAATTCACAAGTTAAATATTAGTACAAGAAAGCTTGCACTCAGAATTTAGAGTAGGGGTGTAGGCTATTACCAAATTCCAAAATAACGCATTGAATCGTGTCTACAAGTAGCAATTCCAAACACTCACCGATTACGCTTTCATCGTACAATTGTAAGCTCAAACAAGCTTTTCTTTGCCTTTTTATTTACTCGTAAAAGGTCCTATTGACTCTGACTCTTCAAAAAAGTAAATCACACAACAACACAATCAACATTCAGCCAAAGACTCACATCAAACAACCCAAAAACACAAGCCTAAGCTAGATCCTCTTTTAACCAAAACTTTCGACATAATAAACTTCAAATTCGAATATATTGGTCTATACTTAATTTTCTTGCATGAAACGAATTCCATTCACCTACTTATTCATCTATGACTAATTCTCAACCCTTAAATTTGTTTCATGGTATCGAAATTTCTCGATAAAAAATAGGCATTTTCATGAAAACTCAATAAAACCTTAGAATTCTTTAACAAAACTTTAAGGAAAGTTTAGAAACCTTCTAATCATGTCAAAACATGTTGAAAAACACATTGAAACCATTTTTTATTCAAAATCCCAAAATCGACCATTAACGACCCAAAATTTCGACTTTTATTAAAAACATGCGATTTAATGGCTAAAAATTATATTTTAAAGACTAGATATCATTAAAAACAAATAGGGAATCGAACCATTACGTTAGTTGGATGAAAAATGAGTTTTTGGTTGAAAACTTGGAAAACCCACAAGCTTGAAAATGGAGAAAACTATGGTGTTTTTGGTGTTTTTTTCTTGGTTTTAATGGACGTTTAATGCTTGGTTGATGATAGAAACTAATAGGGATTAGGATTTGGAAATCAAAATATAATGGTAAAGGCTTAAAGAGGCAAAGGACGAAAATATGATTGGGAGGAGAGCAACTATCGTCAAAATAAAAGTGAAGTGGGGGCTTTTTAAGTTAAATTTAAAAATCTGGTCTAATAGCTTTATAAAAACTCTCAATTTTGACTCTTTTACAAATTAGTCCTATTTTCAAAATTAAAGGTATTTAAAACTCATTTTCAAAAATTGAATTAATTTCCTAATAACGATTGTCGAAAACATTACAGATTACCAACCTTACAAAATTACAAACACATATGGGCTAAAATTCCTAAAATACCCTCGAAACTCCTAGACACAATTTTGGGGTGTGACAATTCCAGTAGATGTTCGACACTTGTATTAATACATGTGATCACCAGTTAGATGCACGACAGTTTTAAAGATTTGCGTGTGAAAACACAGACGTACTTAACTTTGGGTTACAACTTGTCCATTATCCTTAGTCATTTCATTAGAGCGCATTTGGTGGCGTAACGATTCACACTTTGGCGCATCACGCCTTCTTGGCGACGATTCCATTATCTGAGTCTCCTTAATGCTTCGCTAGGCGTTCTTTCCTATTTCAATTATACATCTATGTATATATTAAAAGTATTAATAGGGAGGATAACATCTTATTACTTAGGGCTCACCCATACACTCGATGTTACCCTGCCTTTAACTTGTCTAATTTTCGGCCTTAAATCTTTTTCAGAGTTCATTCATCTTCTCTTAGTCTTGCTCCACCAATAAGAGGAAGAGAGATAATATATATTTCTTTTAAAACCGTTTTTACTTGTCCCAAGGCTTATTGGGACTAGACACCCGTCACATCCAAATCTTACTAATTCCAAGAATACTAATCAAGTGTTTTCCTTTGGTTCTTAACTATTTTAGTTCATATTCAGTTAAGCTTTAACCATTGTTTCCTTATAACTTAACTAGCTCAAGGTCATCGTTACTAAATTCACTTATTGCTGACATGAACTTCTCAGCACAAGGTTTATATGTTCGTTACCTATAACAGTATTTATTAGCATGGTTCTTCTCTTTTAGTCTAGCTTTAGCTCTATTCGCTTCTATATTTATTCTATCTATCTTGTCCTCTCGAACAGTATTCGAATCCTAAGATTTCGTTGGGCGAGATGTTACAGAGTATGTAGTTGCAGCCTCAGCACTTAACCAAGCAATTTGGTTGAGAAAACTTTTGTTTGACTTGAATCCTATACAGATTGAAGCAACCCAAATTTTTTGTGACATCCAGTCAGCCATAAAAATTGCGAATAACCTAGTTTTCCATGGTAAGACAAAGCATTTCAAGATCAAGTATTATTTTGTAAAAGTAGTCGAACATAGTAAAGAAGTGACTCTGGTTTATTGCAATACTGAAAGTCAACTTGTAGACATTCTAACCAAACCACTTGGAAAGACAAGGTTTGAAGAGTTGAAAAATAAAATTGGTGTTCGCAGCATGAAGGCCAATGAGGAGTGTTGCGAGATGACCATTCATGCAACATGCATACTTGGCAAACTCTTTGAGAGTGGCGAACTCACAACACAAGGAAAACACTTATTGAGGACTGAACTTGGCAAACTTCTCCATATTGGCGAATCCTCCAATATTGGCAGACTCAAAGATAGTGGCGAGCTCATTACTTTGGTGAACTAAGAATACAAACTGAATTTGAAGAGCTTGCGTGCTAGTCATGTTTACAGATTATGTTTTGTTTCTAGAAGATTTAGTATTTATTAGCATAATATATTTAACATTTATTAGCATTAAATCTTTGTTATTTCTTTCCACATTTAGGAGTTATAAATATCAATGTTTCATTGTTCGAGAAATATATATAAAGACTTTAACAGACAATTTTGTTGCTAAATTTCTTGTTTCTTCTCTTCAATTCTTTCTTCCTTAATATCAGAATTCCTATAGATTCATTAATTTGATTTTCCAAAAATATTTAAACTCAAAGGTCACTATCAATGCTCCTATTGTCGATGCAGGGGATAGTATTGAATCATATGTATGTTTTCCCTTCTTCAAAAGAGACAATGTAATTGTGATACCTTAGCCATTATTTAGGACTCATATTGGCTAACATATGGTTTGGTATCAACCTTGCTATTTGAGATTTTTGAATACTTTTTTTAACATTTTTATTATAGATTCTGATCATTTTTTTTTTTACATAATTTCTAAAATTATCCATAACCCTTTTTCAATCCATAAATAGGAGGATAATATGCTTTAGCGAACTCGAACACATATCCTCCTGCATTAACAACAATACCTATGTCAATCGAGCTATGACTCAATCGACAAATTCTTGAATACTTGAGTTATTCTCAACTTGCTTGTATGTCATAATAAATACTAATGCATTCTTAATTATATATGGTGCATTGGTTATCTTACAAAATTAAAGAGTAGTATTTAGTCATTGGCTCATACATTGTAGTTTGATCGCTATTACAAGAGAACTAAAAAAAATTATATTGACAGATTTTTTTTATACACAATCAATCAAACACTAAAAAAAATCATGCCTTTTAGAAAACTATACCATTTTTAGAAATTATTTTTCGGAAACAATCACACCCTTAATTACTAACTAGATAAAAATGGAGAGAAATTATATACTAACCCTTTTCTGTACAATTTATTTTCTCCACGATGCACACTAAAAGCACAAGGTAATAGATTTCAAGCATCTATGAAGATGGGGTATAGCATCCTCACAGCTTCCTGGTTCGTGGCTTCAACCCCTTTGGATTATTTCACAGTGACAAAACTTGGTTGCTTCTTACATTTTAGCTTTGGCCTCTAATCTATGTCCTTACTTCCTTTGAATGCGATCTTTCAACTTAGCTCTGTGCAAAGAGACAATGAGAAATGGTGAAGCTAGGCGGCTTGCACGTCAACTTATTACAACACCTCCTTTACTTATAATTTCTATAGAGATTTTTAAATGATTTTTTCTACCAACTCCAACTTCAATAATAATAAATAAAAAAGTCATCCCAATCTATATACAAATGAAAACCTATAGAGTAACGATTATATGAAATAGTGATGTCATATCATTTGTGTTTTTTTTTCAATAGTTTAATGTTATATCAACATTTTCATCTGAAAAAAATAAAATCCAAATGAGAATATTGAAATTCATAATAAAATTGCGTATTAAACTATTGAAAAGGAATAATATCATTATTTTATATCATCTTTTTCATTAAAACCCAAAGTTGAAGTAGAAAAATTGAATTTGTGTTGTGAAAATTGAAGACCCAAAGCCATAGGTAGTTCAAATTTTACGAAAACCTTAATCAATTGTGGGTAAAAACTAAGCTTGACTTTGAGATTGTCTGGAGGTGTGGTCGCTTAGGGCCTAAGATTAAAAAAGGTCCAAAATACTTTTTTTAGTTTTTAAAGGGTCTAATTTTTTTTAACTTTTAAAGGTAAAAAAAAATATCAACTTTTAAGGGACTCCAAAAAAAAAATTTACCAATTTTTAAGGGACTCTAACTTTTAAAGAATCTAAAACTCCATTTTATTATTTTACCTAAGATCTCAAAAGTGTCAAGAACGAGCCGATAAAAACCTAGATTATTCATTGCATTTTTCGTCTAATCCATTTGCATTAGGTTAAATCAATGGAGAATCGTGTTCATTGGTATCGCAACATTAAAGCCAAAAGCTAACAAACAATTCCCTTTGTTCACCACCTTGGTGGCCTATACCAACATTACTTTATTCTAATTTATTTTATTTAATGAGCAAGATGATCCTGACATAACATATTAAAAATGTCAGATTTAAGTACATGAAAGTCAATTGTTCAAAGCACTTGACAAACATTTCCTTCATTTGTAATCTTTTCTATGGAGCGATTGATATAGTTCCAAGAGCTAGCATCCTATGGCTATTTCATTCTCACCTGCTCTATCTCAAAACATGACTCTTCTATAAGTCATCTCATGCCATCTTCAACAATTTCCCAAAAACTACAGTTAAAGGTCAACATGATGAGTAGCTCTCCAAAGCCAGAGGTGACCTTATCCCTTACGTTGTCGCCTGGTTCGACTCTGCAAGAGGTTGTAAAGCCCGAGGAGAGAGGTGTCCGCCTTATCCAACTGCTCTTAACATGTGCCAAGCATGCCTCGTCCAGTAACCTACACCGTGCTGACGAGTGTCTCCGGCAGATATCGCTGCTTGCCTCGGTGTCTGGTCATTCCATGCAACGCCTTTCGGCATGGTTCGCCTCTGCCCTTGCTGTACGCCTTGTCAAGCGTTGGCCTGGCTTACATAAGGCCTTGAACTACACTCAGTTGCCGAAACAAGATCAGTTAGGTCAAGCTCAGTCGCTTTTCAGGCGAGTGTTTCCCTACTTTGGGTTCTCTTATGCCATCATATCTCGTACACTGATCAAGGCCATGACAGGGGAGCGAGTCATCCATCTCGTGGACTTGGGTTCAGGCGATGCAAACTTGTGGATCCCGCTGCTTCGGAGCTTTTCGTGCTTGCTCGATGGACAACCTCATTTGAAGGTCACTTGCATGAATGCTAACAAGGCAATACTAGAGGAGTTAGGGCCAAAGCTTGTTAAAGAGGCTGAAACACTCGGCCTGCCCTTTCAATTTACCCCTCTAAATGTTAGTTTAAGAGAGCTAACATCAGACAAACTTGGGGTCAAATCAGGAGAGGCATTAGCTTTCATATCAATACTAAATCTCCACACTTTATTAGCAGAGGATGATAGTGTTGATGCACATTTCAGCCACAACAAGACCAACGGTGTCAAAGATTCCAAGCAAATGTTTCGGTTTTTATCGACAATCCGATCATTGTCCCCTAAACTTTTCTTTCTAGTCGAAAAAGAAGCCGACCATAATTTAAACAAATTGATCGATCGATTCGTCGAGGGATTGCATTACTACAGCGCTGTGTTCGACTCAGTCGATGCTACATTCGGGGGCAATACCTTGAGTGGGGAAAGACTTGTTTTGGAGGAAATGTTCGGGAAAGAAATTGAAAACATCGTGGCATGCGAAGGGGTTGAAAGAGAAGAGAGGCATGAGAGGTATGGGAGATGGATGGTTCGGTTCAGACAGGCCGGATTCAAGCCAGTTCTGATGTGGAATGACTCGACGGAAGATGCCAAGCAAATGGTGGAAGCATGTGGTAGAAATGGATACAAAATTGTTAACGAAAGGGCAAGCTTGATGATTTGTTGGCACGATAGACCATTATATGCAGTGTCTGCATGGACTTGTTAGAGGGATTTATTATTTATGTATAGTAATTAATGTTTTTTGGATATTTTTTTTTAAATACAAGAATAAGGTAAAATCCGAACAACAAACACAGTTAACGCGATTCAAATTCAAACCACACCTGAAAATATGAACATTTTGACCATTAAGTTATCACATAAGATTCAAATGACATGTTTATTGACTACATTAATTTGTATAAACACAATAAGTAGTATAATATTTATAATATTGAACATGGTAATGAAATTAGGTAATGAAATTAAGTAATTGTCATGTATATTCTAAATTAATCATAGCATTAATTTTTATATATATTGTCATTGACTGCAATATCTGTAATATTAATGTTTAAATAGATATTCAAGATATGAAAGTATCATATATATATATATATATATATATATATAGAGATAAAGAATTTAAAATATTATAAAAGTCTGACTGAATAAGAAAATTATTATATTTAGTTTGCGAATTTTATTCTTTAATAAATTTGTATTAATAAAAAATGTGTTCACTAAAAGTAAATAATTTAATCTTTTATTAAATATGATTATAATCGATAGTCTGATATTTTTGTTACTAAAAATTTATTGTATTTAGAGTTAAAAATTATTATTTTTAAATATATATGTAAAATTATGAGTAGGACGTTTGCACAATGTAATTATTGATTTGAATATGAATAAAATATTATTTTAAAATATAAATTGTCAATATGTTATTATTAAAGCACGAGGAGTTAAAGGGTAATAAATACCAAACGGTAAACACTTGCAAACCTTAACATTGACACATATTTTTAATAATTGTTTTTGGACTCATTTCAATTATATAATGATATTTCAGTAAATTTTTTTTTATATATAATTTTAGTTTTTTTTTTTATTTTAAACTTCGAACATTAAATTTCGAACTCAAAATCTTGAATCCTAAACTTTGACTCATGAATTCTAAACTCAAAATCCTGAACTTTGAATATTAAACTTCAAAGTTTAGGGTTCATAATAAAAAATTATCAAAATTATATTTCAATGACATAAAAAAATTTACTGAAATATCATTAAATAATTAAAAAAAACTATAAATATTGTGATAGAAAAGATCCATAAAATTATTTCTCACTTGAAGGACTTGGTGCAATCCTTATGGTAAGCACCAAATCTATTATTATATTAAAATATGGAAAATTATTTGCCTTATTTATTTTGAAATGGTTATCGATATAAAATGAAGGATTTACATTCAAACGTATAAAGAATTAATTACTTATATAGATACGATCAAAAAGATAGTTAACATTGTAAAATAATACAATAAGAACGATACAATGGCGGAGCCACATTGAGCCTAGGGGGTCATGTTTAAATTTTTTCAATTTAATCTTTTGTAAATTTATATTATGGCTCTCCCAAAAATATAAGTAGACTCCCTAAGGTTTAAGATTTTTGCAATTTTTCCTTTTGTATATATATATATATATATATATATAAGTGGATCCCTTCAATATTTTTACAAGGATTAAAAATAATATTAAAAAATTTATTCTTGATAAAAACAAAGAGAAAATCTTCTTGAATAAGCTAATTACTCATGATGACTTTTGAATGATATTTTTATTAAATATTAATAAATTAATGTTTATTTAATAGTTTATAATTAACATAATAATATTTTATTAGTAATATAATAATATATATAATAAAAAAAAAAGAAGAAGAGACTTTTAATATCTTTCTTTTCACATTGGTGCTTAGCAAGAAAAGAAGAAAAAAAATTTCTTTTATCATTTTTCCTCTGTAACACCTTATACTCGACTCGGTTGTTGAGCCCGAATACTAGGATGTCACACCACCACCTCACATTATGCTTATCTCATTTTAAACGTTTTATTTCACATGTAAATTTTTCTTTTAAGGGAAAAATCGAAGAAGTGAATGTGAGCCGTGCACCAGGTAAGATCCCAGGAAAGGGAGGTGAGTCAAATTTGACCACTTAAAAACCAAGTTTTTCCTAGCCAAAGTCAATCTTAGACATGCACCTTCTCATTACCACAGTTTGTAACATTCGCGTTTTTGAACCGGAGTTGGAACAGTAATAGTGTCGAGTTAAGAGTTAGAATATGTGGTTAAAATAAGAAGATTAAGAAAAATTAAGAATTAGAATGTGTAGTCTAAATAAGAAAGGTTAAGAAAATTCAAGGATTAATTAGTAATTGTGTGAAAGCATAAGAGACTAAATAGCAATTTATCCAAATTAAATTATGAGTCATCATGGGAATTAGATTGATTAAGGAGGGGAAAAAGAGTAATTTGGTGGAAGATATTTTTGGAGGCAAAGTTTTGGGTCAAAGTGTAAAGTTGAAAGGCCCAGGGACTAAAAGTGAAATTTTACCATTTTTATTAAGTGAGATATTTTAAGAGAAAATTCTAGAGAATTTGAGAGAGGGAAAAATCAATTAAAAATCAAAGATATCAGCTCTCTCCATAAGCTAGCCATCCAAGCCTTCATCTCTCATTTCTAACTTTTGCTTTTATTCCAATTAAGTCCTTCCACCATTGTTAAGCCCTCCAAGCTCCAAAATCTTCCATTTTCTTTAAAATTTATTAAGGAAAGGCATAGAAGGAAGCTATTAGGCACCTTAATATCCTTATAGAGTCCACTTTGAAGTTTTAAAGTGGATAGGGATTGAATTAGAATTTTGGATATTCAAGAACAAAGGTAAGAGATGATTCAATTTTCATGACATACATGTATATTTACATAATCTAGCATGAAAAAGTATTGAATTTTAGTCTTAAGCTTATATGTGTTTGTATGAAATTGAAGAAAGAGGGAAGAAGGAGAAGGACCAAATTGAAGAAAAAGGAAAGGAGAAAGCTAAGGTGTGAGAAAAATTATCTACAAGTGAGGTAAGTACTAAAAGTATTAAAAGACTTAGTAACAATTAAGTTAAAGTGTTTATAATTTTAATATATATGATTAATCATGATGAAAATGAGATGTTTAATTATAAGTATGATAATTATGTGTGATTGAATGAAATTTAGTATAAAGAAGCATGAGAAAGGAATTAATCTCATTGAAACAGTTTGGACAGAACAGAGGACTAACTTCGAAAATTCACAAAAATTTTTATAAAAAGAGTTAAGAGTTGAATTAAATATGTAATTAAAGCTTACTGAGTTTAGTTTCATATGGAAGAAACGGTGAAAGAAAAGGAATTGTACATTCTGAGATATACTAGTTTTTTATAACAAGGTCAGAGTAGGTTCGAGTTCCCCTGTTCTAACTTTGAAAAATCATAGAAAAATGTAAAAAAAATTATTAGAGACTGAAATTTATATGGTTGAATCCTTAATTAGTCTATTTTCAAAATAAATAGACGAGAACATTATTGGATCTCTGTACTAAAAGATAAATAATTTTTAGTAAAAAAAGGTCGAAACTGTTAGACAGCAGAGAAGGGGTAAATTGAAAGAATTTACTGTACAAATTGGCTAAATTAAAAATTCTAAAATTTTTACGGTAAAAATATATTTAAGTCTAGTTTCAAGAACATCAAGCGGATATTAATTTCAAATTCTGTAGCTCAATATATAAATAATTTAGTGACTGTGACACAAGTGTACAGCTTTGAAAATTAATGTAAAAAGAAAAAGAAAAAGAAAAAATTGAATAGAAATGAAAAATTAATTCATATAAAGTGATATGTGATGAAATTGAGAAATGAGAATGAAATGGATAAATCAAAGAGTTCCAAAGTTATTGGTACTTAATTTTTTATGATATTTGGTTGTTATTTGGTTAAATTGATTTGTTATTCATTTGTATTACTATAATTTGAATTATTCATTATTTAACATTTATTTCAATATTTATATTTAATAAGTGAATATGAGGTAAGCGTTAATATTGAGATGAATGAAAATTTATATTGAATTAATAATATATTTGAATTGAATTTGAATGATTTGTGATCAAAATTGAAAGTGAAAGTGAAAGTGAAATTTGAATTGAAAGTGATATGAATTGTAAATTGAAAATCCCTATTAATTAGTCGGGCTGAGTTGGATATAGTTGGCATGCCATAGGATTGGAAGAGTTCAGGGATACTTCGAACTCGAGTCGATGAGACACTGGGTGTCATTATTTTACTTCGGATAGATTTGATGAGGTACTGGGTACCACTTTACTTCGGCTAGGCCGATGAGACATTGGGTGTCACTTTATTGCTTCGAACTATTCGATGAGGCACTGAGTGCCATTCTGGAGTGTTTGGTTGGATCCGTGTATCTGCCAAGGTCCGAGTCTTCTTAATAGGGTAAATAATGTGAAAAAAGAAAGAATGTGCAAATTGTGATATTGAGGTAAGTGAAATGATAATCACATGAAAGGTAAGTACAATATACGTATAAAAAAATCAAAAAATGATAAAACTAAATAAGCTAAGAGATTGGAATGGCTAAAATGTGAAATGAGGAAGAATATGTGAATTCATAACATTACTGTAAGTTAAATGTTATATACATAAAAGATATGTATTTTACATGAATTAATAATTATATGAATGAGTTTGAAATGTGTGATTAAAAGATGAATGATTAATGACTCTTGTAGTACTTACTAAGCCTTCACCGACTTAACGCGTTTATTTCAACGCGTAGGTATAAGACCTTCGAGAAGTTAAGGTTGGATTGGTGCCTCTTATCAAATCACATCAACATCGGAAGATTGCAAGATAAGGTATATTTATTTTGTGTGAAATGGCATGTACAAATGGTATACCTATGTGTCTTTAATGAATGGGTTATCAATGTTGCTTTGAAAATTTACATGAATTGAATGAAATGGTTAAAATTATGTTTTGGACTGATTTGAAACATTGGGAAAGTTTTTAAGTTGTTTCAAGGGGTTATTACTAAATTTTCGGCTATATTTACTGATTTTGAGATAAAGGTATCGATATTTTAAGGTGATAACGATACCAGAGTTCCAGAATGCCCCATAGGTTTAGTTTTTAAGCAAAAGTATCGATATTTGCCTTGTTTTGAGTAAAAATTACATTTTCATTATTTTCAAATTGGTTTTAAGTCTCGATTTTGATTATACTTGATTATTTTGTGATATTTTGAGTAAAACGATTCAATTATACATTAATTGAATTGAAAGAAAAATTTTATTATACTCGTTTTTAATTCTCTGACACTGTATGTAATACTCTTATATTGGGTTTATATGTGTGAATCGGGTGTAGTGGAGTTACACAGTTCTCGCAGTTATCAAAAAATCAAGTTAATGTTAAATAATTCAATTTTACATCGATTTATCAACTATCAAACATTTATCATATAAAACAAACCTCAGATAACATATTTTCAAGTCTATAATGCATGCAAACTTAAAAGAACATAACTAAAAACCAATATAAATTCATCATAAATCATAGCACATTACCTTAGGTTCCTAAATATAAACAACTCATAAAACTAACAAAAAGAAAATTAAAGTGTCAATTTTAGCTTGGATCACCCTCGAGACCACACCGTTTACACCGGCACTAAGTATCTACAATGGTTAAAAAAGAGTGGGTGAGCTTAAAAAGCTCAATGAGTGTCTAGAATAACCATTACATAAACAATCATCATGCATGAACCCAATAATCATACAGCATATTCATCTCATCTCTCTTATATTTATTTTCACATAGCTTTCAGCATACTTTATTCACATACAAACATAATCAGTCATATACACATATAATCACAGTCAAACGCAGTTTATGATAATTTGGCTATTTAGACTATGAAACATATAGTAAGCTTTATCATCACACATTGGATACGCGAATCTCCAACACACCAACATTAGACTCATAGAGTCAAAACATATCCCATAAGTGAAGCATATAGTTAACACTCTCCAACACACCAAACATATCCCGTTGAAAGGAGCATAACTCACATTCCCTTATCTCTCCAATATGTTCCTAGGCCTCAGTACCCCACATAAAACACAAATATGAGTACTCATAATCCTATGGCATGTTAACTATATCCAAAGGTCTCATAAGATCAAAAAGCCAAAATATCCACGTTATTATTATTACTACATATTTTTATCATATATTTATTGCATATTCACTTTATTATCACAATATAATCAGTCACATGGCATGAAGAACATACCCACATATTGTAACACCCCTAGACCTGGTTCACATGTATAAATCTGGTATAAGAGTATTACATACAGTATCAGAGAATTAAAAACGAGTATAACAAAATTTTCTTTCAAATACTGTGTAATTGAATCGTTTTACTCAAAATATCACAAAATAATCAAGTATAATCAAAATCGAGACTTTAAACCAGTTTGAAAATAATGAAAATGTAATTTTTACTCAAAACAGGGCAAATATCGATACCACCATAAAAATATTGATACCTCTATTCCAAAATCAAGAAATATAGCTAGAAACTTCAAACTAACCCCCTGAAATTATATAAAAACTTTACCAATAAATCAATTCAGCCTAAAACACAATTCCATTCAAAATTCATCATCTCATTTCATAAGTTCATAGTATTCCACAATAACATTTACAACCCATTCATTGAGGACACATAATTACCATTTGTACATGTCATTTCACACAAAATAAATACACCTTGTCATGCAATCTTCCAATGTTGATGTGATTTGATGAGAGGCACCTAATCCAACTTTAGCTTCTCGGAGGTCTTATACCTACGCGTTGAAATAAACGCGTTAAGCCGGTGAAGGCTTAGTAAGTACTACAAGTGTCATTAATCATTCATCTTTTAATCACTCATTTGAAACTCATTCATATAATTGTTTATTCATGTAAAATACATACCTTTGATGTATCTGACATTTAAGTTACAGTAGTGTTATGAAATTCACATATTCTTCCTCATTTCACATTTTAGCCATTCAGATCTCTTAGTTTACTTAGTTTTATCATTCTTCGATTTCTTATACTTATATTGTACTTACCTTTCATGTGATTATCATTTCACTTACCTCAATGTCACAATTTGCACATTCTTTCTTTTTCACATTGTTTACCCTATTAACAAGACTCGGACCTTGGTGGATACACGGATCCAACCAAACACACCAGAATGGCACTCAGTGCCTCATCGGATAGTTCGAAGCAATAAAGTGACACCCAGTGTCTCATCGGCCTAGCCGAAGTAAAGTGGTACCTAGTATCTCATCGAATCTATCCAAAGTAAAATAATGACACCCAGTGTCTCATCGACTCAAGGTCGAAGTTTCTCTGAACTCTTCCAATCCTATGGCATGCCAACTATATCCGACCCAGCCCGACTAGTTAATAAGGATTTTAAATTTACAATTCATATCACTTTCAATTCCAATTTCACTTTCACTTTCACTTTCACTTTTGATCACAAATCATTCAAATTCAATTCAAATATACTATTAATTCAATATAAATTTTCATTCATCTCAATACTAACGCTTACCTTATATTCACTTATTAAATATAAATATCGAAATAAACATTAAATAATGAATAATTCAAATTATAGTAATACAAATCAATTTTTAACCAAATAGCAACCAAATATCATAAACAATTAGGTACTAATAACTTTGGGAACTTTTGATTTATCCATTTCATTCTCATTTCTCAATTTCATCACATATCACTTTATATGCATCAATTTTTCATTTCTATTCAATTTTTCTTTTTTTTTTTTACATTAATTTTCAAAGTTGTACATTTGAGTCACAGTTACTAAATTATTTATATCTTAAGCTACAAAATTCAAAATTATAATCCGCTTGATGATTCTGAAATTAGACTCAAATATCTTTCTACCATAAAAATTTCAGAATTTTTAATTTAGCCAATTTGTACAGTAAATTCTTTCAATTTACCCCTTCTCTGCTGCCTAACAGTTTCAACCTTTTTTTACTAAAAATTATTTATCTTTTAGTACAGGAATCCAATAATGTTTCTGTCTATTTATTTTCAAAATAGACTCATTATAGAATTAACCATAAAAATTTCAGTCTCTAATAATTTTTTTACATTTTTCTATGATTTTTCAAAGTCAAAACAGGGGAACTCGAACCTACTCTGCCCTTGTTATACAAAAACTAGTATATCTCAGAATGTATAATTCCTTTTCTTTCACTGTTTCTTCCATATGAAACTACACTCAATAAGCTTTAATTAAATATTTAATTCAACTCTTAACTATTTTTATACAATGTTTGGTGAATTTTTGAAGTTAGTCCTCTGATTCTGTCCAATCTGTTTTAATGAGAATAATTTCTTTCTCATGTTTCTTTATACTAAATTTCATTCAATCATACATAACTAACACTTATAATTAAACATATCATTTTTATCACAATTAATCATATATGTTAAAATTATAAACACTTTAACTTAATTAATTCTAAACCTTTTAATACTTGTAGTACTTACCTCACTTGTAGATAATTTTTTTCTCACACCTTAGCTTTCTCCTTTCCATTTTCTTCAATTTGGTCATTCTCCTTCTTCCCTCTTTCTTCAATTTCATACAAACACATATAAGCTTAAGACTAAAATTCAATACTTTTTCATGCTAGATTATGTAAATATACATGTATGTAATGAAAATTGAATCATCTCTTACCTTTGTTCTTGAATTTCCAAAATTCTAATTCAATCCCTATCCACTTTAACACTTCAAAGTGGACTCTATAAGGAAATTAAGGCGTCTACTAGCTTCCCTCTATGCCTTTCTTAAGGAAATTTCAAAGAAAATGGAGGATTTTGAAGCTTGGAGGGCTTAACAATGGTGGAAAGACTTAATTGGAATAAAAGCAAAAGTTAGAAATGAGAGATGAAGACTTGGACGGCTAGCTTATGGAGAGAGCTGATATTTTTGCTTTTTAATTGATTTTTTCCTCTCTCAAATTCTCTAGAATTTTCCCTTAAAATATCTCACTTAATAAAAATGGTAAAATTGCACTTTTAGTCCCTAGGCCTTCCAACTTTACACTTTGGTCCAAAACTTTGCCTCCAAAAATATCTTCCACCAAATTACTCTTTTTCTCCTCTTTAATCAATCTAATTCCTATGATGACTCATAATTCAATTTGGATAAATTGTTATTTAGTCCTTCCTCCTTTCTCACAATTACTAATTAATCTTTAAATTTTCCTAATCTTCATATTTTAGCTACATATTCTAAGTCTTGACTCCTTCCCTATACTGGTCCAACTCCGGTTCAAAAACGCGGATGTTACACATATTTACTTTCGCAACAGTCATCAAAAGCTTATAGCATATGTCACAACATCTCATGTTTGTTCACAATATCACATCTTAATTTTTTAAGCACAAATCACATTAATATTTAATCATAAATCATATTAATATTTAAGCATAAATCACAATAATATTTAAGCAAAGATATAAGAACACTTACATTTAGAATTTAGAGTAGGGGTTTAGACTATCTCTAAATTCCCAAATACACTAGGAATCGTCTACGAGTAGCGATTCCAAAACACTCACCAAATAACCATTTTTTGTCGAAAACTTGAAAGCCTAGGTAAGCTTTCCTTTGCCTTTATCTTTACTAGCTGAAGGTCCTATTGATTCCGACACTCCAACCACACATATCATCACAATTACACAAGCAAAAATCAGTCATCCACACATCTCATACAATAGCCTAAGCTATGTTCTCTTAAACCAAAACCTTAAACCTAGTAAACTTTAAACTCTAATATCTCGGTCTATACTTAATCTTTTCGCATGAAATGAATTTCGTTCATCTACATATTGACCCATGACTAATTTCAAACCTTTAAACACACAAAGCTCATTTTAAACTACCGAATATTTTCAATACACAATGGCTATAATAACGAAAATTCATTAAACTTGAGAAATACTTAACGAAACTTCAAAGTAACTATAGAATCCTTCTAATCATGTTAAAACCAGTTGAAAAACACTTTAATACCAAGTTTTTAAACACAAATTCGAATTTCACTGTTAAACCTTATTTTCGATTTTTATTCAAAACTTGTGTTTTAATGAATAAAAGCTTAGTTTAAAGGATTAGATATCATTTAAAACTCATAGGAAAATGACTGGTTACCCTTGCTTGAAGAAAAACAAGCTTTGACATGAATCTGGAAAAACCCATGTTTGGAGAATATGATGAAGAAGATGAAGATGGTGAAGGTTTTTGGGTGTTTCTCTTGGTTTTTATAGGTATTTAAAGTTTTAGGGTTATTAGAATTCAAAGAAAAATAAGAGTTGGTGTTTAAAAGAGATTAAGAGGGATTAGAAGAGCAAAAGATGGCATAAAATATGGGATGAGAAGTTGACGTTAAATTGAATTGAAAAATGAGGTTTTTAAGTTGATTTTGGATATTTGGTCAAATTCTTCATAAAAACTCTTAACTTTGATTCTTTTACAAATCAGTACTATTTTCAAAATTAAAGTTATTTAAAACTCATTTTCAGAAATTGATTTAATTTTTTAATCGAAAATATTATCAGTTACCAAACTTATGAAATTCTGAACACATATAAGCTAAAATTCCTAAAATACCCTTAAAACTTCTAGGCCCAATTTTGGGCTGTGACATCCTCTAAATTTAAAGTATAAGGTATGTTTTTCTTCAAAATTTTCACAGATTTTGAATCTTTAAAACTTGTTTTATATATATGTACCAATAGTTTTTTGTTTTATCAAGTGTATTAAAATTTGTCATTAAAGGATATTGATGGAACTTGGAAGCTTATAAAATTGAGTGAAATGTGTATGTTTTTGGATGGAAAATTATTATTATTTCGAATGGCTGAACAAGCACAAGCATAAGTATGTTTGGTTAAAAGTAAAAATTTTATATTATGCGATTTATGATTTGAATATGAATTGAAATTGAAATGAGAATGATATGAAAATGGAAATGGAAATGAAATAGATGTTATAGTCATTTTACCTTTTATATTTTTATAAAATTAAATTTTAGGTCAATTGCAAAAAAATGAAGAAGGTAAAGACAATTGATACTTTTTTAAGAGGAAAAGTAGTGATACTTGTGATGCTAGTTGACTAGTGAACAATGAAGATTCTCTAACTATCGAAGTTAATACTTCTAAATGTCCAAGACTTAAAAGTGAAGATCATCCAAATCTTTCTCTTGATATTAATAATTTAGAGCAGGATCCGAGATTATGTCCTCAAATGTGGGAATTTCCTGTTAACCAGCGAGATGAAGTCATTCAAGCATATTTAGAAATGGGGTCATATCAGATACGTTTGTTTGAGTACCCAATTTTTTATGACAAGCATCCTCGAAGATTTCGATCTTCTTGGTTTTGCAAATTTCCTTGGTTGAAGTATTCCCCTACTAAAGATGCAACATATTGTTTCTCATGATATTTTTTCTCAAAACAAATTGTTCGTCATGGAACAAATGCATTCATTGTAAGGTTTTAATAGTTGGAAAAAAGTTATTGATGGAAAAAACTGTGCTTTCTTGAATTATGTTGGCCAAGATCCTTGCTCTCAACATAATAATGTTGAGAAAATTTATCAAGATTTGTTAAATCAATCTCGGCACGTTAACAAGGTTATCAATGCACAAAGTTTAGATAAAAAAGAAGATAACCACATACGAGTCAAGACTTCAATTGATGTTGTTCAATAGTTAACTTTGTAAGGATGTGCTTTTCGAGGTCATGATGAAACCTCTAATTCAAGAAATCGAGGTGATTTTCTTGAATTGATTACATTGTTAGCTTCCTATAATGATAAAGTTTCCAAAGTTATTTTGGACAATGCTTCAAGAAATGCTAAATATACTTCTCATATGATCCAAAAGGAGATTTTACATATTCTTGCAAATAAAGTGCGTCATAAGATTCGTGAAGACATTGGAGATTCTAAATTTTGTATCATTATTGATGAGGCACATGATGAATCTAAAAGGCAACCTTGTTTTGAGATATGTTGATGAGAAAGGATTTATAAAAGAGCGTTTATTTGATCTTGTACATGTCCAAGATACTGCAACAATAACTATGAAAGAGGAAATATGTGTTGTTCTTTCTCGAGATTGTCTTGATGTTCAAAATATCCAAGGTCAAGGATATGATGGTGCTAGCAACATGCGAGGTGAATAGAATGGTTTGCAAGCATTGTTTTTAAATGATTGTCCCTATGCATATTATGTTCATTGCTTGGCTCATCGACTCTAGTTGACATTAGTTACTGCTTCGCGAGAGGTAATTCCTATTCATAATTTTTTTTTCTTTGATTTGAATTTCATTGTTAATATAATTAGTGCCTCTTACAAACACCATGATCAATTACAAGTTGCCCAAGCAATTGAAATTACAAATATGTTGGAAATTGATGAACTTGAACTGATAAAGGACTTAACAAAATTGGCACTGTGAAATGGGATGGAAAAATCCATTGAAACTCTCATTTTAGTTCTGTTTGTAGCTTGATAAGGATGTTTGATGCTACTTGTTTTGTTCTAGAAAATATTATTGAAAGTGGCTCTAATTATTCTATTTGGGAGAATGCAGCTACAACATATAAGAAGATTACATCTTTTGATTTTGTTTTTATCTTACATCTAGTGAAAGAGATAATGGGTATTACAGATATTTTTTGTCAACATCTACAACAAAAATCCCAAGATATAGTAAATGCTATGTACTTAGTCTTAAACACCAAAACTTTGATACAAACATTGAGAGAAGGTGGTTGGGAAAATTTGTTGGAAATTGTGAAAGCATTTTGTGAAAAACACAATATTGAGGTTCTTGATATGGATTATCCATATGTGGTAAAATGTGGTCGTCATCAACATGTAGATTTCAATATGGAGCACCATTATCGGGTTGAGATATTCAATGTTGTTATAGATTCTCAACTTCTTGAGCTAAATAGTAGATTTAATGAATGGACAATTGATCTTCTTACCCTTAGCTCCACTTTGAATCTAAAAAATGCTTATAAATCCTTCAATATGGATGATATTTGTTGTATTGTGGAAAAATATTATCTTCTTGATTTCACTAAGCAAGATAAAGTAATCTTGAAGTATCAGTTGCAACATTATAAGCAAAATGTTCTAAATCAACCGAAATTGCATAATTTATCCATAATTTTTTATCTTTGTCAAGAATTAGTAGAGACACAAATTTCAAATGTATATTTTCTTGTTGATAGATTAATTCATCTTCTATTGACTCTTCTTGTTTCAACTGCAACTACAGAAACAACATTTTTGGTGATGAAAATTATCAAAACAAGACTTCGTAACAAAATGGAGGATGAGTTTCTTATAGATAATCTTGTTGTTTATATTGAGAAAGAGATTGTTGAAACTTTTGAGTCAAACTCTATATTTAGTACTTTTATTTCCTTGAAAGAATGTCATGCACAATTTTAAGTAATGATATGCTATTTCGTCTTAATATGTGTAAATCGACTGTTACATAGCACCTTTAATTTTAGCTTACCCCCTAAGATTAATATTTTGGTTCTGCCATTGAATGCGTTATAAATTACATAATATAAAAATAGCATAATATAAAGTATTATAACCTTAAAAACGGATCGAGTAGGGCTTGGGCCTTAAATGTTTAAGCTCGAACTTAGACTAAATTTTAAAGGGGACTAGTTTTTTTGTCCAAGTCCATTTTTCAAGCATAATATTTTTGTCCAAACCCTCCCAAATTTCGGATAGACCTTTGGACTTGGGCGAGTAGCTTGGCCCATGAACAGGTTTATGTGACAATCCATGTGTACTTTATGCTAATATGACACTATTTGTGTAAAATCTCATTTTTCAGTGGTATAAAAAATGATAGTTTTGAAACCTCGATTTCTAATAATAGAGTCATTAAATATTATTTTATAATATTTACGAGTCTATTATAGTATTAAATCTTGGTTCAGTAATTTTAGTGATTGAATAGTTAATTAAGGAGAAAAAAAAACTAAATTGTAAAAGACGTAAAACTTCATCACTATTGATTGTTATTAGTTTAGGTGCATAATTAAGGTTTATTTAAGGATTTGAATGGTAATTATACCATTATATAAGCTAGTGGACGGCTATGGGTTTATAATTAATTAAAATTTATATTATTACTAAAGGGTAAAATTGTAAATAAAAATAAAACTTAAACAAAAGAAAAATAAATCTATCATCATCTTCCTTAGTGCATTTTCTACCGAAATTGAAAAGGAAGAACACCATAGCTAAGTTGAACTTTCGGCCAAGCTTAATATTGTGCATGTAAGTGATTTTTCCATTCATTTCTCATAAATTTTATGTTTTTGAGATCATTATAGCTTAATCTAGCTAACTCAAGGGTTATTTCGTAAAATTTTTAAAGGTTTTGAAACTTGTCATTGATGGTTTCTAGATGTTCTAGGTGTTAAATGATGAATTTTTAAATTTGGTTGTAAATTAGAACTATTCTGTAAAGGAATTTTTGTTAGTTTTGAGTTTAGGGACTAGTATGAAAATATGTAAAATTTAGCATGTAAATTCTGTAAAATTCCAAGTGTTTGAAGGCTGAATTAGGATGATGTTAGAATCTATTTTGAGTATTAGGGGTTAAATGTAAAAATTTAAATTTCGATTTTAGGGATTAAATTGAATAAAGTGTAAAAATTCAAAGAAAATTTGTAAAATAAACTTTATAAGTCATATGCATAAAAATGAATATAACAATGTATTTGAATTTGATAAATTGAATTTAATTATTATATATATATCAAGAATTGAACTGTACGAAAGAAAACCGAGGAAAAGAGAATCGTAGAATAGTCCTTATAAATCTGCTCATTAACCAAACATATTAGGTAAGTTCATAATATAAATATATACATATATTTATTTTTGGTGCTGTTATGAATTTGTTAATTAAATTGTTGTTCAATCGTTAATGTTGGTTTGAGGTTATTATTTGTTTACAATTAAGTGTAAGGTGAGTAAGACTTATTTGTAAAGTGATGAACATAAATGAAACATGAATTATATGTTCTCGAAAAGAACCTAATTGATTTACAGTAGGTGTACGGATATTCTGGAAGTGCCACTGATTTATAAATGTTATGAAATCTGTTAAATGCCCGTTTGAACTTAATAAACAATTAGGATACAATTGGTATGCCAATAGGATTAAAATGTACCCTCGTACGGGTTTACACTTCAGTGCCTCTATTTACACTTTGGTTCTTACTAACCTCACATGTTCTTGCAAATGGTTTTTCAGGTTTATATAATTTAATTTGTTTTAATTTCAATTGTTAGAATGAGATAAGTTGGTTTAAATTTAGTTATCAACTTACTAAGCTATATAAATTTACTCTGTTTATTCTTTGTTTTTTGTAATTAACGTTTTGTGGAACTAGTTGGACGGATCAATTTCAAGACTTACACTATCAAGCTTCTATTTTGGTAGATTTTGAAATGTTTTATTTCGATTTTGTGGCATGTATATAAGATTTTTCGGGTTGATGGATTTGAAATCCTAAGTTGGTATTGTAATATGTTTAAAGGTTGATATGTAATGTGTTAAATCTAATGTTTATCTTGATATGCATATATATGGTGGATGTGATGAAGGCATGTTGGAAATGGCAAGTTGATTTAAAAATTAAAATAAAGTTTTTGTTTTGTGATAAAGTTAATATTTTGTTGATGTAAATAGTTCGGGTTCAAATCCATTCACGTGTAAATATTTTATTAATTTTTAAAAACATCATAACATCAACTCGGTGAGAGCTTAAATAATAGTAGAGGTATACATAAATAATTTCTATTTTTCTAAAATTTTCTTCATATGTGACTTTCCATCATCTTTTTTTTTGAATATACTGGTGTGATTACATGATAGTATCTGTTCATACTTTCTTAACCCTTTGACAAGGCACACACAGGTACTCGATGTAACATCCGCGTTTTTGAACCGGAGTTGGAACAGTATAAGGAAGGAGTCAATAATTAGAATATGTAGCTAAAATAAGAAGATTAGGAAAATTTAAGGATTAATTAGTAATAATGAGAAAGAAGGAAGGACAATATGGACAATTAGTCCAAAATAAATGATGAGGTCATCATGGAATTATGGTGATTAGAGATGGGTAAAATGGTAATTTAGAATATTTGATATTTTTAAAATGAGTAATGATTGAAGAAAGGACTTAAGTGTAGAAGTGATGAAAGGTCTAAGGACCTAAGGAGAATTACACCATTTTTGGTAAATTGAGATATTCCATTAGAAATGTCTAGAGAATTAAAGAAGGGATGATTTTATATCATCCATTTCCTCCTTGCTTTTGCCGTAACTACCCCCATCTCCACCCATTTCTTCTTTTCATTTTCTTCATCATTTCTTCACCATTTCTTCTTAAATTTCTAAGGCATCCAAGCTTCTATTTTCCATTTTTCTTTGGAATTTCTTTAAGAAAATCACAAGATTAAGCTATTAACTACCTTAATTCCATGAGAAAATCCATATTTGAAGTGTTAAAGAGCAAGAGCTCAAGTTGGTAATTTGGAATTTTCAAGTGTCAAGGTATGTAATGAAGAGATTAGCATGTCATACATGTTTAATTCATGTTTTGGCATGAAAATATTAGTTGCTGGAATTTTTAGCTTACATGTGAATATATATGTGTTTTGTATGAAATTGAAGAGAAAGAAAAGAAGGAGAATGACTCAATTGAAGAGAAAGAAAAGAAAGAGAAGGGCTCAATTGAAGAGAAAGGAAAAGAGAAGATCAAAGAGGGAAAGGAAGCTTTCTACAAAAGTTGTAAGTACTACAAGATTTTAAATTGAAAATTTATTCTCTTTAAAGTATATGATTAATTGTGATAAAATGAGTAAAATGATATGTTTAGTTATAAATATGGTGATTAGGTGTGATTAAATAAAATTTCGTGCAAAGGAAATATGAGAAGGGAAAAATTCACTTCAAAACAGTTTGGATAGTAACAGTGGACTAATTTCGAAAATTCACCAAAAATAGTATATAATGAGTTAAGGGTCAAATTATATATGTAATTAAATCTTATTGAGTGTAGTTTCATATGGAATAAACAGTGAATTAAAAGGAATTGTATATTTCGAGATATACTAGTTTTTGTGTAACAAGGTCAGGGTAGGTACGAGTTCTCCTGTTCTGACTTTGAAAAATCATAGAAATATATAGAAAAATTATTAGAGACTGTAATTTATATGGTTAATTCCTTAATGAGTCTATTTTCAATAGAAACAGACATGAACATCATTTGATCTTTGTACTAAAAGATAGATAATTCTTAGTGAAGAAATGTTGAAACTGTCAGACAGCAGCGAAGGGGTAAATTGAAAGAATTTACTGTACAAATTGGCTAGAGTAAAAATTCTGAAATTTTTATGGAAAAAACATATTTGAGTCTAATTTTAGAAACATCAAGAGGATTTTAATTTCGAATTCTGTAGTTCAAGCTATAAATAATTTAGTGACTGTGACGCAAGTGGACAGCTTTGAAAATTAATGTGAAAATAAGAGTAAAGAGGTATATGATGACATATATATTGATTATATGATAAAATGGTGATAATGTGGAAGCCATTAAGGAAATAAAGGTGAGAAATACATGATTATGTATATGTGAAGAAAAATGTTTTTATGATGTATAAGTTGTGGATAATGATGTTAAATGAGATTATGCCCATGTAGACGAATTAGAACCGTTGTGATATTAGTGGCATGCCATTAAGGAACAGTAGCGCGCTCTCTGTTTAGCACGTCTCGTGCTCTCTGGTTAGCACTGTGTGTGCTCTCTGATTAGCACTTCGTGTGCTCTTTGATTAGCACTTTGTGTGCTCAGTACTTTGTGTACTCTCTGTTTAGCACTTTGTGTACTCTCTGTTGCCTAGCACTTATGTGCTCTCTGTTTAGTACTTTGGTACTCTCTGTTCCGTTTATTCGATGGGTTCTATAGAAGTCTACTATGGGCCAAGTGGATAAGTAAGCTAAGTGAGCTATGGTTAAGAAAGTTATGATGACTGAATTGTGAAAAGTGAAAGAATGTGCAAATTATTACATTGAGGTAAGTGAAATGATAAATACATGAAAGATAAGTACTATATGTGTATGTGTAATTATATGTTGATAATTAAGTGAAAAGACTAAGTTGTGAAAAAGGGATGAAAATGTAAAATCTACCATTGAGGTAAGTTGGAGTATGAGAATGAATGTGTGTTATGGTGGCATTAAGGTAAGTTAAATGTTACATGCAAGACGGGTTAGAAATTTTATACGCATGAGTAATTAAATGTTTGATAAAATTAAGAAATAAATAAATAATCATCTATTATGCTTGTAGTACTTACTAAGCCTTCGTCGGCTTAACGCGTAGGTATAAAGGCTAAGTGAGGATAGAATCAAGCCAAGGGACCTCTCATCACATCACTCTTGGAAAACTTCAAGCTTAAGTACTTTATTTAGAGGTAAAATGACATGTACAAATGGTATACTTAGGTGTCCCTAATGAATGAGTTACTAATATTGTTTTGAAAATTTACACGAATTGAAAGGAAAAATTTATTTTACTCGTTTTTAATTCTCTGACACTATGTGTAATACTCTTATGTCGGGTTTATACGTGTGAACCGGGTGTAGGGGTGTTACACTCGAACCCAGGTCTCTTTGGATGAATAACATTCTCTTTATCACTGGAGCCACTCGTTGGGTTCTGACTTCCCATCATCTTTGTTTTTCATTTTTTTTGTTTATCTAGACTAGTTAATGGGTCGGGCTATCCCCTAGGTCTGAAGGCCTGCAAGATATTCGGGTGGGTTTGGGAAAAATATTTGGCCCGAAAAATAGGCTTGAGCAAAATAAGTAGGCCCATTTAAAATATGGGTCAGGATCAGGTCTTGAATGTTCAAGCCCTGAGCTCGACCTGACGCGACCCGTTTTAAGTTTATAATACTTTATATTATGTTATTTTTATATATTATGTAATTTAGAACACATTAAAAAATAAATCTATACTAAATATATAATACTACTCTAATGTAAACATTAAAAAAATATTAAGATAATTATATAAAAATTTTCAATAAATAAAAAATATATAAATTATTAAATATAAAAATAAAACAATATAAATATATATTTTTTAAAAATTTAAAAATAATATAGGTAGACCTAAAATAAGCTTGGGTTATTATTTTACAAATATAAGCGGATTTGGATAAAAGTTTAGGCCCAGATTTCGGGTCGGGCCAAACTTGAGCAAACATAAAGTATTTTAATATCATGCTTAAATTCGACCCAAACCCGACGCAGCCCGACCCATGAACATCTCTACGTTTATCTCACCCACATTTCTTTAGCTCTTTTAATTTTTCTTAATTTAAAAAATTGGTAAAAACACATTCAGTCCCCATCAATTTTGAAATTGAGCAAATTGATCTCTCTCAAAAAAATTAGTGCAATTTAATCCTATGAATTTTGAAAGTGAGAAAATAAGGACAATTATTTACGATGTTAATGTTTTCTGTCAATTATACCTATTTTTTATTGGTATAATGACAACTTTTGTTTACATATCTCGTGTAAATGTTGACAAAATGTGTAAATTTTACAAGTTAAATTAGGACCAAGTTGACAGAAGTATAAATATTGGAGGCTAAATTTATTAAATTAAGATCAAATTGACAAAATGTATAAACTTTGAAGGCCAAATTTGTTATTATATCAATAAAAGTATGTAAAATTGATGAATAACATTAACATTGTGGCTAATTGTCCTTATTTGCTCACTTTCGAAATTGACAGGGATCTAATTTTTTGAGAGGGACCAATTTGCTTAATAATGAAATTGAGAGTGGCCAGAGAGGACTTTTTACCAGAAAGGAACTGTAATTCAAATAAAATAGGGTTTCCGCTTACTCAAAGCCCACGTATAAGGAGGGCTCCTTTCTCTTCACGAAGTTGCCGCCTTCACGAACTGTTAACCATCACAAACCGATTTTAAGTTTCAAACTTCCAACACCATAAGAAGTTACCAAACCCAGATAACAAAGGTTTTTATTTGTTACCTTCAAAACTACTTAAAGGAAGGCAAACACAATAAGGGAAGTAAAGGGAACCCAGAAATTGTTGTTGCATGTAAAAGGAGAAACAATGTCAATGGATCTCAATGACTACACTATTATCAAGGAAGGAGAAGCTGAGATTCTTATGCATGCTGAGAATGAAGTTTTTTACAACAGAACCCAGGTACCATTTTTTTTTTTAAATTCAATTCATTGTTAGAAATTTGATGGGTTTTTAGTTTTAATTGAACTGACGGGCAAATTAAATTTGATTGAACATGGTTTTCGTGGTTAAGTTTTGGTTAATTGGAAGTTTTTTATTTGATTGAAAAGTTCTATAATTTTTGTAATGATTTATGGATCAAAAGACTCTGCTTTTGGGGGGGGGGGGGGGGTTAAGCTATGTCTTTAACTCTTTGGTGAGTAGTGTGAAGCAATGTCGCAGTGACTGGTTGCTCAGAAAGGGTGGGAAAGAAAGGAGAGGAAGTAAAAATTCTGTCTTTTTACTGCTTTCACTGAAAACCTATATGCTCTATTTTTGGGTGCTTTGAGCAGGATATTGTTTCCTCTGCATTATAGTTTTTAGTGTTGTTTGCTTGGTTCGAGTTCCGTAGTAGGGGGTCCTAATTATGTCCTATGATAACAATAATTAGGTTGACAACAGAGACATGTCTATTGCTGTCCTG
The DNA here is from genome assembly GCA_039519145.1 of Kokia cookei. Classification (NCBI taxonomy): domain Eukaryota; kingdom Viridiplantae; phylum Streptophyta; class Magnoliopsida; order Malvales; family Malvaceae; genus Kokia; species Kokia cookei. Next base: position 7,533,177 of record CM076904.1, on the reverse strand, counting down.
AGGACATTCATATTGAGACGGAAGCAGGAGCACGAGGCATTGTTGTCTAAAAAAAATAAATCAGCTGCAAAGCTGCCTGAGAATAATGTTTCTGTATATGAGGTAGATGATAAACTTAATGACTCTGATATGAATACTGAAAACTCAAATGAAGAATGTGAAGGACCTCCAGAAAAATCTCAAGACAACACATGTACTACATCAGAAGAGCCAGTTAAGAGAGTGGGCAAAGTTCGAGGGGAGCTTAAACTATCTAGAGTTCTAGAGGTTATTCTAAAATCCTCCTCTTTTTTTTCGATATAAATTTCTATGTTTTTATAGGTGATTTCTGAGTTGCTTTCAAGGTGATTTTATAGGCGTTGTCAGCTTCTGGGTTAAGGGCTCTGAGATATGCTCGGGAAGTAGAAGGGATTGGTCAAGTTGTTGCCTTAGACAATGATAAAGGTAGTATAGATGTACTGATATTCTTGATGTTATATGTATATTTGTTTGAAGGATCATTTGGATCAAGGGAGGACCTGTAGTTGCTCCCTTTATGGTTCCTATTCATATCCATGCCAATACTGTGTGTCTACTTGCAGGGGCTGTTGAAGCTTGCCAGAGAAATATAAAGTTCAATGGTTCTGTAGCTTGTTCAAAAGTGGAATCACATCTTGCTGATGCTCGTGTGTACATGCTTACTAACCCAAAAGAATTTGATGTGGTATGGCATGGCATCTGCTACTTTATTAACTATTTTATGCGGTAATTTTGATATGTGTGTGTTCTCAACTGCTGCTAAAGAATTTGATGTGATATGGCAGTTAAAAGCTTTAAATCAAACTTTGCAGAAAATTCTCGAGTGTAAATCATTCTCATTATGGAATCATTTTATGTCAAACTCTTTATACATAGTAAAAGAAAGTTTATTAATCAATTGGGTGTTTGTAGGTTGTTTATGTTATTTGTTATCCACATTTCATAATTAATGGGCAACTTTTATTATTTCTGGGTGGTGCTATTCAAAGTGGAGCTGTGCTTATATTCTTTATTGCTGAATTTTGTGTTTCAGGTTGATCTTGACCCTTATGGTTCCCCTTCTGTGTTCTTGGACTCTGCAGTTCAATCTGTTGTTGATGGGGGTATGCTGATGTGCACTGCAACTGATATGGCAGTTTTATGTGGGAGTAATGGGGAGGTTTGTTATTCCAAGTAAGATTTGACTACTTTTACCTTTTTTTGACTATGTCTTTGAAAAGTTAAGCTCATCTAATAACTGGTCATGAGAACAGATACGGATCGTACCCATTGAGAGAGAAATATTGCCATGAAATGGCTTTGAGGATACTCCTAGCCTGCATTGAGGTAATTTCATGTCCTTCAGAAAGCATATTCTTTAAACACTCAAAATACATTATTTATTATATATATCTTGTTCTGATGCAAAAGGAACAAGGCATCTAGGGCTTCTTAAATTCTTTTACTTGCAGAACTTCTAATTGATTAAGGACAAAATATAACTGTAATGCGTTCTCTTAAAAATCTTCTTTGACATAATTGGTACTTCTTTCTTGAATACAGAGTCATGCAAACCGTTACAAACGTTATATTGTTCCTGTGCTATCTGTACAGATGAACTTTTATGTCCGTGTTTTTGTTCGCATATACACGTAGGTCGCTTCTTTTTTTAATTTAGTTCATTAAAGTAAAAGTCATTCTCACATAATGAATGATGGAAGGGAAATTAATTCGGTGCAGTTCGGCAAGTGCGATGAAGAATACTCCCCTTAAGCTATCATATGTCTATCAGTGCACTGGTTGTGATGCTTTTCATCTGCAGCCTATTGCGAGAACCGTTTCTAAGGTTTGCTTCCTGATTTATTGTGCTAATGGTGCTTCTTGTTTGTTAGTAAGATGCACATGGATCACTCCATTTCTGCGCATTCAATTGCTTAGTGTTGCTATCAGTGACATGTTCATGCAGCTAGTAGGTTTTATCGAGTTCGGGTGATTTTAGAACTTTTCTTCTGATATCTGACTGCATACTGCTCACTGTTCTGTGTATGCCTGTGTTTGTTGCTATCATTTATAACCATTTATATGATTATCATATCTGCTGCTGGTGATCTGATGTATTTGCATCACATTTTCTATATAAATGTTGTCATATGCTCATTTATCCTTGTCTCTACTTGCTTGGTTTTTTCTTTTTGATGGAGCTTTGACAAATGATGCAACATTTTGCTTGATAATGATGGAGCAGTAAAGGAAAACTTATTTTAATAAAGAAATTTGGTGTCCTTTCCTTAATTAATGGAAGCTAATTCTTACTTCTATTCCAAGAAAGTATGATTTCAATGTTTAGACACAATGTAAGGAAATGTTTCAAGGGCTTATGTTGTACAATGAGCAGAATGGTGCTTTGAAAATCGATCAAAGTGTTTATCATGTATTTTTGCGAGTGACATGTGTGCTATGTTACATCAAAGACTAGTATGCTGAATGTAGCATAATCTTGAATTGCACAATATTTTGATCTTGCGTCCAATTTTGTATGTTCAGAATACCAGTGTGAGGTATCTCCCAGGCTTTGCACCTGTAGTCCCTCAGGAGTGTAGTCATTGTCAGAAGAAATTTATCATGGGTGGCCCTATATGGTCTGCTCCAATCCATGATCAAGAGTGGGTAAAGAACATACTATCAGATGTAAAATCAATGAAGGATCGTTATCCTGCCTATGATCGCATCTCTGCTGTATTGACAACAATTTCAGAGGTTTGCATTTTTTTTCCCTTAACCATTCCTTTGGGTTTTCCATTCTCAACCCTTAGAATGTAGTTCCCTTCAGCTGTTATTTCAGTAACTGTGAGCCATCCCATTTTCTGTGGTGATACTCAATTGTAGAATCAAGGCTTGATATGACTGCATTTTCGCTTAAATTTTTTGAACATGAAAGCGTAAGCTACAAGCTTTCAGATAAACATGCCATTAGATATAAGATGGTTATTAAATTGTTTGTAACCATCAAATGTTGAAAATTCATGGAATATATATGGACTAAACTGATTAAAAGGACAGAGTTAAACTCTTTTTAGAGATTCTTTTATGTACGTTACCGAATTTGAAATTTCTTTGCAGGAATTGCCTGATGTGCCTCTCTTTTTGAGTCTGCACAACCTTTGTTCTACACTAAAATGCACTTCCCCATCTGCAGTTATTTTCCGCTCTGCTGTGATCAATGCAGGATACCGAATTTCTGGAACTCATGTGAATCCATTGGGACTAAAATCTGATGCTCCCATGGAGGTCATTTGGGACATAATGCGCTGCTGGGTAAGGCGCTTCATTTAATTTGCTCTGTATTTCCTTCATTTTGTGCCTTTTGACTAAGTTATTTGGTCTTTCAAACTCCTCAACATCCATAGTTTGGTCAAGAGACATGTAATAGAATGGCAATGAAGTCATCCATAATTTATTGTTTCCTCTGTAGGTTAAAAATCATCCAGTGAAAGGTCAACCAGCTGATAATCCCGGAAGTGTGATACTTGCCAAAGAACCTGTTCTTCAAGTATGTTTCTCATGCTGCTTTCTTTGGTTGCTTGCTGATTTCATGTTCTACATATGAACAGATGTTTTCTTGGACATAAACATGGTCATATACAAGTTAAGATTTAAGGTAGGAAAAATTATTTGACACCTGCAACCCTTTTTTTTTTGGGTAGGCAAATCTTGCTCGAGCTGTTGCATCCCTGAGCAAGGCACAAGCTAAGAAGGTTGCTCGATTCCTTCCAAATCCTGAAAGGCACTGGGGGCCAAAGCTTAGGGCAGGTCGCCAAATCACCAGCAAGCACATCTCTCTTTTGGGTGAAGAGAAAGTAAATGGGTGTCTCAGCCATCAAGATGGCGAGCTTGATGCCAAACGTCGAAAGATCGAAAAGCTCGAGGATGCTCCTGCAGAATCATAGGCCAAGGTGGCAGTAATCTTATATTACTTCATCTGTAAAACTTGCCATGGTTGCATAGAGGTTAGAATTCATGGTTGTTGCACCATAATCAATTTTGCAAAATTTAATTTCTATTTGAAAACTATACTTGATTCATGGGTTCAACTGTGAGTTACAGTACAAAGCTATTTAAAAGAATATTTAAAATTTATATTTCATATATCACAATATTATCAATGAGTTACGATAAATTATTTTATTATATATTTGTAATATTTATTAATAATAAAATAATAATTTGTCATTGTGCTAATAATAACATGTGAAAATAGTGATAATTTACATTTGACCCAATTTTTATTGTAATTAATTTTAATTTAAGCTTATATATTTAATATATCATAACATTAACAAATTTGAGTTAATATATATTCTATGTATTACTTAATTATAATATTAATTACTTAATAGATTGTTTTTAATATTTTATTATAATATTTTTGGCGAATATATTTTATTATAAATTAAATTTATATATAAATTTCATACATTATAATATTAATGAATTTAAATATCATTTAAATCCATATTTTCTATTTTATAACATTATATTTAAAATAGACAATTTTATCTTTTTAAAAATATTTTTTGACAATAATGAAAAATATTGTTACAGTTTTAAAAGCATTTTCAATTTCAATTGAAAATTAATTCTTGATGGATGTCGTTCTCAAGTTCCAATTCCAATACATCTAGGTATGGAAGACTAAGGGTAGTTCTCTGTTGCTGTTGCGATTGAAAATTATTTCTCAAATTTTTTTAAAAATATGATAAAAAGGTTGTGTAAGAAAGGTGTGGTTTATTGTTTGTCTTTTCCATTGCGATAAAAAATCTTGGTGGGAAGCTAAAATATTTATTTTAAAGAAAATAAAAAATAAATTAATTTAAATGATATTTTAAAGATTTAAATATTTTTATATAATTAATATAAATCACTTATTAAAATTTAAATTAAATATAAATTACTTGTTAAATTTAATAATTTTGTATATAGAGAAATAAATTATTACCATCAGGGAAGATTAAAAGATAAAAAGGAAGTGTTTTTGATAATTTTATTAACCAAAATCCAAAAGCTCTTATAAACACAATTTGTTATGAATTTCATAGATTCTTATCATAAACGTACTCGAATTTATATTATTTTATACCGACAATAATATTAATGTTAATCGAGTAAGACTCAATCAATTATTTTACATTTGTTTTTTTTGTACATAATTGCTTTAATGTAGAATATGATATCCTTTTTTATGGTATAATAATTATTTTGACCCTTCAACTTTATGAAAATGTTATTTTAGTTTTTTATTTAATTTTTTATACCTTTTAATCTTTAAACGTGTATTATTTATCAAATCACTTAAAATATATGAAAAATTAATATTTGTTAACTTTACTTACATGGAATCCACATGGCAATCTATGTGTTACGTCAACAAATAATTAATTTTTAAAAATTTTAAAAATAATTTTTATAATGTTGAGAATATTTTTTAAATTTTAAAAAACTAATTAACTGTTGACATGAGATTCACGTGGCAATTTATATGTTTTCCATGTCAGTAAAGTTAATAGAGGTTATATTTTTATTCATTTTTGAGTGATTTGAGAAACAACACAAATTTAAAAATTAAAAGAGGCGAAAAAATAAAGTTGACAAATGGGCAAGTTTATATCGAGCTTATTTTCGAATTGGATTTTTTGGTCTCGGATCTGTTGCAGGCTTGGATTTTCTCGGGTTTAGGCCTTTTCAAACTAATTTTTTTCGGGCTCAAATCGAGCTGGACGAGCTTCGATGGATTCAAATGAAGTTGAAATTTATAAGTTATAAATATTTTAATTTCGAATAAAATAAGTCCTTTTATTTTTATACGATAACAACTGTAACACTCTTATACCCGGTCCGACCGTATAGACCCGACATAAGACTATTACATACGGTGTCAAAGCAATGTATTCGAACAATGTACAACTTTTGCATTTATACATAATGTTGTATCTTATTTAAACAAAAAATTATTAAAACAAACATATCGGATCATTAACGGATCATCAAACTTGTTTAAAAATAATTAAAATATTGTTTTTGTTCAAAACAGGACAAAATATCGATACTTACACAGAAGGCATCGATATTTTATAAAAAGTATCTATACTGAAACTTAAAATCGATACCAAAATGACATTCTGGAATTTCGAAAAATTTCAATTTTGAAGAAATTATCGATACCTTAGACTTAGGTATCGATATTTTTACTTAAATATTAATATTGGCTTTAAAAACGATATCAAAACCACATTTTGTTTCCTAGGAATCGATACCTACACCTTTGGTGTCTATACCTCTAGTAAAATTCCATGAAATTCAATCAAAAAATTAACTAAAACCCCCTGAAAAGTTTAAAACTCGTTCCAACATTTTAGACCAAACTAAGATGCATTAAAACTACTCAAATAACTTCAATTTGATCACAACCACCATACTAACTAATCACTTGTTCAAACATAATTATAATAGCAATAACTTAGTTTATATAAAATTAAAACACTTTGTTTCAAAATATCAAAACAAATGGAGTGTCAAAAATAACATTTATGCCCTATAATTTAGGGACACATTTGAACAACTATGTAAATGCCATTTTAACACAAAAGTTAAATACCTAAACTTGATGCCCTTAAAAAAGTGATGTGATGAGAGATCTTTTAGCCCGACCTTAGCTCCTCAAGGCTAACTGTACTTACGCGTTGAAATAAACGCTTTAAATCGGTGAAGGTTTAATAAGCACTTCAAGAATAATTAAATAAATAATTTATTTATACCACTATACTTAATTCAAGAAATATGTATATACTTTCACACATGTAAATTCTTACAACTAACTTCACCTTAAATAAAATTCACTTACTTTTAATAGTGTTATACTCACCGTAATACCAAGGTGTAGCACTCTCATATTCAAATCATATCTTTGACCTATAATAGATTATCGTAGAACCTATCGGATATATGGAACAAGTACAGAGATGCCTTACTATGCACTAATGAACGGAGAGCACAAACGTGCTAAACAAAGAGCACTATACGTGCTAAATAACGGAGAGCACACTAAGCTCTCTTAATGGCATGTCACTAATATCACAATAGTTCTAACTTATCTACTTGGACATAAAAATCTCATTAGTATCATTTCTCATAATTGATATCTCACCAAATAAATATTCACAAATATATCAACACACATTCCTCACCTACATTTTCTCTAATAATTCCTCAATTTCACAATTTAGTCATTTGTTCAATATATATATATATATATACTACATTTCTATTATAATAATTTCTAAACTAAAATTATAATTACAATTATTTAAAGAAAATAATTTTTAATTATTGTAGTACTTACAACAAAAAGTTGAGGTGATAAAATTTCCTCTCTTTTCACTCTTTAGCTTTCTTCTTTCATTTTCCTTCTCCTTGATCTTCCCCCTTCCTTTTTTTTCTCTTCAATTTGACATAAAACATATATCATTTATAAATTCAACTAAAATCAAATGATTTTTTTATGCTAAATTATGGAAATAGATATGTATGACATGATAATCTCTTCATCTCTTACCTTAATACTTGAAAACCCGAAATCTTAGCTCATGCTTTTCTCTCTTTAACACTTTTATGAGGGTTTTCTCAAGAGGTTAAGGTAGCTACTACCCTTCTCTTATGTTTTTCTTAAAGAAATTTAAAAGAAAAAGGGTGGTTTTGAGTTTGGAGAACTCAACAATGGTGGAAGAATACAAAAGGAAATAAAAGAAAAGTTTGAGTGGAGGCTTGGGTGTTTCACGGTTTTCTTAGAATGAAAAGATGATTTATTTTCGTCTTTTCTCAATTTTTTTACCCTTTTTCACTAAAATATCCCCTCTCTTTTATTAAAAATGGTACAATTGCTAAAGAGTCTCCTAACCATCCGTCTTTACACACTTATTGATAATCATTACACCTAAACATATCTGCACAATCATTTACCTTTTTATCCCTCCTTAATTTTCATAATTTTTATGATGACTCACACTTTACTATGGTTAAATTTTTTCATAACCCTTCCTTCCTTTCACTATTGCTAAGTATCATCTAACTTATTATTTTTCCTACTTTGGCCACAACAATTCTCTATTCTTTAGCTCAAGTCAAAATTCTATATAAAATCTTCCTCATTATGAAGTATTTTCTAATTTTCTTATTAGCACTAAATACTCCTTAATTTAATACCCAAGATTCTCATTTATTTTGCTTCAATCACGTACTCTAATTCTTGACCCGATCCATTATTGTATCAAATCTCGAGTTAAAATCACAAATGTTACAACAAAATAGTTCAAATTTGTCTTATAAAAAACATAAATTATATATATTTAATAAAGTTATTTTACATAAAATAATTAAAGTGCTTATTGTACGTAAAATTTATTATTTTATGATGTTATATGAATTAATAAAAATATTTTTATTGTTCATTATTATATTATATTGATAATTGAATACTTTTTTTATCTTATTAAATTTATAAACTTATACTTAAATTCTAAAATATTTATTCCGAAATTTAAATATTTTATTAAATCTAAACCCAAATAATATATTCATTATTACCTAAACTTAAAATAAAGTAATTATAGCCCAAATCTCAAGTTTAAAATAAAATAAAAAAACTTAATATCCAAATACAATTTATAAAATTAAAGCTAAATTCAAAATTTAATTAAATAAAAATAATATTTTATTAAGATATTAATTTTTTAATAATATTTTATGTATTGCAAGTTATTATTTTAATATAACAAATTAGATGTATTATTGTTTAGGGGTGAGCAAAACTCGATTCGATTCGAAAAAATCGAAAATTTTTCTAATTTTGAGTTAATCAAATCGAGTTATTTGAGCCAATTCGATTCGAGTTTCGAGTTAGACTCGAGTTGAATTTCACAATTCGAATAACTCGAATAACAAAATAATGTAAATATTCTTTTGGTCCCCGTGAACTTTGAAAATAAACAAATTGATCTCTCTCAACAAAAATTACAAAAAAAAAAATCAAAATACTTTTAAAAAATTCAAAATAATTTTTAAAATTTAAAATATTTATAAAAATTTTAAAATTTATATTTAAAAAAATTATAAAAATTTAAAAAATTATAAAAATATAAAAAAGTTAAAATTTTAAATATGTTTTAAAATAATAATTTTGAGACCTAATTAATGATTCAAATTTATCATACTTGTATTTTATTTTTTATTATTTTGCTTTATTTTTTTTTCAAATATATATGATTTTGAATTTATATACTCTAACATGAAATTAATTATACTGTAATAATATTTTTATTTAACATGTTTAATTTTTTTAATTTAACTCGACTCAAATTTTATTTCACTTGAATTGATTCGAAAATATTCTAAATTAAATTAGAATAATAAAATAGAATTCAATTAATTTAAAATATTTTCAGTGGATTCGATGGAAATTTAACAATACCACACTAATGTCCTTATTCGACAGCATAAAATAATAATAATAATAATAATAATAATAATAATAATAGAAAAAAACTAGAATGCTTGACTCACCATTCACCTAGTCAACGGCAACGCGAAAATATACGGTGTCATTTACTCTAGAAAAGTATTTCTCTGCGACTAGTCTATGGCGGAGGAGTTTCCACAACTGTAGTTTTCAGCTATTCACAACCTTAGCTGGTTTGCATTTTTAATCAACCCATCCTTAGCTGGAATTGGCAGACTTCAAAATTGTCGCTTTTTACCTGTTTCATCCTGAACTATCCTTGAAGAAGACAGTGGTCCTCTATTTTCCCATGTTTTCAGCTATATATAAGTTGTAGCCTTGTAGGGTTTTTCTACACGCAACACTAGAACCACAATGCTATTCTTAATTACTATCGTCTTCCTCATTCTTTCCTTTTCACCTTCTGTAACATGTTCAGCTCCTTACATTCCTACTGACTACATGCTTTTGAACTGTGGTGCTTCATCAAACACTACATCCTATGATGGCAGAAACTGGGTTGCCGATGATGACCACCTATATGCTAATACCTCTTCTTTTTCATCCACTGCATCCTATCAGGACCCCTCTGTCACTCAGGTTCCTTCCATGACAGCTCGTTTCTTTCGTGGTGAATTCACTTATCAATTCCCCGTTTCACCAGGCCCTAAGTTCCTTCGTCTGTACTTTTATCCAAATCAATACCCTGGCCTTGATCTTACCACTTCCTTCTTTTCCGTTTCGGCTAATAATTACACCCTCTTGAGCAATTTCAGTGCCTATTTAGTTTCTGCAACTAGTCCTCCCCAAGCCTTTATTGTCAAAGAATTTGTCATCACTGTTGGAAACAAGCAGATGATGGATGTCACCTTCGCCCCTTCACCGAATTCTTTCGCTTTTATCAATGGGATTGAACTCGTTTCCATGCCTGCAAATCTCTACACAGGCCAGACATATGGCTCTCTCCGCTTAATAGACACTAATTACTTTTTCGAGCTTGAAAACTCCACTGCTCTTGACACTTCTTATCGGCTTAATGTTGGTGGAAGAGATGTTTTAGATGTGCACGATTCAGGAATGTTCCGAAATTGGAACCAAGATGTTAACTATATCTTTGGAGCAGCATTTGGAGTTCCGTCTTATCACCCGTCTGAGGCAACAATCAAATACACCAAGACCACACCAGTGTATACGGCACCGGAAGCTGTGTACAAATCCTCTCGTTCAATGGGGCCTAATTTATATATTAACTTCAATTACAATCTTACATGGATTTTCACAGTTGATTCGGGGTTTTACTACCTCGTTAGGCTCCATTTTTGCGAAAACTCTCTACAGAAAGAGAATCAGCGTGTGTTCGACATATTTATTAATAATCATACCGCTCAGAAACAGATGGATGTGATTGATGTGAGTGGAGGTAATGGTATTCCAATCTACATAGACTATGTTGTGTGGGTGTCACAAAGTGAAAACGAACTATGGGTCGCACTACATCCAGATGCCGGATCTAAGCCAGAGTATTATGATGCGATTTTGAATGGTTTAGAGATTTTCAAGTTGAACAACTCGGATGGTAGCCTTGCCGCTCCGAACCCTCGACCAGAGACGAAGCCAATGCTAAAGCAAAAGCATTCAAAGGAGGGAAGATTTTTGAAACCGGAAAAGGTCGTCATCGGAGCTACACTAAGCAGCATAGTATCAATCCTGCTTATATTGTCCCTTGTTTTTTGGAAAAGGAAACATTTTTTGTGCAGAGCGGAATCCGTAAACAGAAGAAAAGTTTCCCCCAACCGATGCAGGCATTTTTCAGTTGCCGACATCCTCACTGCAACTAATAACTTCGATGATACTCTCATTATAGGGCGCGGTGGCTTTGGCAACGTGTACAGGGGTTACATTCCGGGTATTCAATACGAGGTGGCAATTAAGCGGCTGAATTCAAAGTCTCACCAGGGTGAAAATGAGTTTTGGGCAGAGATTGAGATGCTCTCTGAGCTTCGCTACATTAACCTTGTGTCGCTTAGAGGTTATTGTAACGAAAAACAAGAGATGATTCTTGTTTATGATTATATGGTGAATGGAACCCTTCGTGGTCACCTCTATAAAAACGATAATATCCCTCTCCAATGGAAGCAAAGGCTGCAAATCTGTATTGGTGCTGCTCGTGGATTAGAGTACCTTCATTCAGGTGCAGTCCAGAGAATCATTCACCGAGATGTGAAGACTAGCAACATTTTGTTGGATAAGACATGGGTAGCTAAAGTCTCGGATTTCGGGTTATCGAAAATGGGTCCGGTTCTCATGGAAAATGTTCCGATCACAACTCAGGTGAAAGGTACTTTCGGATACATGGATCCGGAGTATTTTCGAAGGTTACATTTAACAGAGAAGTCCGATGTGTACTCGTTCGGGGTGGTGTTATTCGAAGTCTTGTGTGCTAGACCCGCAGTTGACGCAAGTTTGGAAGGTGATGAAATAGGTTTAGCTGGTTGGGCTCTCAAGTGTGTAGAAAATGGAACAATTGAGCAAATCATTGACCCTTACCTGCATGGTAAAATTGCAGCAGAGTGTTTAAAAGTATTCGTTGAGATTGGCAAAGGCTGCCTACATGATGTGGGTGTTGAAAGGCCAAAAATGAGAGATGTGGTGGGAATGCTTGAGTTTGCACTGGAATTGCAGGAAGCTGCTGAAGCAAAACAGGCGGTAGAAGCTGGTGATACAATTGATCAGGCCCAGACCATGGATGAACTTCTGTAGTTCAATTCGAGATTTTTGAAGCTGTGGGTTGATATGATGATAAAAAATATTTATTATTTAAAATATGATTTGAGTTTAAGTTGCATCAATGATATTGTTGTTAAAACTTTGACTTTCTTTGTAATTAAAAAAAAAAAATTGGGGTATTTGAGAACAAATCAATTTCATAAAATCACTAGCGTTAGTTTTCACATTCATGACGTAGTGTTATAATTCATTACAAATTGAGCTGGAGCTTAGGATTGGAAACGAAAATGACCTGTGGGTAAGCTTAAAATGTCAAAAGTCTTCCTCTAAGGACAAGTAAACCAACACATCTTATGGAGCTCTGCGTAGGACGTGATTGATTCCTACACACTACCGACACCCGATAAGGTCAGTTATCAACTACGCATGCAACATGACTAATCACAGTATTAATTTTTTAAACGGAAATTTTTTTTAGGAGCTGAAATTAAAATGTAATTTTTATTATAATAAAAATAAAATTTTTAAAAAATTAAATTAAAATTTTATTATTTTTAGAGAAAGATAAAATGTAATTTTATTTTTATTAATTTAAAATTTTAAAAATTTAAATAAAAAATTTCTATTTTAAGAGATTAAGCTTTTGTCTGTTCTTTAAATTCGTTCTTGTATAGGATTAATTTAATATTGCTTTTAAAAATATGGTAAAAAGGTTGTGTAAGAAAGGTGTGGTTTGTTGTTTGTCTTCTCCATTGCGATAAAAAATCTTGGTGGGAAGCTAAAATATTTATTTTAAAGAAAATAAAAAATAAATTAATTTAAATGATATTTTAAAGATTTAAATATTTTTATATAATTAATATAAATCACTTATTAAAATTTAAATTAAATATGAATTACTTGTTAAATTTAATAATTTTGTATATAGAGAAATAAATTATTACCATCAGGGAAGATTAAAAGATAAAAAGGAAGTGTTTTTGATAATTTTATTAACCAAAATCCAAAAGCTCTTATAAACACAATTTGTTATGAATTTCATAGATTCTTATCATAAACGTATTCGAATTTATATTATTTTATACCGACAATAATATTAATGTTAATCGAGTAAGACTCAATCAATTATTTTACATTTGTTTTTGTTGTACATAATTGCTTTAATGTAGAATATGATATCCTTTTTTATGGTATAATAATTATTTTGACCCTTCAACTTTATGAAAATGTTATTTTAGTTTTTTATTTAATTTTTTATACCTTTTAATCTTTAAACGTGTATTATTTATCAAATCACTTAAAATATATGAAAAATTAATATTTGTTAACTTTACTTACATGGAATTCACATGGCGATCTATGTGCTACGTCAACAAATAATTAATTTTTAAAAATTTTAAAAATAATTTTTATAATGTTGAGAATATTTTTTTAAATTTTAAAAAACTAATTAACTGTTGACATGAGATTCACGTGGCAATTTATATGTTTTCCATGTCAGTAAAGTTAATAGAGGTTATATTTTTATTCATTTTTGAGTAATTTGAGAAACAACACAAATTTAAAAGTTAAAAGAGACGAAAAAATAAAGTTGACAAATGGGCAAGTTTATATCGAGCTTATTTTCGAATTGGATTTTTTGGTCTCGGATCTGTTGCAGGCTTGGATTTTCTCGGGTTTAGGCCTTTTCAAACTAATTTTTTTCGGGCTCAAATCGAGCTGGACGAGCTTCGATGGATTCAAATGAAGTTGAAATTTATAAGTTATAAATATTTTATTTTTATACGATAACAACTGTAACACTCTTATACCCGGTCCGACCGTATAGACCCGACATAAGACTATTACATACGGTGTCAAAGCAATGTATTCGAACAATGTACAACTTTTGCATTTATACATAATGTTGTATCTTATTTAAACAAAAAATTATTAAAACAAACATATCGGATCATTAACGGATCATCAAACTTGTTTAAAAATAATTAAAATATTGTTTTTGTTCAAAACAGGACAAAATATCGATACTTACACAGAAGGCATCGATATTTTATAAAAAGTATCTATACTGAAACTTAAAATCGATACCAAAATGACATTCTGGAATTTCGAAAAATTTCAATTTTGAAGAAATTATCGATACCTTAGACTTAGGTATCGATATTTTTACTTAAATATTAATATTGGCTTTAAAAACGATATCAAAACCACATTTTGTTTCCTAGGAATCGATACCTACACCTTTGGTGTCTATACCTCTAGTAAAATTCCATGAAATTCAATCAAAAAATTAACTAAAACCCCCTGAAAAGTTTAAAACTCGTTCCAACATTTTAGACCAAACTAAGATGCATTAAAACTACTCAAATAACTTCAATTTGATCACAACCACCATACTAACTAATCACTTGTTCAAACATAATTATAATAGCAATAACTTAGTTTATATAAAATTAAAACACTTTGTTTCAAAATATCAAAACAAATGGAGTGTCAAAAATAACATTTATGCCCTATAATTTAGGGACACATTTGAACAACTATGTAAATGCCATTTTAACACAAAAGTTAAATACCTAAACTTGATGCCCTTAAAAAAGTGATGTGATGAGAGATCTTTTAGCCCGACCTTAGCTCCTCAAGGCTAACTGTACTTACGCGTTGAAATAAACGCTTTAAATCGGTGAAGGTTTAATAAGCACTTCAAGAATAATTAAATAAATAATTTATTTATACCACTATACTTAATTCAAGAAATATGTATATACTTTCACACATGTAAATTCTTACAACTAACTTCACCTTAAATAAAATTCACTTACTTTTAATAGTGTTATACTCACCGTAATACCAAGGTGTAGCACTCTCATATTCAAATCATATCTTTGACCTATAATAGATTATCGTAGAACCTATCGGATATATGGAACAAGTACAGAGATGCCTTACTATGCACTAATGAACGGAGAGCACAAACGTGCTAAACAAAGAGCACTATACGTGCTAAATAACGGAGAGCACACTAAGCTCTTTTAATGGCATGTCACTAATATCACAATAGTTCTAACTTATCTACTTGGACATAAAAATCTCATTAGCATCATTTCTCATAATTGATATCTCACCAAATAAATATTCACAAATATATCAACACACATTCCTCACCTACATTTTCTCTAATAATTCCTCAATTTCACAATTTAGTCATTTGTTCAATATATATATATATATATACTACATTTCTATTATAATAATTTCTAAACTAAAATTATAATTACAATTATTTAAAGAAAATAATTTTTAATTATTGTAGTACTTACAACAAAAAGTTGAGGTGATAAAATTTCCTCTCTTTTCACTCTTTAGCTTTCTTCTTTCATTTTCCTTCTCCTTGATCTTCCCCCTTCCTTTTTTTTCTCTTCAATTTGACATAAAACATATATCATTTATAAATTCAACTAAAATCAAATGATTTTTTTATGCTAAATTATGGAAATAGATATGTATGACATGATAATCTCTTCATCTCTTACCTTAATACTTGAAAACCCGAAATCTTAGCTCATGCTTTTCTCTCTTTAACACTTTTATGAGGGTTTTCTCAAGAGGTTAAGGTAGCTACTACCCTTCTCTTATGTTTTTCTTAAAGAAATTTAAAAGAAAAAGGGTGGTTTTGAGTTTGGAGAACTCAACAATGGTGGAAGAATACAAAAGGAAATAAAAGAAAAGTTTGAGTGGAGGCTTGGGTGTTTCACGGTTTTCTTAGAATGAAAAGATGATTTATTTTCGTCTTTTCTCAATTTTTTTACCCTTTTTCACTAAAATATCTCCTCTCTTTTATTAAAAATGGTACAATTGCTAAAAAGTCTCTTAACCATCCGTCTTTACACACTTATTGATAATCATTACACCTAAACATATCTACACAATCATTTACCTTTTTATCCCTCCTTAATTTTCATAATTTTTATGATGACTCACGCTTTACTATGGTTAAATTTTTTCATAACCCTTCCTTCCTTTCACTATTGCTAAGTATCATCTAACTTATTATTTTTCCTACTTTGGCCACAACAATTCTCTATTCTTTAGCTCAAGTCAAAATTCTATATAAAATCTTCCTCATTATGAAGTATTTTCTAATTTTCTTATTAGCACTAAATACTCCTTAATTTAATACCCAAGATTCTCATTTATTTTACTTCAATCACGTACTCTAATTCTTGACCCGATCCATTATTGTATCAAATCTCGAGTTAAAATCACAAATGTTACAGCAAAATAGTTCAAATTTGTCTTATAAAAAACATAAATTATACATATTTAATAAAGTTATTTTACATAAAATAATTAAAGTGCTTATTGTACGTAAAATTTATTATTTTATGATATTATATGAATTAATAAAAATATTTTTATTGTTCATTATTATATTATATTGATAATTGAATACTTTTTTTATCTTATTAAATTTATAAACTTATACTTAAATTCTAAAATATTTATTCCGAAATTTAAATATTTTATTAAATCTAAACCCAAATAATATATTCATTATTACCTAAACTTAAAATAAAGTAATTATAGCCCAAATCTCAAGTTTAAAATAAAATAAAAAACTTAATATCCAAATACAATTTATAAAATTAAAGCTAAATTCAAAAATAAAAATAATATTTTATTAAGATATTAATTTTTTAATAATATTTTATGTATTGCAAGTTATTATTTTAATATAACAAATTAGATGTATTATTGTTTAGGGGTGAGCAAAACTCGATTCGATTCGAAAAAATCGAAAAATTTTCTAATTTTGAGTTAATCAAATCGAGTTATTTGAGCCAATTCGATTCGAGTTTCGAGTTAGACTCGAGTTGAATTTCACAATTCGAATAACTCGAATAACAAAATAATGTAAATATTCTTTTGGTCCCCGTGAACTTTGAAAATAAACAAATTGGTCTCTCTCAACAAAAATTACAAAAAAAAAAATCAAAATACTTTTAAAAAATTCAAAATAATTTTTAAAATTTAAAATATTTATATTTAAAAAAATTATAAAAATTTAAAAAATTATAAAAATATAAAAAAGTTAAAATTTTAAATATGTTTTAAAATAATAATTTTGAGACCTAATTAATGATTCAAATTTATCATACTTGTATTTTATTTTTTATTATTTTGCTTTATTTTTTTTTCAAATATATATGATTTTGAATTTATATACTTTAACATGAAATTAATTATACTGTAATAATATTTTTATTTAACATGTTTAATTTTTTTTATTTAACTCGACTCAAATTTTATTTCACTTGAATTGATTCGAAAATATTCTAAATTAAATTAGAATTATAAAATAGAATTCAATTAATTTAAAATATTTTCAGTGGATTCGATGGAAATTTAACAATACCACACTAATGTCCTTATTCGACAGCATAAAATAATAATAATAATAATAATAATAATAATAATAATAACTACGCATGCAACATGACTAATCACAGTATTAATTTTTTAAAGGGAAATTTTTTTTAGGAGCTGAAATTAAAATGTAATTTTTATTATAATAAAAATAAAATTTTTAAAAAATTAAATTAAAATTTTATTATTTTTAGAGAAAGATAAAATGTAATTTTATTTTTATTAATTTAAAATTTTAAAGATCTAAATAAAAAAATTTTATTTTAAGAGACTAAGCTCTTGTCTGTTCTTTAGATTCGTCTTTGTATAGGGTTAATTTAATATTGCTTTTAAAAAGCATTGTTTGTGAAATTTTAAAAGTGTACTTTTGAAAAATAAAATATTTATTTTTGGATCGAAATCAAGATATTCACCTTTAGTGTGGGTGTTTTTCGAAGAGGTACATAATTGATCATGAAATGTACTAGCCATTTAACTCTTCGAAGAGCACTTGCGGCAAAAACATTGGTGACTGTTTACTTGGGTGAATATCTTAATTTCGACCCAAAAAATGATTATTTTATTTCTCAAAAGTATTTTTTAAAAATAAAACATATTTATTTTAGATATTATGTTAATAAAATAAAAAATATGCATTAAAACGATGTTTAAATTCGTTAATATTATAATATTTCAATAAAAATATAAAAATAATTTATTATAACTATTTTGATATTTAAAATATGGTGAAAGTCATTGAACAATTCTTTTAATATCAAATTTGTTCCTTTTGACATAATGCTCAGAATTATCCGTAGCCTCTCTCAACACATTAATAGGAGGATAATACACTTCAATACACTCAAATTCACGTCCAAAAAATAATACTCACCAATCAAATTAAAAACTCAATTCACAAATTGAAAGTAAGTTGGTAAAATTATTAACAGTGTTAACGAAAATCGTCTAAAAATACTGATAACATCGATCATCCAAAGTAATTAGTAAATTGAACTAAAGGAATACAAATTTTAGTTTTTATAATAAATTGATATTCAATATGTGAATTTTTTGAATTAAAATTCACATTATATTAAAAATAATTGTTTTATTATATCCTAAATATTATCATCAATATCATGTTAAATTTGTACTGACGCACATGTCAAGGTAAGAATTTTGGGTGATTTCTATTAACACTGTTATTAATGTTATCAACTTGCTTCTACTTTAAAAATATAGAAGTTTTCGATTGAGTTTTAATTCGATTGGTATGAATATAATTATCAATGTAAAAAAACGAGTTCGATTGATCTTAAACGCATTATTCTCCTATTTATGAATTGGGAAAAGAAACGAGTTCGAGTGATCTTAAACGCATTATCCTCTTATTTATGAATTGGAAAAACACTATAAATAATTTTAAACACAAAACAATATTTACATATTTGTAAAATGGAAGCAATAAGCCAACTAATACATTTTATTCTTGTAACTTCACACCACAAAGTTTATAAAATTACATTACATACAGACTAAATCTCCTGAAAAGGAAGATGATACATAAATAAAAGTACAATAACAAAAAGTGAAAACTATATGCCACAGGGCCTACGAGCTTCAGCAGTACAGCACATTCTAAGCTTTCGAAATACGTGACAGTGGCATGATCTGTAGATGATGCAAATTTTCTAACCTGTCTTGCCATTCGAGAAAGAAGCAGATGTGGGGTTGACACCATCCCAAGCTTGAATCCATGTGACCATGGCGTCGGCCAGCTTGTCAAAGTAAGGGTCAATTTTGCCTAGCTTTTCCTTGACCTGCTTAGCCAGTTCAATGTAGCATTTTTGAACAGTGGTGCAGTCTTTTGGAAGAACAACTTGTTGGAAAAATGGGATGATCTCTTCTTGCCAGTAGATGCCTTTGTACACCTTCCTTAGGTTCACAAATGGGTTGCTTGCTTTGCTGTGGTAGTCTGGTAGATGTACGGTAGACCCTTTTTCACTCCCAATCCCAAATGATCACATATCACCTGACCATCAACCATCAAGCAGGCAATGGACATTAATCTCTATAAACTTCTATGTAAAATGGTTAAGCAGAAAACAAAAAGTACACCAACGTACCTTGATGCACCAGCCAGCCCACATATCGTCGTAGCGTCCTATAGGCTGACCCTCACCCATGAGTCCAAAGTACATGGCAGGGCCAATGAGCTGACGGTCGAAAGCCAAATTCATACCACACATGGGGAACAAGGTGCCCTTTGGTATTGTGCGAACCGCATCCACAAACCTGTTTTCATCATGTGAGTCATTCATTAATCATCAAATCCGTGGAAAGGAATAGTGGGATAATGCGATAGTAATACCTATTGTTCCTCTCAAGAGGCTTGACAAGCTGGGTTGGTGCATCATAATCGGGGATGTTTAACCACAGGCCATGAGAAACAGCAGTTGAAACACCCTCTCGGAGACTGAATGGATACCCACGGACGAAATCTGCACCCTCTGTAAATGGGTCATACAATGTGTTGAAAAAGAAGGGAGTCGATGGTGATAGCAGGTTCTTGATGTGCTGCTCGAGTTGCTTTTCCAGATGGGTCCTTAGCAACCTAATCATAAAAATATATTAACGATCCAAGATTCGACAACAATAAAAAAAAAAAACCCATATTCCAAATAAAAAAAGGAACTTAGAAAGCAGTCATCGTCGATGGTAAAAATGTATTTCTTCTTGGACACCATGTAACCAAAGCAACGGCAAGCGGAATCCTTGAATGAAATGCAGGAAGACTTAGGACCCAGAATCCTGTTAATATCATTCCTATTGTAAAGCTCGTAGTCAAAGCCATTAGGGACCTTGATGGTCTTGGAAGGATCACCATCTTGAACGATGACGAGATGGTAAGGCTGCAAAAATGGCCTCCACATCTCAAGCAAGTCCAAGTTTCTTATAGTGGGTATAACAATGTCAAGTTCATCTTTCAGCTGATGCAGTGGTGATGCTGCAACCGCTGCTTCTGTTGCTGTGGCGGGCTCATTCATTATGTATAATTGAAAAATGAGAAACAACAAAATAAAAAAGGAGAGTTGTTGTTTATAAATAGAAGAGAGATTTTATTGGGGATTGATTGGAAGAGTTTGTATGGGAATGGAAATATATATATAGAGAGGGAGGGTAATGAAACAGCTCAGAGATGATTTTGCATGGAATGATGAATTCTTCAAAACGTAAAAAAAAATAAAAATAAAAAACCTGCATTTTAGGCTTAAGACTTTCAATATTTTAAATGTGGTTTTTCTTTTAACTTATTTTCTTGCTTTGCGTGATGATTTAATTACCACTGACTAAATGAATTAAATATATTGGCACAGTTATTCATTTAGAAAAAATAAATATTTATTGAAATTTTATATTTTTTAGAATTAAATTGCTTGTGGCTTTTTTAACCTTTTAGAATAAATAGATATTCTTTAGAAACGAAGAGTGGATGCAGAGGTGCTCATGAGTCGAATTTAAATATGATATTAATATATTTTGTATTTGTTTAAGTTCGATTTGATTCGAAATATGAGTTCAACATTTTATTCAAATCCATCAATATTTACAAAAGACTAACGCAATCCTATTTTAGGCTCGCTCATATTATTTTTTTAATTTTTTTAAATATTTATATTATATTATTTTTAATTTTTAATATTTTATTATTTTTTATTATTGAAATTTTTATATAGTGATCTTAACATTATTTTAATATTTACATTAGAGTAGTATTATATACTTATTTTTTAATGTGTTTTAAATTACATAATATATAAAAATAACATAATATAAAGTATTATAAACTTAAAATGAGTTAAGTCGAGTCAGGCTTGGATCTTGAATGTTCAAGCCCAAACCTTATTAGAAATCAAACCGACTTCTAAATGTTGGCAAAGCTTGAAGCTACAAGTGGCTTAGTAACGTGGTAACTTACTAATGATTACTTAAGTACTAAGTATGTAGATGAGGCGACAAAGAGATTGGCTTGCAAGGTGGATAGCGAGCAGTCAAAATTGGTCTTCAACTTGGAAAAAAACAATAACGTGGTAGCAGAGACTAAAATAATGATAATGATAAATGTGTTGGAAGGTTCATGAAATATTAAAGGATAAGGATGATATGATAATTATGGAAGCAATGTTTGAACAATTTTAGGCGGCAAAAATTGCTAATGTCAGTCAAAATATGCTTATAAATATGGTTTGAATCTTAGTATAATATAAGAAGAAAAAGTGAGTGAGTGTTGAGAGAAAAAAGAAAGAAAAAGAGTGAGAGTTGTAAAAGTGTTATGAGTAAGAGTGAAAGAAACTAGTAGTAGCTAGTATATAAAAAAATTGTGTTTGTATTGTGTAATAGTTGTGTGTGTAATAAAATTATTGTTTCAATAATTAATTCTCTATTACACTTTTAACAAGTGGTATATAGCTAAGTTCGTGTCGATGTCACAATGGTAAACATGATTTAACTACAGATCCTGAAATTAACAAAGACAAGTAGTGACAGTTGGAGCATCCAAATGAAGGCTTTGCTCGGTTCTCAAGATTGTTGGGACGTTGTTGAAGAAGGATATGTAGAGTTTGAAAATGCAGTTGTTGAAGCATCTTTGACAAACGAAGAAAAAAGAGTATTGAAAGAAGCTTGTAAAAAGGATAAGAGGACTCTGTTCTTTATTTTCAATGTGTTGATAAACCAACATTTGAGAAAATTTCAGATGCAAAGACATCAAAGGAAACATGGGGAATTTTGCAAAAATCCATTCAAGGAGCGGAAAAGGCCAAAAAGGTACGTTTTCAAACCCTTAGAGACGAATTTGAGACGTTGAAAATGAAAGCTTCAGAAAGTGTTGATGATTATGTCATTAGAGTGAAACCAGTGGTAAATGAAATGAAAAAGAATGGAGAAACACTTGATGACGTAAGAGTAATGGAAAAAAAATTGTAGCCATTAATACGCAAATTTGATTATGTGGTTGTTGTCATTGAAGAAGAAAAAATCTATCACAAATATCAGTCGACGAACTTGTGGGTTCCCTCTAAGATCATAAGCATAAAATCAAGCAAAATGAAGATACTAGGAATTTGGAGCAAGTCTTGCAAAGCAAGTTGTCTTTCAATGAAAGTGGAGCTTGTAATAATTTTGGACAAGGTACAAGCAACCGTGGAGGATATAGAGGCAAAAATATAGGTGGACGAGGAACATGTGGATGAGGCAACCAATCATATGGTACAGGCCAAACAAGTGAAGAGTATCATACATCAAGTCGTGGACGAGGAGTTCGAGGCCGAGGTCAAAGTAGAGGTAGATTTCAACAAGGAAATAAATCTCAAATACAATGTTATAATTGCAATAAGTATGGTCATTTTAATTATGAGTGTAGATCAACTCCTAAAGTGGAGGAGAGAAATCATGTAGTGGCAACTAAAGAAGAAAAAAACGTGGAATCTAGTGTATTCCTCACTTATAAAGAAAGTGGAAAATCAAATAAAAAATATTTGGTATCTTGATAATTGTGCCAACAATCACATGTGTGATCGAAAAGACTTATTTTCAAACTTGGACGAGAATATTTATGAACAAGTAAGGTTTGGAGATGAATCGTATGCCATAGTCAAAGGTAAAGGCAAAGTTACAATTAAACAAAAGAACTAAGAGAAGTATGTATTAGATGTTCATTATGTACTAGCTTCGAAAAGCAACCTCATTAGCATTGGACAACTTTTAGAAAAAGGATATGAAGTACATATGAAGGATTGCATGCTCGCTCTAAAAAATAAGTGTGGTGAATTAATTATCCAAGTTGATATGATGTGTAATTGGCTTTTCACTATTGACATTGAATCTGGAGAGGTGAAGTGTATGAAGAATGCAATCAAAGATGATTCATGGTTGTGGCATTTAAGGTTTAGGCATTTGGATTTTCTAGTCTGA